>JAOPJH010000030.1:16599705-16613727 GCA_027122575.1 Merluccius polylepis
TCCCTCCCTCCCTCCCTCCCTTTCATCTCACCCACAAAACAGTGGTTGGGATGCATTGTGAGCTGATTACGTGGCAGTCTGCGATTGTTCATAATGACATGCCATAGCGCAGTGTGATCTTGATTATTAGACCGTGTGTTATTGAACACATACACAATAGTTAGCATGGGTGATATTTACCAGAAGGATATAATATTCTAAACTAGCAGTTTGGGCCCCGAGAAGGAGCGACTGCCGAACTAGACGTCGGAAAGATGAAGGCAAGATGCGCATATGCGTGAGAGTCCGTGTGTTTATGCAATTTGGAAAAGAGAGAGAGAGGGAACAGAAGGGAAGCTCACCCGCCATGTCTGTGGCGAAGGGCCGGTCTGGCCTCCATCCTGTGTACCAGCCCACCACCTTCCCTCCAGACACAATGGGCCGCTCGTAGGCCCGGCCGCCCACGAAGCCCACGGGCCACACAGACACGGCTTTCGTACCGCGCATCTGAAGAGGAGGCAGACAGGGGAGAGAGAGAAGAAGGGTTTGAAATATTGTCGTTCTGCAACCGATCGCTGTAACCAGAAGCAGGAATGCTTCTATTGCTTCTTTTGACTTTCACATTTGCAACCGATCCACAGTTGCAACCTGTGTCCCGACGTCAGAGCCGGCCCAAGGCATAAGCGAACAAAGTCATTTTTATTAATTTTTGCATGTATGAGTGATGCTTTCTGTACGATCAAATATGTATTATTGTAAAAATAAAATAAAATAAAGTAAAAATGTGTAGCGCTGCTGCAGATGTAGGCCTATGATTCTTACTGCCGTTCTATGTCAACGCTCCGCTACCGTTATGTGCCTCCCGCTGTGCAGTGTGCACGGAGCATCCAAAGCGCAGGTAGTTGTGGGGCAAAACAATGTCGCAAAAAAAAGGACATATCCTTCAGGAGCAGAGGAAAGAAAGAGGAAGAAAGAGGAAGAAGAGATTAAAAAAACCCATAAAAACCATACGTGGCACCCTGAACATCATTCATTCATTGGTATTATCTGTATGGTTGCATTGGTATTATTTATGTTATTGCCTAGGCCACACCCTTAAATGTGTAAAGACATGTCAGGCGCATTAAATGTATACTGTAGTAGGTGTGTGAATGATCAACAATCAATATTATTGGCAGAAATAGAGGGCCCCAAAATCAAATTTTGCTTAGGGCCCCATGGAGGCTTGGGCCGGCTCTGCACAGTCTGTTGTCTATTGTCATCATTCATGCCATGCTTGTATATTTTGTTTCAGCTGATGCTCGCTCAGGAGAGCTGACCGACTTCAAGGAGCAATTTAAAGCTCACCTTGCTGAGCTTAATAGACATGTAAGACAAACCCTTGGAAGATTAGCAACATGGCGGATCCCATTTATTGGCTGAACGTACATAATTGCAAGCCTGCTGATTTTGTGTTTTAAGGTGTCCATCAAAATCAGGAAGCATACAGACGAGGCGGTCTGGATAAGAATTGCCTGGGGAGACAGCTTCTCGCGGCCCAACCACCTGAAGCCTACATATGTCGTGTATTATCTTCAGACACCCTATGTGTTTGTGAACAACTTGACCTCGGCACAAAAGCCTCTGTTATCCCAAGTAAGTCCTGATGTTAACAAAAATGGCAGCAATATTATTGAATACAATTCATTAGTTTGTGGGCAAAGTCTTGACAACGTATACCTCAAAACCTGCTTTTCCATTCAGGCCTTTATTCTGGCTACCAGATATAACTCCATTAAGGATGCCAACCTCAGTGGACGGAAACTCACTGGCATCAGGGATCTGCTGATGAAGCAATTTCGACAGGTTGGATGGTTTACATTCTTTAGTTTATTTTTATTAAATAGGGTTGGCTAGGCATTTTCAGGGTATGCAAAAATGTTGTGTGTTAAGGTTTTTTGTTTTTTTTTGCATAGATGTAGGTACAGTTATAGATAAAGGTATCTATTCTAGTTATTGGAAGTCTTGCATTTAACTTGCCGTGAAGCCAACTCTAAGCATCCCTCTTGGGCAGAATCATGTCAGTCTCTTATGTTTCCTCAATATTCAAATTCCTCAATTCATACTTCCTAAACCAGGACGAATGCATATTATAATTTAACATTAAGTGGTGCTGTGTCTCATTGTAGGTCTTTCCCAGCAAGCATCTGCAGCCTCTTGGGGAAAATAAACAAATCAACTCGAGTACGTAGGGTTAACTATTGTACATGGCAAATATGGTGTTATGTTACACTGAGGCATGTGGTAATGTCCAGTATTATAATACATTGTTTATTTCATTAATTAATCTTTTATAGACCCACAAATAGGGTGTGAACAAGAAGAGCAGTCGGAGAATCGACTTCAGATGGCCTGTGAGGCATTTGGTGGTGGCATGTTACCTGAACTGCAAACGGCCACCTACAAGGTATTACACAAAAATATGAGATAAGAGATCACTAAATGTGTGCTTTTGATCAAATAAAATGGATAGTATAGAGGTTCCTGTTTCCTTTGTAGTAAGTTACTTTAAAGGTAAAATAACATTGTTATTTTATGATTTCCATCCACAGCTGGAGACAAAGTTAAAAGACAAGACCAACAAGATCATGACAGAAAGAGAAGAACCTTTCAGATGTGTTGTTACATTTGCAAGCACTAATATCCTGGAGTCACTCCGACACAGCGCAATGACAGGTCAGAAAAGCATCCTAAAAAAAATATTCTTCTATGTTGCCAGTAGGTGGCAACAATGTATTACATGGAGGTTATTGGAAGCATTATCTTTGAATATACGGTACACTGAATTATAAATTGCCTTTTCCCCTCTTCTTTGTAATTACAGGAATTGCTTCAACCCCTGTCACACCATTGTTGTCATCTATCACGCAGAAAGGAAGGAATCATTTTGTGATCAGTGACAAAGGTCCTGACCGTCTCCCTCAAACACCCCATCCAACACCCCATCCAACAAAGTCAACTAAGACCACAAATGATCAGTCTTGCATTTAGGCCTAGTTTTAGTGTATTTATATCCACTCTCCAAACATCTGGTTTTTAGTGTGACTTCTAAATTTTTCTCTGCTTTCTTGTTTGTCATTTTTACAATGTGCAATTTCTAATGTGTTGTTTCTTTAGTGTAATATGTGTAATAAACCTGTCGAATCTATTTGGCTAAATGCCTTGTCATTTTTCATGTCTGAAATCTAGCTCATGACAGTGGTTTACGTACAATCATCAACGAATCATCAATACAGAACATAGTTGTTTTTTTCAGATACCCCAAATGTATAACATTTGGCTAGAATGAAGTCTGAATGTAAATTGTAAATGTTCATAATCCACATGTTTGGAAAATATTACATAACCGCTTTATCATTCGAAAGGTAACTCAAGTGTTGTGATTCTGCTGTAAATAATACCGGATGTGACGTTGACCTCAGCGACACCCATTTTGGCATATTGTTATTTTACGTTTTTTAAACTAAATACATATATATATAAATATACTTTTTTGAAAATTATTATTATTTTTAATTATTATGGTGCCGCCTTGTTTAGTGCACGCCACCGTCACTTAACTGATGCGTTCGTTGTTGAGTACTGCGCATGCGTAGAAAGCATGGTCGTGGTGAGTGTTATCCACGGGGGTAGCGACAGCGTCGGTACTACGGCGTCGTGGGGGTGAAATGGCCGGCGCACTTACAAGCTGCGACTCGGCTCTCCGCGCTGCACGTTAGCGGCAAGTCCACACGGAAACATGGCCGCCTGCGCGTCCGGCCAGGCGAACCGCAAAGCCGGTGGCTCCGCAGCGGCCGCGAGCCCGACGTCCCCGCTCCGGTCCCGGGAGCTCGTGACGCCGTCCGTCGTGGAGCTGACCAAAGAAGTGAGGACCAACATCCTCTGCACCGTGGAGGGCTGCGGGAAAATACTGCCCAACACACCTGCGTTGAACATGCACCTGGTCAAGTCCCACAGGGTCAAGGTAATAATGGCTGTAATGCAGTACCGCAAGTCATCAGTAACTTCACACCATATGCTAACGCGACGCCATGGCTGGGGGTTTGCATGGGTTTCCAGACGTTAGCTACACACTGCGTTGTGCAATACGTTACTGCTGCTGCTGCGTGGTTTCCTTCCTGCTTTTCCACATTCCTGGTCCTGGGTTTTTTCTGTCTGGGTTTGATTCCCATTCAGGAAGGCGTCCGGGTTATTTATGTTTTCGCCCTTTTCTAATTCAAAGTGTATGGAGTCCCAGTGATTCAGTCTCCCCTTTTCGTTGAATTAGCTCGTACTTTTCTATTTAGCTGTGGGGTGTCATGAAGTCTTGAGAGAGCTGTGTGTGGTCCAAGCCCTGCTGAATTAATGTTGGTTATTTGCAAGGTGTGTGTGTGTGATGTTAGTGATGTTGGGATGTGGAGCTGGGTGGTATTGGGAGGTTTAAACCACTTCAAATGTCAGCAGAACGGAGTGATGCTATATATATCATATTTATAATGCTACTAAGGTTGCTGAGTCAGTTACTTAGACCTTATCATCCAGAAAGTTGGATTTGAAGATATTGTGTGGTTGTCCACTGTCACATTGTCATACCTTCATGGTACTAAACTACTGTACTACTATATGCTACCCTGGAGGATGACTGTTTTCTAGACACCACACTCCATACAACACATGCTTTGAAATAGTAGACCTGTCCACTACCAGTAAACATCCCAGATCCTGATTATGACCTTGAAGTGACTAATCTACATTTTACAATGAAGCGAAAGGGAAAGTTGCCCAAAATAACAGTTACAACTGTCAAAACATTGAGTAAATGAGTGAGTGGGTCCTTGCCAGATTTCTTGCCAGACATTCAAGTCCCATAGCAGGATGAATAGACATCAACTGTGGCAGTGACTTATATGGCGCTGCTCTGTCATCACCAAAGATGACATAATATTGTGGCATGGGGGCACATTTAGGCTAAACTATGGATTTGCATTTGGAAATCGCCGGAAAAAGCCAGAAAACACTTAAAAGGAGTGTCACTGTTAGTAGATATTTGTTTGCATCTGCTCCATACTCTGCATTAAAAAGCATGTTTGACAGCTTAAACTCCAGTGACGGAAACGTTGGCCAATATCGGTGTTCCAGGTATATCATTTATCTGTGGAAATAAAAATGAATACAAATAAAGGCCTTAATCCTAACCTTATTTGCAACTACAGTGCCATCAATCAGCTATTACAGAGGCCTTTATTAGCTGGAACCTGTTAGACTCCCACTCATGCCGGTCTCCAAGGGAAGCCTGATCTTTGGGGGGGAAATAGGATGAATAGGAATCATCTTAAATGAGGGGATGTTTATTAAAGCATCCCCGCAAACTAAAATTACAAGTGTTATGTCCCTTTTTTAAATTCCAGAAAACATTCCCAATGAACAAAATGTCATTGGTTGGCCTGTAGAAATGTCATCTCACATGCTCTGTGCCCCCTGTTCATTGCTTTGTTCATTCATCTGTGTAATGCTGTAGTGCAGCAATCTCTGGATGACTGCTTGTAGTGGAATGAACACAGAACATTGGGAAACACACTGTCCTGATTGGCACATCAGAGCAATGCATTGTTCAGGACATGACAATGTGAAAGAAATCCAATAATAGTTTTTCATTGGTACTGGTTTGGGTGATGTGACCTTGTTGGTTGTCTATTCATACGTTTTAAAGGCTATGCTGGATTCTGATGATTTCATGATCCGGGGAGGACATTTTGAGGTTTTTCTTTTCTTTTTTTCTTTTTGTCGCAAACACATTGAGTAATGACTATACTAGAACAGACCTATCGTCAAATCTAGGATAGATGGAACATAATACAATACAATAAACCATATTTTAAGTTTACATATTGTAATGTATATTATGAGGTTACCACTAATGTTTTTGAGGTTGAAAACCCGCCTCTAACAGGTGTTACGACCAGGCTCAGTGGTCATAACAAAGATGGAAGTCGACATTTGATAAGAGGAGAAAGTAATATAGTTATTACAAATAATCTAAGAAAGAGAATATAAAATGAAATCTGTATAATCAGTGGTGAGTGTAGCATACGGAGTAGAAAGTGTGCTGTGGGGATGTTGTATGGTTTAAACACGATATAAAACCAAACGTTGAACCAAGCCCAAAGACCAAAGTCATAAGGTACAAAACCAAAATGAACCAAACCATATGGCACAAAACCAAAAGCCAACCTGCTCTTGGGAGAAGAGAGAGCAAGAGCCTGCAGGCCAAACAGGCAAAGGTGCACCACCCACTGAGGTGCACCGGCTCCCTGCACCTGAAAGGCAAACACTGGAAAACCAGCAGAATAGGGGGAGAAGGTCGTCACACAGGAATGATGGGCTACAGACTCGCATCCTTATAATTGTGTCCAAGGGACTGAATTGTATGTTACTGCATTTATTTCCACATTTATTTGTGATTTATTGGAATGATTATTTGGCACCCTTTATTTCAACATCCTTGTTTAAACATTTTAAACTAAACAAAAAACACTACAATGACTACATTGTTGTCTTTTTATTTCTGTTCAACTGTTAAAATAAATAAATAATAATAATATAATAATCTCCTGTGGAAATTCAGCATGATAATATGATGGTGATCTCGAAAACAAATGTATTTATTTTAAATGTGAGACTAATGCAAACCTTTCTGTTTAATGTTTACCATCAGGATGGCCTTATCAACCCTACCATTAGGAAAGACCTGACTGCATCTCAGAAGTTTTACAGTTGTCCTATTGAGGGTTGTCCCAGAGGCCCTAACAGGCCATTCGCCCAGTTTTCACTGGTTAAACAAGTAAGGCCTTCCCTGTATTTTTTATTGAACATAAACTTGTCCTGTCTAGAACATTACTTGTCTTTTCTTGCTCGTTTTCTTAGATTGATTCGGTCAGTCAATGATAGCTAAATAAAAACATTTATTCATGCCAATATTTGCCATTTCCGAAGCACACAGTAGATTTTTCTTTTTTCCAGCACTTTATGAAAGTGCACGCAGAGAAGAAGCACAAATGTTCCAAATGCAACAATGGCTACAGTACGGAGTGGGACCTGAGGAGACACATAGAGGATTGTGGGAAAACCTACCGGTGCACATGTGGATGCCCGTATGCAAGTAGGGCTGCGTTGTTGTCGCATATCTACAGAACGGGACATGAGCTCCCCACAGAACACAGGTATGCAAACTATAAGTCTAATTTTAACAGGCTTTTATGACAAATGTTCTTGGCTTTGCTAACTTTCATCCTCTTGTTTTCATTCCCCATGTTCTCTATTGCTCTCTTACATTCCAGGATTCCCCCGGTAAAGAAACGCAAGATGGAGAAGCTGATAAGCAGTTCTGTTAAGGTTAGGCCCAACGAGTCAACATGTCAAAATCTAAGTGCCAATAAGGAGTTATCAGTGGGCTGTCTTTCTGCGGACACAACTGGTCATGCACCAGACACGCCCAATCCGACCTCGTACCTCCAGAGAAGCCACAAGAAAATGCTCCTACCTAAGCCCAAGATGGCACTGGTCAATGTCCCTGTGATGCAGCTGACCCATGTTCCTGTCCTAGTACCTTCCACAGAAAGTGGCGCTCTGAGGTCTGTTGTGCTTACATTGGACAGCAAGGGCTCCCTTAGCACTCTTCAACTGCTGCCACAAGCAATGGGGGCTGTTGTGCCACACCTGGCTTCCAAAGCCCTGGGCTTCAAGGAGAGCTTCCTTGCCTCCCGTTCTAGCCTTGGACCCATCAGCACTGGGGTGCAGGTTAGTCTAGAGCCTTTGTGCTCAGAGGAACCAGCCAGCGGCCTCGGAGGTCTTCATGGCAGAAGCACATCTACAAACATTCAGACGGACATATCATGCCTATCTAGAATGCCTTTAGAGGCAGGAGTTGGTGTAGGGATGGGAGTGTGTGTTGTTGGCGAGTCACCAGTGTCTTCTTGTTCCCAGACGGACATAAGTGTGAGCACTGAAGTCCTTCTGCCTATCAGTGTGGAAACTCAGACGTTCTCCACCACCAAAGCTAAATCCACTATTGGCGCTCAAACAGACAGTCTCTGCCTCAGCCAAATACCCTGCTCTGGCCTGTCTGTTTCTGCCCCCACATCCAGGCAGACCCAGACAAGCTGCCCAAGTGCTGCTTCGCAGTCTAGGGAGAGGGTTCAGGTAGACCAGGCTGTTATGTGTTCTGACCTGTTTGCTGGCGACCTTCTCAGTGTCTCCACACAGACTTCTCTAGCCTTAGAGGAATCCACAGCTGCTGGAGTCGACAGTCTCTATGAGGACGTGAAGTCGGCAGGCCCTATGTGTTTTGGTGTACAGACCGACGAGCTCAACTCCAATAGCATGTCAGACAATCAGACCCAGACCATGACCCTCCTTCACGACCTGGAGAATATCTTATCTGACACGATGTCGGACCACCAGGTGCTTGACGACTCCACTGCAGACTGTGGGTCAGGCCTGGACCCTGTTCAGGACCAGCACACCGGTATCGACTTTGACTTTGAAGAGTTCCTTAATACTGTGCACATTCAGACACAAACGGAGGAGAGTGAGCTCCGAGGACTGGGTAGTGACACACCGCTGGAGTCCCTGGACACCCAGACCCAGACGGACTTCCTCTTGCTGGATGAACTGGAACAAAGTGCTGGGCACAGTCGAACTCAGGCTACTGACCTTGAGCTGGAAATGTTTGATACGCACACTCAAACTGACCTTAATTTCCTGCTGCTCAGTGCCGGCAGCCGCATGCCGCTTAGCAGCATCCTGCGACACTCCAGCTTCTCCATGAGCACAGAATCGTCTGACACGGAAACCCAGACCGACATCCCCCCTCCTCTTATTGGCCTTTCACCCCAGCTCCCTGTCCCTCACACTGAGCAGGCCAGGCTGCTGAGCAGCACAGAGACTCAGACCAGCACCAGCCAAGTGGACGGCCTTGGGCACCTCTTTCTGACCAGCAACGAAACCCAAACGGTCATGGACGATTTCCTGTCAGCTGACCTGGCCTGGAACATGGAGTCTCACTTCAGTTCTGTTGAAACCCAGACGTGTGAGAGCCTTTGGGCTCTCTTACGGCACCCAGACAAACCCAACAGTTGAAGACCTTTCTGTGCTGCTACCCACATCGATGCTACAAGTGGACTACAAGTGGTGTGTCATGGTGAGCTGTCAGCGTCTGGCCTGTGAACATTCCTTTAAGGGAGTCATGTCCTTGAGTATTTCCTGACATACACCCAGATAGCTTGGTTGCACTTTATTAGCTCACTGGGCATGATGTTTCAACTCCCTGCCCGTTTACATATTTATTTGCACATAGGATAACATTGTATGCGATTCTTGTCTAGAAAACATGTTTACTTCTACAATATCAATATATATATTTTGATTTTGTATAAAGCACTAGTTGATGCTGTTTTTGTCCATATTAGCAGTTTAACAGTTATAGTTGAATGCAGTATTTTGCATTAAAGTAAGTCGCCATTTCAACAAAACTTAATGGTTGTTTTTTTTTCAGATATGCGTGTCCTTCAGATATGTTGTACCTTGTCGTATAATCACTGTGAAAACCATCCTAAATTTGTTTTCCTAACAAAAAAATAAATCTTCAAGTATGTGCAAGGCGTTCACCAGAGCCATAAGGCGATGCCTCAGAAACCATAATCTGTTATTTAGACATGGCACAAATAGTTTGAATGCTACGCTCAGTTCTTCTGGTCGATGCATTGTAATGATGCATTGTAATGATAATGTGAGTACGTTGTTGTTGTCTAATGATCCATATGTCTGTGGGTCCCCCTCTATATACATAGCTAGACAGCCCCTTTCAGACAGTTTCCGGACAGGGCTGTCGTCGAACTTAACTTATTCATTAGCTGGCTGTAGGTGTATAGCAGCATATTGTGCTGGAGTGTTAGGTGGTGTTGTGCTGTACTGAAACACACAGAGATTAGAGTAAAGTTTAGCTGCTCTTTTTTTCAGTCAGAGAAACGTGGTTGTGTTTGCCAACCACATCAACTGTATCTCTATCTTTAATTACTGAATTCCCACTTTGACCAATGGGACGCATGCCTTGTGTTGATTTCTTTATTTGTATTTTGTTGGATGCAAGATAATGTAAAACTTGTTTGTTACTTTGAGTCTTTGTCAGTTACCTCATTTGCACGGACACCTTTTTCAGACTTTGTTCTAGGGAACAGTAAGATATACAGCAAGCCTTGAGTATTTCTTTATTTTATTTCTGTGCCTTAATCAGAGTATTTTTATTATTTTATTTTTTTCCGGATATACTTTTTGTCATTGGGGATGTCACCTAAAAAAAACAAAAGAATGTATGTGGCATTGTGCCCAAATCTTAACTTGCTTTATTTTGTATTTTATTGTACCCCAAGAAATGTGCAGTATTTTGTCCTTACTTAAAATCATTTATTGTACTGTGGATACAGTTTCTAATTGGTTAATGTATGTTAGTGGATCTGAAAAGAAACGCTTGAAGATGTTGAATAATCAAAATGGTTCCCAGTGTTAAATACAGCGTTTTACTTTCCCATTAAATTCATTGCATGAAGAATTTATATTTTCTTCCAATACAAATGATTGTGTATTGGTAGCCTTTGATGTTAGCTTAAATGTAAAGTTACAGACTGCATTGTTGGTTTCTTTGTCCAAGCTGTACTGCTGATGCTCTCAATAAACTAAGGGAACAGTGTATTACTGTGCTCTTTTAAGAAAGTATAGCATTATATCACCACATATATCATATCTGTCCACACATTCAAGATACACTTTTAAGTTAGTTACAATTACAAACCTGATACTTTCAGGATGTTTTTAATTTTAATACAGCAATAAGATATCTGTACAACAATAATCCTGAATTATTTGTTGCTAGTAGGATATCACATGCCCACAATGTAATAATAACAGGGTTTCCAATGTTTATATTCATAAACAAAGCAGAGGATTGACTGTTGAAGTTATGACCAACAAAGCACCATCAATGTGTACAACATTACAACCATACTTTCTTGTAACACACATGAAGGATTTGAGCTTTTAGGAGGGAGCCATTGTTGCCGGGCCACTAAGATTAGACATTTGAAGGAATTAGTTAGGAATTATATTAAAGACAAATCTATCCATTCTATCCCATCTATTGATTTGAGCACAAAAAACCTGTGATTACACTGACACACCTGTCATGCTTTTCCATTTAACAAATATTTGATTTACTCTAATATCAAATATTGATATTCAAATGTGAATAAATAAGCTGCAGCACTGTCATTAGGTCAAATATAAATACATAAATACAATCATCAGTTACTTGGCTGTATTACCCAATTGAAAAGATGGATACTCTTTCTACTTACTTTTATTTGCACTTAGTGGGGTGAGTGTGTGCACAGCAATAGAGTATTTAAAGTGGTCTTTGGCCAGACACTACTATTGGGGCCTTGGTCCCTAAAAGAATGGGCAGCTGGGGGGGGGCGGACCTTGCGTGCCTGCTGTACTCGCTGCCAGTCCGCAGAGCCTGCTTCCAATGCTTGCCTATGGAGAAGGTTGTCCGGTGCGTGTCACTTATGTTGCCGATGGGCACCTCGTACCCCTTCAAGACGGGCACTGTGAAAGCGTTGAGCAATTGGCGTGTTTCCTGAGATTGACAGTACATGGCGGTCCGAGGAACCATCGGTTTGTATGTGTCCTTAGATGACTCTGTGTTTGTCACCGTGTCTGCTCCTGTGTCCTCTGTTCTCTCTAAACCTCTGCTCTCCCTGGCTGACAGTGGCACCGCACCACCTACCTCGCAGCTCCCTCCAGCGGCAGATCCGCCTCCCGCGGCGCTCTCCTTGAAGCAGACCTGATGGATGACTCTTTGGGCTTTCGACTGGGGTGTTTTTAAAGGGGGCAGCACTGTGAAGCTGTTGATGGGAAGCCCTAGGTCAATGTTCCTGCTCTTCAGCGCTGGGGGTTTCGAATGCGGGTGGTGGGGCGGTGAAGGCGGCGAAGGTTGGAGGACATCTTGGACCCTTGTGTTGTCGGCCATCTTGTCCCAGAGTATGAGGTGGTGCTGATGGGCACTGAAGGTGAGGCACTGAGGGGCCTCCTGTAGTGGAGAAGACCCTGCTGTGTGGCTGTAGAGCGCTGTGGGGAGATCTGATGTCTTGGCGTTATTCACGCCTCTGTCCTGGGGATGCACATGAGACTCTGGGCCAAACTCAGGGGGCCTGTCCACGTTGAGGGCCTCCGGGGGCCTCATGTCAACACACAGGAGACAGTGGGGATCCTGCTCGTCGTTCTTGGGTTTCCTCCGCTTCCTCTGTGGTAGAAACATGCAGCTCAGTGCGGCGACTCTGCCCCAACCCTGGACCTGTCCCCGAAGCACATACTGTTATTGCAAAACACGGCTCACTAGACATATAAAGTAGGTCAAGGGGTGAGTGGGGTTACTTACAGCCTCTTCCCAACCAGAGGAGTAGTACAGATCACAGGGCTCCTGTTCCTTCAGGGAGTCCTCCGCACTCATCTCCACCAGGGCCTCCACGTAGCACCTGTCCGTCGGCAGGCCTCCCAGAGAGAAGTCGTCCCAGCATATGTCGTCCTCTGCCGGACTCTTCTCCTCCGAGTCCTCCGCAACGTCCTGGTCAAACTCCTTCAAGGTTTCCATGATGCGAGGAGACCCCACACCTAGTTCACATGGTTAAATGTATTGGGCTAAGTCCATTTAAAACAACGACATTAGTCATGTTCTCGTTTCCTCTGTCCACACTGTCTGTGAAATCATTTTATATCGCGGAGGCTTAAATCGTCTGTTATATCGCGGAGGTTTAAATCGTCTGTTATGATCGCGGAGGTCTACATCGTCTGTTACATCGCGGAGGTCTACATCGTCTGTTACGTCGCGGAGGTCTACATCGTCTGTTACATCGCGGAGGTCTACATCGTCTGTTACATCGCGGAGGTCTACGTCGTCTGTTACATCGCGGAGGTCTACATCGTCTGTTACATCGCGGAGGTCTACCTCGTCTGTTATATCGCGGAGGTCTAAGTTGTCAACAAGGATTCACCGGTTGTTCCTTCAACAGATCAAACGAAGCAGGTCGACTCTGGGATGGACGCACAGGCTCATCCACAACCAGGTGAACTCATCCACAACGCGCCTAACCACATTAACAACAACCAGCTAAGTAGACTAGGGTTCTTCTATTCATGTAGGGGGAGAGACGCGTCCCGGTCGTATCCCGTTGGACCGAGGAAAAAAGTTTGGAGGAGCGTAGTAAGCCGTCGCTATGGCAACCCACGGGGACCGCGTTTGGCACGACGCGTGACGCAGTGGAAAAGGGGGCGGGGCCACAATATGCCGTGAGGATGTGGTGACGTCATTAGAATAGGCCCTATAATAAAAATAGAAATGAAACGACGGAAGGCTGACGTTGTAGCCTATTGTGTTTCATTGCATGTGTTGTGTTGTATTATTTTTTATTCTATTATGCAACGCAATGCAAGGAACTAGAACATTTTGAAGGCTTATTTATAAAAAACCAAACGGATGTCGTAAACGTGTCGAGTGAAATGTAATTAAAATACTCACAATGCGTCGCTGTTCAAGCAGGTGATGCGTACACGGCAGTTGCGCCTCTGTAAGTAGAAGTTGCGCGTAGCGGACGCTACGTTCAGGTTGGCACGTAGCCCCACAGCAGCAGCAGACATGCTTTCACACGGCCGCCGCCGTCAAGCGACGTTTTTTTTTTTTTTTAAGGCGAACGCGCTTCATTTGCCTGCGCATGACCACAATACGCTAAAAAATGAATTAGTTATTTAATTCCTGAATTAAATATATCGGACTCCAGCTGATGGGATGGGAGCCTGGCTGCTATTGGCGTAGCGTTGCGTAATTGTCAGACGCTGACGTAAAAGCCGGTGCGCACCTATCCGCGCACAGGACCCCCAGACACCTGACGAATTTCGTCTTCTCCGACCACCCCCCCC
>JAOPJH010000030.1:16723068-16735065 GCA_027122575.1 Merluccius polylepis
TCCTTTGTGTTCTATTCCCCTTTTTGCCGCCCCCCCCGCGGTGCGGGGGGGGGGGGGGGGGGGGGGGGGGGGGGGCTGCATAGGACCAAACGATGAAGGACAAACTGTCTCTGGATCATGGCCAGCCAGGGATGGTGCCACAAGCCACTTGTCTGCCAACTTCACCAACCCTGGGATCAGTGGGAGTATTGGGCCCCCGAAGTAGCAGGAGAACCACACATGCACGTACTACAGACACATAGACACACACGCACGCACACGCACACACACACACACGCACACACGCGACAAAACTTGTCAATGTAGTGTAAATCATGCCCTGCTTCCGACCCCTGCCGCTCTCACAGCCACGCCCACACGGACTATTCTGCCAATAGGAAGAGCCACTCCATGAGCGGGTGACCACAACCCCTACATCCAAAAGCATAATTATGTCCCCCGGCCAGTCAGACTGATGGTATTGGGACGGCCACATTAGTTTTTGAACTGGAAAATGCACTTAAGAAGACTACGTGAAGAACTACCTGTCGGTACTCTGTTGCGGCAAAGAACTGTTCACATTAGGAGAGAACTTAGGAAAAAAATGCACATTTTTGGAAAGAATAAAGGAAATGTTTTATTTCAAAATAGAAAAATTTGAGAATAAGAATTTTAAAAAGGTGCTTGAACCTTGTATTGTATATAATATGAAGACTAAAAGAATTTTGTATGTTTTATTACTTAATCAATGTTCTTTTAAAAGAAAAAAAAAGCCTGCCATTTTTTTTATATGTTAATGCTTTTTTTTGAGGGGTGGGGTGGGTGGGTAAATAAAGCCGTGCTTTTAGTGTTTGTACTGCTGCTGGCTAGCTCATGTTGAGGTAACATAAGGAGAGTGGGAGAGAGAAAATGGGTACAATGTTCTGCTCTCCGTGTCCTCCTCTCCAGCACTCTGTGCATCTGACACCCAGTTACAGCCCCCCCCATCACCCCCCCCCACCGTCTCTGAGCTCAGCCAAGCTTACTTAGAGGTCACTGAGCTAAACCCCCTTCCTCTTCTCCCCCCACACTATGTGCCTCTAGGTTCGAATCCCTCCCCGCAGTACTGGTGATGGTTCCTCTCTCGTCGGTGCCCGTTTTTTGTTCGTCTAAATGAAGGGAGACACAATAGTTATTAATGAACGACTCGCACAGCCATCTAAAAGCTATCAAGTTCTTCTCCACTCACTGGACTTGCATGTCCATCATTGAATAGTAAAACAACAAAAAAAGAGTAATTAGAGTTTGCATATTATGCCTTACAAGGTTAGGTGCTTTGCAAGAGCCATATAAGAAGTTAGTGCCAAAAAGGGTAATTGTAAGACCATATTGGATCCTCAATTTATAGTAAGTCTCAATTAGGTCGCCAACATTCAAACCAGGATGGCCAACTAACACATTTGTCCCATTTTACATTGGTGTCAATTTTGTCAAATGTCTGCGCCCTCCATTTCACCAGCGTGAGAAACCTTGATCAGAGTCATCCAACGGTGCTTGTTTGCCAACTTCAATATCAGAATTTCAAGGAACCGTACCGGTTCTCCATGCTGGGCCTCTGCGGTGCGAATAAAAAGCTACTACCATGTCGTCATATTTTCGTTTCGTTGACCTAGCCACGTCCCGGTCTCAACACAGTGAATGGAGTGTCAGTGTCACTAATGAAGCACTTCAGCATGTCCACACTGGAACTCGTGTACCTGCACTCGTACCGGCCCCCGGTGTTGTGCTCGACATGCGCCCGTGCAACCGCCCCTTCTCTCCCCCTCCCCCCCCTCCCTCCCTATAGTACAGCACTGACTGCATTGTAGGATCTGACTTGACGTGGGGACGTCTCGTCGGCGCAGAGTAAACGGGTGCGGCGGGATTAGAAGTACAACACGGGAACGACGGTAATCCATTTTGAGGACTGTACGTCTGACTCCAAATACGATGGGGGTTCTTTTTTTCTCTCTAAATAAGCATAATTGTGAACACTTCATATCACGTTACCGAATGCTAATCCTGGGATGTATATTTTTTACATGATCCACGCTTTGACACCCCGTCTCACCAACCGATGTCAGACAGGTCAAACGTTTGTTTTATTTTTTTATGTCACAAAGCAGAACATAGCAAAGAGCACACAGCCTATCAGTTTAGTAGGGAGCACTCATGTTGAGGTGAGCTGCCAATGAGCATGGAGGGGAGAGCAGTAAACACCCCCCCCCCCCCACCCAAGACCCGCCTCCATCTCCATATCCTGCATCTTCAGTCCACGCACGCTGCGCAATAGCCCCCTTACTCAGTGGAGGATGTCTAGATGCTGTGAAATTCTGTTTTTCAAAAAAAAAATGTACTTGTTTGAATTCCTTGTAATGTAATATATTCTTTGTTGAATGTAGTAATTAGGTATTTATGAATATGGCTGTGATTTCAGACAAAAATAAAATATTTCAAAGTGTCATTTTTTTTTTTGCTTGTGTGTTTTGGTAGTGGGGCAACCCAGGATTTTCCATCCTGGGTTGCCACAAGTTCAAATCCTTGAACTTGTGGGGTTCCCAAATGTTTTCAAACTTTTTCCCCGGACCACCAAATAATTGTATGCAGTCAAATAATCAATGCACTCATTATCATGTGAAAAGAGAATTAATATTTCTCTATGCATGTTAAATGTAAAACCAAACCAAATATCCATGATTAAATACCAGTTATTGATGTAGCATTTTAGCAAAGATTCAATGTTACGAAACAATTACTTTTATATTTGTTGCCATCCCATTGCTTTCTGACATGATGCAACAGTACTGTAGCTTTAGCCAGTCGAAGAACATTTTCCAATATCGGCACAGAGCATGATGTTTGAGTCCAGGTACAGTATGTCATCCTCATACTGTTGCATCCTGCACAGCAGATAAACATCTTCCTTCCCAAAACGGACCGGGCGGGGGGGGGGGGGGGGGACACGACCCTGACCCGTTTACAGTGTTCCCTTTCCCGGTGGTTGTGGTTGTTAAACAGAAACGAGGCATTTCCGCCCGCTCTGAGGTCCATATCTTTTTCACTCGCCATGTCGGTGCCAAACCCAGACGACCCATGCGTAGCGGTCCTTGGTCAGTAATCGAGGGCCTTTCCCGCACCGGAGCCAGGCTGCATGTTGGAGCGCAGTTTGAACATACAGTTGAGAGAGTCGAGAAGGAAGCTCCTCGTGGTGTTGATCTCCATCAGGGTCAGGTTGTCCAGCTACAGAAGAAGACGCACAGGGAAGATACCAACACTAACTGGGATTAGCCTTCTTTACCTCTGTAGTCACTTGTTTTTTTTTTACTATTCAGGTAGTATAATTATAGTATAATTATATTACATCAACATCCAAACCATAAACCCCATTTCACAAATAATAAATGTGAATATAAATCAATATTGACTTATTTCAGAAGGACAGCAATATTAATAACGTACACTATACTTAAACACCATTAGACATCAGATGGCTCCTCCTCACCTTAGCATGGGCCTCCTGTTGGCTGATGAAGCTGTCCGCAGAGAGCCGCAGCTTAGCGATGCGCGTGTCCCAAATGTCTTTCACCAGGGTCCGGATCTCATCCGCTTTGGGGATGTTGTCAGACGCACTGCACACAAAACAAAAACATGTGAGGCAGGGAACTACGAGGGGAGGACATTTCATCATTCAGCAACAAACTTAAGTCTAGTTTTCGGTAGCCATGATGTCACCACGGTGCGTTTTATTGCATCTCGTTGTACTTGGTTGACCTTCGTAAACGGGTGTGTGGCATCAGCATCCTCTGGAGATACTTGCATCGGATAGCTGCTCTCAGTTGGTCTATGTACACTGTATCCGACACTAATCAAATAAACCGTAAAATAAAAAGAAATAATGTGTGGGCGGTGAGAAGGAGTGAGGAGGAGTGCGGCGGCGGCGTGCCGACTCACTGGTTTAAAAGCAGCTTGGTCAGCTCCATGTAGTACGGGCTGGGCGGCGGCGTGAAGGACTCCTCTTTCCTCTCCATCTCTCGGACATCCTCCAGCTTGTCTGCAGACGGTACATTGAGAAGCTCATCGTACACATCTTTGGCAAATGATGAAATACAACTTCACGGCTTTACTTTTCTGCTGATCGCCAAAAAAAAAGCATATCAATAAATGCTTGTATTTAAAAGCTTGTATTACTTTTTTTTTTTTTTTAATGTATGTATATATATACTTAAAATATGGTGCTCACTACCCACAGACCCCACAATAACCCACAGACATGACAAAGTAACTGATGGAGAGAAGGTGGTATAATGTCAGATGTCCACCTCCCATCGTAATGTGAAGATGATAATAATGGCTCCTCCCACTACAGGTGCGCGCGCCGCCTCTTACCAACGTCCATCCACTCAGGGGGCAAAATCCGACATTTCTGCCTCTGCTTCAAATTCAGAGCAAGCCAAACGGGAACGTCGACGGGTAAACCGGGATTAAAGGGCCCCAGATCCCCCTAATAACACGGAGAGATGACACAACATATGTCGATACGACGAGACAACCATAGGATTAGACACTGTCCATGAGTTGCTGCATGTAAAATGGTCTCCTTGTTATGAGTCGTATCCGCGGTGGGTCCGGCTCCATGTTGAGCTGACCATAACAATGGAATGTACTTACGCCGATTAAGTAGATTTTATCAAGACTGAAGTTTGGGATTATCTTCACGACCTCCTTCTCTGCTAGAAATTCAACTTCGGACGGGTCCATGTCCAACATATAATGTCCAACCAACGACGAGCTACCGCGCGGCGAAGACGCTTGCGAATGTTCCCGCGCAAATGACGCGACGTGACGTACGAGGGGGCGGTGCTAATAACGTCACGAACGTGATTTTGGGAGGTGACCACGTGACGCGACACCTTTCAGCGATTGTCGTTGACGCTTTTTTGGATATATTTATTTGACGCGTTATAAGAGTCGCGTGGTTTTACTCGAGACGGGTCCATGTTTAACGACAGTAACGTAAATGTCTTCTCCGGTGTTTTCTTTCGGAGTGATGCGGTAAAACAACTGCAGTTACAACAATGTGACACACGGTGGCAGTGTTGAGCTGTTGGCACCAATTAATGCATTGTGCATATTCTAGTGTTTGTCAGTGATGGACCTATACGAAATGACAAGTTGGTATAATACAAGACAAAACAATCTCTTATCGTTCAGATTTAGATGAGTAGCCTTTACTCTTGATTCCTGGGGGGAAAGTCAACACGCAATTGTAATATTAAAGCTCAAATGTGTTACATACAATGATTCAATGTATTCCATCAGTCATATTTACTCAGTTTTCAAGATTTACTCTTTAAAAGATTGCATTTGCTTAGGGAAGCAATGTGGGCCTGACTAAGTTGGAAAATGTCAATCAGTTGGGGAACTTGAATGTATTTTTTAAATCTATTTTTGGACAGCTTTTTTTATGTGGGACACATAATTACCAATTTTAAAGAAAAGCTGCATTATGTAAAAGACTTCTGTAATGAATATCTTCAGCTCTGCTCTCCTAGTACCCAAGCTGTGCACGTTTGTCCTGGTCTCACTGAAGCAATGGATGGGTGTTGACTGGCAACGTGATATTTCACAAGTCGACAAGTTTACAAGTTTAATGAAATAGAGAGAGAATACAGACATATCTGTTGCGAGAAAGATTGTGTGCAGTGCTGCACACACAGCTCACTAGCCCTTCTCTGGCAGCAATAGAAAAAAAGACATTTCATACAGCAGATCAATCATTCATGGTTTAGTTTTCATAACCATGGCATAAGATCATTAACATTAACACATATCCAAAACAGTCATTCTGACATAAAGGTTATGGTTGGACACAGACAAGTAGTTTCTCTGGCTCTGTCTATATTAACTATGAATTAACAATATTAATAAATCTTGGTTCAGTAAATTACCATTATAATAATTGTTTTATAAGATTTTGTATCAGTATTTAGTTTTCAATAATTTTCAACAGCTTATACCTGAAAATACAGGACAAAATATATTACCTTTTCTAAAATTCATTACGCGAAACAATTATGAAACTAACTAATCTGGAAACATTGGAGAAGAAATAAATGTTAAGTTGCATTCTGAGATAACGACCTAAAATCTCCTCAGCATCCTCTACTCTGGAAAGGAGCAGCACACCAACAGTGCATACAGTACCAATGTGCTTGCCCTTGAAACATTTGGCAATCAATGCTCCACAAGTCTCCCATCAATGTGAGAGACTTTCAAAAGTTTAGCATTTAGTACTTTTTGTTCCGCGGTGCTACGCTTTGAGTAGCATCATGCATGCTGTATTGGCAGTATCTCTGTCCATGTCCAATATGCTTGAGGCTGAGATCTAGCACAGATCCAACACAGACTTGTTTATCACTGGGTTGGTCCAGTCATTCCTCAGGTCATCCAGGTGGTTGTCAAAGTCAATCAGGTGTTCGTAGGACCGGCCTTCAAGCAAGGCAGACGTGATCTTCTGTGCCTCAGCCCAATCCTCAAAGCAGTCACTGAAACACGGAAATGCCTTTTTAAGTTCCACCGTTCATATTGCACATCTGATTTATTGCACAATGACTTTCTTGTTCACTATTAAGCAATCTTCCTGATGCCTTATACAATGAGATGTCTGCTTAAGGCCTCAATAGTGTGCCTTAAAGGCCCCATTAGACAACTATACACCCAAAATGTCACAGTGACCCGATTACTGGCAGAAAACATACAGATAACAAGGGTGGGATAGCACTGAATAGCTAGGAACTTACTGATTTACATCTCTGCTTTTCCATTTGTTCTCGTGGTGGTCGTATATGAGAACAATGGGTTCGAAACAGCTCATTGTCAGTCGACTGTTATCCACCTGAAGGGGAAAAAAAGATGGATAGAAAATGAGGACTCCAATTACTCTCACCTGAGAGATACGTTGTGCGTTATCTAAGCCTCTGGTAGTTATTACCATCACAATTGCTGTTTCACCAAAGTTCTCCGCTATTCTGGCAGCCACCTTCTCAGCCACCTGGTTAGGCCTGTAAAACAAGAGCAGCACCTTGACCACCACAGCAGAATGACATCTCTCGTTCTGTACAACCGGTCCTGTACACCCGTTTTACCTGAAGTCCTTAGCGCGCTCATTGGCTTGATAATACCCAGCAATGAAATATCGATTTTCTTTGCACCAAGTATCGATCTGTGAATGGAACAGATGGTGTACAACCAAAGTATACATGTTATAGTTACTTGAAAGCAAAACATAGTTTAGATGTTCAGTTTTGGGTAGGGTTAGGGTTAGTGTTAGGGGTAGTGTAGGTTAGGGTAGAGTTAGTGGTAGGGTGGGTTACGGTAGGTTAGGGTAAGGTTAGGGGTAGAGTTAGTGGTAGGGTGGGTTAGGGTTATGGTAGGTTAGGGTAGGGTTATGGTAGGGTGGGTTAGGGTAAGGTATGGTTGGTGGTAGGTGGGGTAGGGTTAGTGGTAGGGTGGGTTAGGGTAGGGTTATCGTAGGTTAGGGTTAGGTAGGGTTAATGGTAGGGTGGGTTAGGGTAGGGTTAGGGTATGGTTAGTGGTAGGGTGGGTTAGGGTAGAGTTATGGTAGGTTATGGTAAGGTCAGGGTAGGGTTAGTGGTAGGGTGGGGTAGGGTTATGGTAGGGTAGGGTAGGTTAGGGTTATGGTAAGGTTAGGGTATGGTTAGTGGTGTGGTGGGTTAGGTTAGGGTACTTACCAGTGTTAGAGCCACCTCGAGCATCGGCGCTAGAGCGAGAGTCCCGTGGAAGAGCGGCACGCAGTCCACACATATGACTGGGGCTGAATGGTCCTTCTTGTTATCCTTAACCTTCTCTGCGACCAGCAACCCATTCACGGCGCAATGTGGGTATTTGGCAGCGTGCAAAAGCATTTTACAGTACGCCTGCGTGGTCAGTATGATAGGCATATTTAAATCACTCCCCGAGACTCCTGTTAGAATAGTTCAGATTTACTGGCTAAATAGCGTTGGAAGTCGTTTTGGCTGCTAGCGTTAGCTGGATATCATTCCGGAGGAAAGTGCATATAACAGCCTCTTTCCCCAGAATGAGTTGTAAGCGCTGTACCGTCAAAAAAAATGGCGAATATAGCCCGCAATAAAACAGACAAATATTGACTCCTTCTCATCAAAGACAAGTGTCTGAAAATCCAACCCCAGTCCGTATCTAATCTTTACATCGGTACCGACCGCACAGGTGGATTCAACTTGTACCGTTTCAGCGCGACCGTAAAGCAACGGCGTTACGACACCGCACCGCTTTACGGCTTTCCGCTGCCGTCACGCTTCCTTTATGGTTAGGTTCGGTTAGGGTAACGCGAAAGCAAGCACGAACGGCACCGAGTAGGTTTCTTTCTTTCCTTTGCTTTTTTCTCGAAACATATCGCAAACTACATTCACGGTTTGTATCACAACGAGGAACGCAAGAACAATTACACCAATGGATGTCATATTAATTGTTTTAGCAGACGAAACCGCTGATTGAACGTGTATGACATTGACCAGGGCGAAGGAAGAATTGCGGCGAGATTGGATTTGAAGCTCGTTAGCAAACGGCTATCGTTTTGACCGAGAACTGGGTCTATGTTGGGCGTTTTTATAGTGTCCATTGCCTTTTTGTTTTTAACATTTACATACGCATAGATATCTCAGCATCGCAGTTAAATGTCTCTTCTTCAATCATTATAAACTGAGTGTTTTGCGGCATGACCTTGTGCTATCCGATAGCCTAGCTTTACTGGACAGTTACATACGGTTGTGTTTCGGTTAAAATTCGCACTAAATATATATGGCCTACATTAGTAGAATGCACATGTTGCAACCGTTATGAGTTAATTAATCAAATCCGCCATATATACTGTACAACGAGGGCCAATATCAGCTGGGCATTTGATTGGGTCATATTGTCATTACCGCATTTGGCGCATTATGCACCTTTCGTTTTCGTACTTCCGTCAGGCTTTTAACAAAAACACACTTTTAAAAAATATATTATTTACATTGTTCATCGTTCATTCATAATTGTTTTATTCAAACACATTTTAATAAATGCAAACTGGTTATCTTGTTGCCAAGCTGTGTTAAGTCTACACTGGCCTAATAACTTAATTTGTTTTAAACAGTATGCTGGCCACCGCAGCCCTTCGTCTTCTTGGCAGACGTGCCATTTCCACAGCGGTTTGTGTACGTGGGGGACACGGTAGGTCGCTTTACATATGATTTCGTAACTTGTCTTTGGTCTTATCGCAACACTGTCTGGCCACCCTGTGTGCTGTAATGCTGAAGGGTACTACTGGGTCAAGATCAACATTTGTCAGCCATGAACAGTGATAACCTTTGCAATAACCTTCTGATCGTTTAAGAGTCGGTGCAGTTTTCGAGTGATTTCTCTCTCTCTCACACACACACACACTACATACTTAAAAACATCTTGTGTGTGTGTGTGTGAGAGAGAGAGAGAAACAGTCTGATTTGAATAATATTACTAAAACATGTTCTTTCAAAACAAATTTCATTGCTACTATAAAGTTTTGATAAGATGACAAATGTGTGTAAATTCTACTCCATCATTAATGGGTAGTCGGAATTGAATCATTTTGTCTTTTCCCCCTGCAGTCGCAAAGGTGGACCACTATGCTCTGCCTGTCTACTTTGACAAGCGGGAAAGCCCCCTTCCCGACATCCGCTATGTGCAGGACCTGAGCTCGGAGCAGAAGTCCCTAAAGGAGAAGGAGAAGGGTTCCTGGGCAACGCTCTCGGATGAGGAGAAGATTGCACGTAAGACTCAGCTGGCCCAACCCTATGCATTTGTAGATTGATTTGTTGAAGTTTGTTTGTACGTTCCGATGTCATAAGTATTGTACAGGAAAATGGGATTTGATTTTAAATTGTTGATCAGTCTTTGTTTGTAACATTGACAGTGTACCGCATCAGCTTCAAACAGAGCTTTGCTGAGATGAACGAGGGAAGTGCACAGTGGAAGACGGTATTCGCAGGGATGTTCCTCTTCGTTGGCCTGACCGGCCTGGTGGTTTTGTGGCAGAGAAAGTATGGTGCGTATCGAAAATAATTTGAAAATTTTTATTTTCATATTATAATGAAAATAATTGTAGGATATCCAAATTGTGATATGGAGTTGTTGAAATTCTCTTTTGAGTGTTATGTATAGCTATATGTGTCTAATCTAATAGGCCTTGTCCTGGAGTCAATGAACCCAAAAGACCAACAGTGGTTTTATCTTGAGCATCATACGTTATGCAAATGGCAGATGTATCTCTTGCCTTCTATGCTATAGTCATCTGTTCGTAGATGGAAAACCCCACAACCTGAGTCTGACTATTTGTTTTCTCTACAGTGTATGGTCCTGTGCCTTACACCTTTGACCAAGAGTACAAGGAGAAGGAGCTTCAGAGGATGCTTGACATGAGGATCAACCCAGTGCAGGGCATTTCTTCCAATTGGGACTATGAGAACAAGCAGTGGAAGAAGTAAATCACCCAGGGGGACGTCCATCACCATATATAATAAGACAGATGACACAATGATATGTCCAAACAAATATCTCTGTATTTATCAATTGTTCAAATTACCTCAGACTCTGCATTTTGGAAGGCTCTTCCTCTTACGGTCATTGTGTATTATAAAGATGAGAATAAACGTTCCTGTTTCACCAGGAGTTGATGTTGTCAAGTCAATTGTGACTACTCCACTTGTTTGTCATATTCAGTTTTAATGTTGCAAATTAAATTGAGTGCATACAGAAGAACACAACACATTCTAGTACTCACATGCTACAACAAAGCAAATGGCATAAATACAAAATGGTGAATGAATGAATGAAAGCAATACTTGGCACGTTATATGTAGCTTCATATAAAACTGACACTGTATTGTGCAATTATACAAAGTTTTACACCTGCAGAGCTATTTTAGCTTAAAGCCTATGTCTGTTGTATTAACTCTGCATCTAAACAGTAACTTCAAACACAGCTACGGTGCGTAATGTTGGCCTTTTTTCCATTTTAAGAAACATTACATTAAAAGGGTTTGCTAATGTAGAAAGTAACTCAAGTAACTGATCGATCACGGGGGCGGAACCATGGCAACGTCGCCGTGATGTCACTTACCGGATGATCCGTTCAAAAAGCACCCGGAAGACCACTGTGCGACGGAACCGCTCAGCCCATAATAGTGTACATTATATTGTTTTGTGAGTACTTAACACGGCGTAATGTCTTCCCACGACACGTAAGGCAGCAGTGTATAATATCCACCACGTCAAAGGTCGAGTTGCTGTTGCAAAAAAACCCGAGGTTGCCACGCCATATTATATTGCAACGACAAAGGTCCCCACAACACAGAAGTCGACATGGGTAACGGCATGAACAAGGTAGGACCGTGTGTGTGTGTGTGTATAACATGGCCGACGACATTGGGTCAGTCCAGGCTACATGTTTCTCCACCCTACAGATCTGGTGGAGGACTCGTGTTGCTGTTAGGGGATAGCATATGGCCACTGTAACGACCGGATGAGAAGGGGAAAAGTTGCTGTTTTTTTTCCTTTCTAAAACATAAAATGATATCAATCCTTTCCCCTTTTTTTTTTTAGAGAGAAAATAAATAAAACGAGAGGGTCCCAGTCTGTGCTGGGACGTGCTCTGTGTCCCAGTACTCCCAGTCCCCCTGCTCGACCTGCAGGCCGACCCGCGCGCGCTCTTAGTAACTAATCAATATGCACTAATCAGTGATGCACTAATCCAGGTGTGTCACACTCATTGGAGTCCACGGGCCACATACAGCCCAATGTGATCTCAAGTGGGCCGGACCATATCCATTTATTTTAGTGTCAATAGAACAAGTACATTTTGAAAACGTCCTGAGATGTCTTAAGAAAAATAAGTGCAATTTCAACAATATGTCTTAGTTTTTCCACATTCAATCAGTCTACTGT
>JAOPJH010000030.1:16892218-16905571 GCA_027122575.1 Merluccius polylepis
CACACACACACACACACACACACACACACACACACACACACACACACACACACACACACACACACACATCACACATGAATTCATCCAAATATAACTGCCACCGTTATTGTGTCATCATTTGATGACTATTGTTAGAAATCCAATACAGACAGAGGAAAAATATGACCAATTTGTCCGTATAACCGAATTCTCCTCAGCCATATTGGCGTGGGGAGAAACGTTTAGGGCTAAAACGCTGCTGCTTAGTGTTCGGTTTGAATCAAACTCACAAAACATTTATCTCATCAGTCAAGTAATGTCACTTGCTTGGGATCAAAAACCCAGAGAATAAGATAATTGCATCAGATAAAAAAATCTGGGCATGTCTTCCGTTACTTAACTTTATTTGATACATCTTCCTCTCTGTAATTGGATAACGATGTGAAGACACTGGTTCAGACCAGTGCTGCATTATGAAATATGCCTGAGATAAAGATAGTCTACATTCTTACTATTTTGGGCCCTTTCAAATATGCAATGGGCAGATGCAAAGTAAGCCTGTATCCCACATATCGTGTATATGGATAAGTTGTGTTCACAAAGCTTATTGGCATATCTTGATAGATATTCGATACAAACAGTAATGCCAGAATGCATAACTAAACGTAGGAACGATGGAACTAAATGATGCATGATGTTTTGTTTGGCTTGTCTTGTGTGTTCGTTTATTATTGTCGTTGCAAAGTAAGCCACACTATTGTTATTCTGTCTTATTAACTATTTGTATAGTGTAAACATTGCATACTTTTTATAAAATATATTTTATAATATTATTATTTAATATGGAAAGTGAATGAGTGAACTCCATTGTCAAATTAGAGTTCGCAAAAACGAACTGTTGTAAAATTTGGCACATATGGAAACAGGAAGTAAGCAGGTCTCTAAAAAGTTTGGTACCACTTTGATTTTGAAACATGGCATCTGGGTCTTATTTGACACCAGTTGAACCTTTTTGTCCTAAAGGACCCAATAGGTCTGTCTGGATTGATTTTTCTGTACATTGAAAGTTTGGGAAAACCTTAAAAAAAACACATGCTCATTAGAAGGTCTGACTCCTGACCAAAAGTGATTTTTATATTCAATTAAAAATTGCCTAGTTATGCACAAATACTAACATGCATGAGATGGCATTATTCAATCAATCATAAGTTTGCTTCAGAGTAGCCCAGGGACTTAAAACTTGGTGGACTACGGACAGTGTTCATAGTGTTCATAGCTCAAAATTGACATCACAGTGTAAATTTAAACAGGTGCTCGCTGAGCTATTTTTTTTATAATAGAAGTCAAATGGAGAAAAAAACGCTGACCTCAACCACTCCGAAGGTGAACAACAAGTTGTCACACTTGGTACATATAGAAACCACACGTAAGCAGGCCTCCAAAAAGTGAAGTACCACTTTGACCACAAGGGGCACTAACTCAACTTTGACTAAGGTCAAAGTTAAACCATTATCCTACCCAGTCCGTTTGAAAAAATTCTGAAACTTGGTATAGAGGCCTTATTTGACATGCTGAGTGTTTAAGGATAGATTTTTCTGTACCTTCAAAGTTTTGGAAAACCATAACCCCAAACATATGGTACATACGCAGCTTAGATGTGCCTGACCATAGGTTATATTTGACCTTTTTATTGAGTAAAAAATTGAGTTATGCACAAATATATGCAAATTAGCCAAAAACATTCAATCAATCACAAATCCGCTTGAAAGGAGCCCAGGGACTTGAAACTTAGCGTACTTAATTATTAGCCTTGCTAGCATTAGCATGTTAGAATGGTCACGGAAAAAATGCGCAGATCATCTTTGACGTTATTTGCATCCGTTTCGCCATATGGTTTGTGATTTGTCCCAGCCTCGTTGACAGGATCAGAGGGAACACGCAGTATGGGAATGATGTGGGGTAATGGTGCGGACAGAGCAAACATTCATTTGTTGCCCGGGACAAAATGAAGCATGCCCTTTCCATTTATTCAGGGACACGTAATCCCCATTTGCTACAGCAGTAGATATTTTCTCTACAGACAGCATTAGGTAACAGCAGTAATCAGAAGGCTACCTGAGAATAAGTCTTCCTACACCAAACCCGGGAAGCAAATCTACACAGATGCAACAGTAAAACAATAAAACAGTTTTACCTAGTATTGCTTATAATTTTTTTTTTTTTTTTTTTTTAGCTTTACAGTTGGTTATTGTCCAAACCTTGTTTTCCTTGGAAATATGAGGCTGTAGATGACTCTTCACGTTGAATGAATGTTATCATTGTTGGCCTGTGCTATGTTTAAGTAGGTCACATTGCTTCAAAGCTTGGATATTCACCATTTTATACTGCCTAAGGACCACCAAGGGGAATTTGGCATAAACATCAATTGAGGATGTTTATTCCTCAATGCTTTAATTTGTATTTTCCCTTACTTATGAACTAAATAATCAGAATGTCATATCAAACATCTGATCAGTTCTGGAGCAACCGCCACGATAAACATTTCATCTACGTTGGCCCGAAATTAAGTGACTGATAATGATCATGTGTGTGTTCAAGACAACACGCATTATGATTATCAATAATGGCATTGGCATAGGAAAAAAAAAAGGTTGTAGCATATAACCATGCAACATGTCACGCAGGGATCAGAGTGTTTTTTTTGTGTGAGGTAAAGTGTGGTTATCAGCAGACAAGCACGATTCACAGCCTTTCCATGTCCTCTACACACCACAACCTCCCTCTCTGCACCTTCTCTCCCCCACGCCACCGCTCACCTGAAGGTTGAAGTTCGGCAGCAAGGAGCGGAAAAACAGCGACAGCGTACTCTCGTCTGTGGCTCCCACCTGAGGCCTATAGTCGCATGGATGATGAAATGACCACATGCACACACAAAGAAAACTAGAAAGGGACTGGACACACATGTGTATTGTATACACATGACATTTGTATTCTTCTTTTTCAGGAGTAAAAACAGAGTAACAAGTATCAAACTTTTATGTAACGTACATATATATATATATATATATTTTTTTTTTTTATCACACACACATTATACATGATGTGTATATTTTGTACGACGTACCTTTCTGGGCGTGTATACGATGTGACAGAATCCAGGGGAGGCAGAGGGTCAAAGCCCATCCCAGGCTGAGTGGTCACATCCTGAAAGACAACGTGAAATATTATTTTTCCTCGCCCGAGTCACAAAAAAGATTGAACACCTATGCAAATGATATTTAAGGATTTTTAAAGCCTTTTAAAGCCTCCACGGGTGCCCTGTAGATAGGACATTTAAGGGAGAACTAGGGTTTGTATCTCACCAGAGGCAGGAAGGAGGTGGCTTCTTTGATTTCAGACAGCAGCACATGGCGGTGGATGGCCCGTGGAGCACTCTGGTACCTTTGCTTTCTCCTAGCGAAACAAAAATTAAAAAAACATATAGAGACCATGACTGTTACAGAGAGAATTGAATTAGACTTCCATTATTATTAAGATGGTTCATGTGATTAAAATGCATGAATTGATTTTCCATGCAATGTCCTTGATAATTCAGTCAAGCAGAAGTGTAGTCTGTCAAATGTGGATTCACAATTCAAGTTTCAAATGTCATTAAAGGGGCTGTAGACAACTTTTCAAATGTTCCCACCGCAGCGTTTCAAAGTGGTATTATTGTTGCACTGCTGTCGCAAAGACAAACCGGGTTCCACTTCCTCAAAGCCTAGCGACCACAAACGCCACAAGACGCGCATTTGTTTGGAAATCTCCGCATAACAAACGATCAACACTTTGGAAATAAGAAAGAAATTAGGAGGAGAGGAGGTTAAGTGAAATTAGCATCAATGTATTGGGGAACAGGCAAAAACTATTGTTGATGTGCATTGCATAGTAATACCACAGTTTGAGTATTGCTTCGCACAAACAAGTATCGGCAGCAGGGGTTGGTGTTGGGGTTGAGGGGGGAGTAGAAGAAAACATTAGGAGGAAAACCATGAGATTATTCATTTATTTAGTCTATAATGGAGACATGAAAGCAAATACAAATTCTTTAGTATGTGTTGAGAAAAGAGAACTGGGTTGGTAGCTTGACTGGACCGCCTGGCGAGTCGCAACATGAGGTTTATTCAGGTAGTATACTCAATGCAAATATGTAGCATGCATAAGTAGTGTCATCAGGCTCTACTTCGGTCGTTCCACCGTCTGCCATTTTCACTACTGGGGATAGCTAACGGGATAGCTACCAGGCAAAATCGCTATTCCTCTTGGTTTGGTTGCAATGCGTTTTCTTTGTGGCGTAAATGGACCCTTAATTATTCCCAGGAGATCGTAGGGGGGGGGGGGGGGGGGGGTAGTGTAAAACATGTTAATTCTTATTTATATGTTAATGCAAAAATGTTGTCTACAGGACCTTTAATACTGGCATTGTGAAATTCACATTTGGAATCAAATAAATAATATTATAATATATGGGGCACTACGTTCTTCTTGCTTTAAAAGTGATTGGATTATGCGACTGGACAATGCCTCTAGGGTACACCATGTGTTCTCTGCATAGGTCAGTCTGCAACCAGCGTGTCAACATATCCATTGTATGGGAGATGTCATATGGGAGAGTGTTGGTCATGAGGCCCCACCATTTTCTACTGTAAATATTTATGATGCTGGGCCTGCAGTGACCTCCAGCCATTTAAGAATAATGCGACACAGCAAGCGGTTCACAAGGTGCACATGTGAGGTTTACATTGCGATCCACTTCACTCCCTGCGAGAGTTGGAGACCAAAGTGGGCGACTGATTCACATGTTCTCGTTTTTTTTTTGGGGCAGGTGTGCAATTCTTCAAACGTGTTTTAAATCATTTTCAAAAGACTGCCATGGTGACGGGGCAAGACCACTTGCCCATGTTTGCTTGTCGATACGCAAAAATTGCAAGAATTTTCAGTTTATTTAGCGAGTTTCCAAAACAGCCATTGCTAGTTTAATGTTAGCCCTTAATACAATTATTTTGTTTCAGACAATTCTGATAGAAAACATCAATGGTGACCAATGAGGTGTTTGGTTGGACCCTGGGGAAAAGTACTTGTTCTGGCCGTCTTCCACCAGAGGGTCTTTGGCATCTACTCGGAGCAACACCTCCTTGACACATTCCTCCAACCAGAGCAGGACACCCCCCTCCCTCCACAGCAGATGGTTCCTTCCCACGTACAGATGAGTCAGCTCCGCCAGCGCTGGAGACTGCCTGTGTAGAGGGAGGGGAGGGCGAGGCGGATGGTCAAGGAAGGACCCAGTCAACAGATCTGAATGCTATCCTTGCTATGCTATCAGGACAGAATCAGGGTGCAAAATTCACTTTTTTGTCCACCGGCCATTTTATTAGCTTTTGGCTGGTGGTTGGTGCCAATTTTGTGCCCTGAACATAAAGAATATGATGCAATTCAACGATAACATGTGTGATGTTGGTTAGAAATGATTAAAAACAGTTTTACCCTATTTGACTTTTAGGGCCAAAGAAGGCATGTGATGAGACTGTGGCGTCTGGCTGAACGGTACACAGATCCAGCAAAGGCGTCAACACTGAAAGAAACCGCACACCGCAAGCAGAGAGCATAAGACACACATTCATACGTTTATACAAATACATCAAACAAAACATTCACACAAAAAAAGTATTGTTATGTGACAAATAAGCCTAAAATAGTTCGTAGGAGATCTTAACACACATCCAGGAAACATGATGAGGGCATGTTGGAGAAGGTGGTCAGCGTTCTTCCGGTATTTCTCCCTCTCCTCTGGCTTCGTGTCGTCTTCCTCGCTGAGGTGGAAGTGACACAGTGCCACAGAGAATGCAAAGTTGGGCAGCTGGGACAAGTTCCTGTGCTCCTGCGATACACACAGACACAAAGAGTTGTTTTTGTACAACAAGTTTTGTACCCGACAACCATTACTAATGAACACAAACAGACATACATAGTCAAGTCAATCAATTCAATTCAAGTCAAAGACACCCCGAACCTTAGCCCCTCAAAAAAAAATGTAATGCAGAGCTGGGGGATCCCGCCTTTCAGGGATGGTTAGGAGTGCAATGGGTGCCATAATTGACACACATAATAGCATTACAACGAACATTTTAAGGCAAATTAAATTGTGCGAAATAGAAAACTCTTAGTGTCCATGGTGATCACATACAAATGAATACATACAATCAAACAAACTAACAGACAAACAAACATTCACATTTAGAATCATTTAGGCATTTAGCAGACGCTTTTGTCCAAAGTGACTTACAATACATCACCTTCGGTACAGCAAGGATGTCAATAGAACATGTTGCTAAGTGCACCATAATTACTACAGTAGGTTTAGCTATCCTTTCTGGTATGCAAAGGTTGGGTTTCAATGTGTGCCAACATGAAGGAGATTTCAGTGGGAGGGGGGGGGGGACACACACGTTGTGTTTGTTGATGAGACGAGACATGGCAGAGTTAGTATCAAAGAAATTAAGTTGAATGGTTGTTGTGAGAAATAAGAATATGATGTGTCACTCAGTTGATTGGTGATGGCTATACTCTCTGTAGCACAGTGTAGCTGCATTGCCACCACGAACTCTGGAGCAGCTGCTGAGTCAAGTGCCACCTAGTGGTAAAACATTTTTACACCGACCCGACCCTAGTATGCAGCATGGATAGTTACAGTAAGATGCTGTATAATGCCAAGTACAATTTAATTGCCAGGACATATGAACATACCTAGTGCCTAAGAGGTTTATTTAGATGGCTATGAAACCATGTCAAACCAAGCCCATGTGCTTGGAACATGTGAATGGGAAAACGCCATAAAACTCACCTCCCAGTCCTGATACAAACGAAGTATGGAATGGTATTCCCTGGAGCGCAGTGCCAAGAAGTCAATGAGCAACAACATGCAGAATGGGTCCGATTCTGGATCCAGACTAGGTTGGGGAAAACAGAAGATTAAAGAGGAGCAAACTGAACTTCCTAACAGGCTAACAGGTTTGACCAATAAGCAGACACGCAAGAACATGGACGCAAAAACCATTAAATATGATCTGACTACAACAAGCTATTACATCAGTCGTGTTCCCCAACCTTGGGGTCGGGGCTCCACGCAGTGTTATCTGGTATACATGTAGTGTCGCGGGAGACTTATAATAATAATAATACATTTTAATTTGATATCGCACTTGTGAAGATACTCCAAGACACTTTACAAAGACATAAAATACAAACAAATATCAACTGGGTAAAAGGTATTTGCGGTAGTGTCTTGCCCAGTGCCTTCTCATGTGTGATTTACACAGATCAGTTTGGAAAGGAGACAGCGGTCTACGTACAGAGAACACCAGAACCGGGCTGCCACAAGCTGAGGAAGTCAATGCTTGATGTGTACAGCAGATCATGTACAGTACGATCGCTACTTAGATAGATACGCTGCAACCCTTAAACCTAAGGCAGACATGCATGCCCCTGTTAGGGCCACAAGGCTTGAGGAAGCATACACCACACCAGCAAGGCTTACATTTATGATCTCTAATGACATTACAGCCCTTTGACCGGGCACTTCTGGATTGCTGATCTTTATTAGGGCTGTTTTTGTCATATTCCATGGCAATTTGTATGGTACTTGATGTACGACACACATTATGTTACGTTTCCTAACATAGCTCTATAAGTAAAAATACTTGCTACAAAGCAGGGCCTCAACATACTAGCCCTTTCTTCCATATCCTTTTTACGATTGGGACTTTTATTGTCATAAGATGTTTATCCTCACATGCCCTGAATGTGAGCGTTGACTGAGCATCGCTGTTTACCTCAGGATGAGCTTGCAGTACTCCAGCGCAGTCCGTGGGCATCCCCGGTTCTCCAAGAACATCATGTGCTTATAAAGAGCCAAATAAAAAGCCCTGTAAACACACATAAAGCAACATTTAAAACATCTACATCTCTTGAGGGAAACAACCAACAGAACCAGGAGGGCTGAATGAAGCAGACCTACCTGTTCTCCGGCCTGAGGAAGTCAAGCCTGCAGGTTCCTGAGGTCAGACTGAACAACGGGTGGAAAGAACATTCAAAGCTGTACAAGGCTCTCTCTGCAAAGGAACCAACACACAATGGAAAATGAGATTGGCATGTCCTACATCAGGCCTGGATCATCTAGCTAACCAGCTAAACAAAACTCTGTGCATGTGCATTATACTAGAGGGCGCTTTTGTTGTGCACACATCGTAAAACATGGTCAAAAAACAGCAACTGATTGCCATTTTACCGGTTCTCTCTACTGCTACAACTGGTGGCCCTTTCAACATAAAACCCCCTGTGAAGATTGTATACAATGCCACATGGCCGTGTTGTCCTTAACTGACTTGAAAGTCTATCAGATAAGCAGGGAACAAGATGTTAAGCACCAAATTATTGTAATGAGTTAAGTGGGACAGTGAGAAGCCAAGTCACATGTTTGGAAAGCATAGCTTTGAGCTTAATGTGATTAACATCGGCAAATGAAAGGGGTTGTACACAGTGCTACAGCATAGCTCCAACACACAAATAGTTCATACCAGCATTTATGCAGTTCAATCACTCTTTTTGTTGGCCACTCCACCACTGTGTATTTTTAAAACAGCATTTTAAAACGCAAATGTATTTTACTCATACTGTGACATTGCTTTGAAATCAATCCTGATCTTCAAAGGGGGATTTTGAAAAACACTGGACAATATTTTAAACAAACCAATAAGCTCCCTGGCCATTTCAGGATCCTCGTGTATTCGACACACATCAGACAGCTGCAGCAGCGAGTCGATGTGATAGGGGTTTGTGAGCAGCAGGGTCTGCAGCGAGAGAGAGCAAAGAGACAAACACATCTGCTTAGCATTTATAATGTTAAAGACTATTATTTATTCAGTCATTTAGCGGACGCTTTCATCCAAAGCGACTTGAATTCAGATTTTCAGATAGGGGTTAGGCATCTTGCTCCAAGATGCCTACAGGTAAAGAATTGGGACATTGGGAATCGAACCCAGAAGCTTTCCGCTGGTAGTCAAAACACTCTAGCTCTAGTTAATAGATAATAAGGCCCTTAATAAGCATTAGTTAATAAGTAATAACAACCTTATAAGTCCTTATAATATGCTTATTAACATGAGTATTTATTGAGTTTAACTAACTTACCTATAATGTCATTGTTAAACCTTAACTGAGCTTTTTTTCTTGCTTTATAAAGATACATACATACAATAATACATACTTTATTATGCATTTATTAGCAGTTAACTATGCACTTATTAACAACTAAGCTTTTTGTGTTGATTTAAGGTTAATATAGACATTATTATGCATTTATTAGCAGATAATTAGGCACTAATTAACAGTTAACTATGCTTTGTGCAGCTACGGGATCTAAAGCGAGAACAATGCCTTATTAAGGTTAGTAAATCCTATATTATGCACTTATTAACAGTTAAATATGCTTTTCACAGCTCCCCCATCTGGAATGAATACTATGTGGTCAAGCTTAATAAAATGGGAAAAGTAATTACATGTACATACAATATTTTAGCGGTGAATCACAAAAACACACCAAGACTTTTTTGAAAAATATTTATTTTAGTTTTCATCACTTTCATGTAAATGCAGCCACAAAGAGAACATTGTATACAACAAATATATATACATATATATATAAAACATAGGCTCAAACAGGCCTTTGAAAAACCTTGAGGTAAATTGTATATTGTAAAAGATATTCTGAAAACGTTATATGAAACACCAATATCATCCACCTTCAGGACGAGGCAGTTACAGACGTATGTATCAAGGTTTTTCAAAGGCCTGTTTGAGCCGATGTTTTATACAATGTTCTCGTTGTGGCTGCATGTGGCTGCCATTTACATGAAAGTGATGAAAACTAAAACAAATATTTGTGTGTTTTTGTGATTTTACCTTTTATCAAGCTTGACCACATGTAGTTTTCATTCCATATGGGGGAGCTGCAAAAAGCATAGTTAACTGTTAATAAGTGCATAGCTAACTGCTAATAAATGCATAATAAAGTACGTATTAATCTTAATAAAGCAAGAAAAGGGTTAAGAAAAAAAGCTTAGTAAAGGATTAACAATGACATGATAGGCAAGTTAGTTCAACTCCAAAAGAGCTTATTTGTTAATCATTGCATAGTTAACTGCTAATAAATGCATAATAAATTGTTTTCATCTTAAAGCAACACAAAATGCTTAGTTGTTAATAAGTGCATAGTTAACTGCTAATAAATGCATAATAAAGTAAGAAAAGAAGCTTATAGGCAAGTTAGTTAAACTCAATAAATACACAATGTATTATGTAGGGCCTTATAAGTGCCTTATTACCTATTAACTAATGCTTATGAAGGGGCTTATTACCCGTTAACTAATGTTTATTAAGGGCCTTTTGACCTATTTAGGACCTTAAAATAAAGCACTTCCAAGTGGGTTACTTTGAGTATCCTTTTTCCAATTATCTCATTGTTATCTGGAATAATACAACATTTTTCTATTCTGAATATACTTATATACACTAATCAATTACATTGCCATGTTTACTGCCTCCATGTAAGAAGGGGAACTCTTACCAAAATGTTGTTGTTATTCATGGAGTCCACAGCATCCATGAACTTGAACTGTACTTGCTGGTAGTCCCGGCTGTGCTCAAATGTAAAGTAATGAAGGCCATCCTTTGATTGGAGCAGGGACATGGAGATTCCTGCAGACCCACCACGTTTATGAAATCAAACTCATGTGGTAAAAGGTCAAATAGAAGAACTATGACTTCTTTCATTTCTACTCCAGAGAATTCCAAAAGTCAAATAAATTAACGACTCTTGGATAATGCAATGCAAACAATTATTAGTACATCGTTGATAGCATCTGCCAACACAGTAACACAATCTGATCTAATACTTTTACTGAATGTTATACATATGATTTGGTATCATTGTTGTACAGGTAATGGCATTCAATCCCCTTTTTAATTAACATTAACATGACCCCATGTGACAAATTATCACTTACGTTACATGTAATAATTAACTTTATCCAAAGCGACATATAGTGAATTCAGATACACGTCTTTAAAAAGCAGGTAGGGGTTAGGGGATCTTGTCCCCTAATCAAGAACCAGCATGTCTGATGAAGGTGCACTCCTCCTGTTGACTTCTCAGCTAATCAAAATGGAGGAAGTTATTTAACATTACGTTTAGGGTTGGGCAATTTTCCGATAGAACTGTATATCACGGTTGTGTAAAATGATGACGTGTGCATATCAACATCATCTCAAAATATGTCCGTCGTTATAAGCGCTTGTTTCATTATTATTTTTAAATTCAAATTTCTACTGCCACTGATCTGGGGTCGTGCTTACGGTCATTTGAGGTGAGAGAATTTGCTCTGACGTCAGCCAATCAGTGGGATGTGCGTGAGCACGAGGCGCGATCCTATGATAGTGAAGGTGCTAAAATGTCCGCGAGTGAGCTGGTTAAAATAAATAAATAAATGTGACAGCCCCTGTCTGTGAAAAACACAAATCTGATTGCAGACATTTAGAATAGAATAAGATTAAGGATGGAAAATGTGCTTTATTCTCCAGTCGCGTGTGTCGAAGAATAAAGGCAGAATTCATTAATGACCTTTAGAATACATTGAATTTGATTTGTTGACTTTAAATCCTCAATTGAATGCCAGATCGATTTTCCCTGTTTTTTCTTTTCCCAAAATTAGCCCTACCTTTATGACTTCCTGGTCGATATGTGCGTGCGTAAAGCTTTGGCTGAATAAATATTTATGAAAGCGAGGTATAAATTGCTGGGGCTTTCTTACTCCACGACCTTAAAAAGCAGGTTAGATGAGCAAGAATGAGTAAGGCAAATGTTTGTCTCAAACTATATCGGCATACATGCAGAATATTTAAAAAAAACATGAAATATGATGCTACTGCTATTTTCAAGCTGGCTAGCAACATCGCTCCGTCTCCCGGTGGATCTGCTTGTCAAAATCAGCCCGTTTGAGGCAACCAATAGCCAGATATAATACTGATTTATTAATACCTTTCGGCTTTTAGGCCTAGTAGCCTTATACAGGATTTGTTAACGGGTTCATTATGTATGAAACAATAATGGGGAAAAAGTGATTTGCAGACCATTGCTTCCACCCTGTGGCAGAATAGAGCGTAGCAGCTCATGGCACATTGGAAACACACGCCATATATTCTCTCTAAATTATACAAGTTGCTGTTTTTTAATGGTTAACCCGTAAACCACAACCATGTTTTGGGGAGTTGTTTTACCGGTTTTAAAATTGGATATGCCCAACCCTAATTCAGTTTGAATGTTGGTCTAAGCGAGTGTCACAGAAAGGCAGGCATGGAAGTAGTAGAAAAGGAGCAACAACTTCTGGAAAATATTTTCAAATAGGATTAGAAATATTTCAAAGCAAGTATATGGGCTCCACTGGTTGTATGAGAGGAGAATCTGATACTTTGATTAGTTAGCAACATGTTTACAAAATGTTCCACATTGTTGAGGGTCATAAATTCACATTGACGCAGCAGTAATTGCATTCCTCTCACAGATCCAAACCAAATCAATTTAACTGCCATCTTTACAGTTTCACTACAGTGATTCAATAGAGTAATTGAGTCTGCAAACAAACAGCAGAGCTTTGTCAAATTTGATCAATATGATTGTCTAACATTTACTATGTCACAGTGACGCAACATATGTGAAAACAATACAAAATATTTCCCTGGCACTAGACTTGACCCCATTATCAGCAGACAAGGGCTCTTCTAATTGGTTCATCTCAATATCCATCAGCCAATTTAGCAATGAAAGAAGAGCACATGTCATCAGCAAAACATGTGTCACCAACAATCTAGTGCATCCCTGCATTGTATCCGTTTTATCCGCAAAGAAATCTTGACTAACACAACATTGCCTTGGGCAATGGGCCAAGAAACTTTCTGTTTAAATAGCAATAGAGGAAAGATGATTTAGATGATTTAGCATCAACCACTCACATCACATGCTAGTTGCCACCAAAAACGTGCTGTATGAGTACAAGTTAAGCAGGAGGTACCTGGGCGACTGAAGCGAGGCCATGTGTCTTTAGGAATGGTCATCCAGGTGGTGCGATGGAACTGCCTCTGTCTCTGTCGAGGTCTGCAATACACACACACACACACACAATATATATTGTTTTCATTATATATACACACACACACACACACACACACACACACACACACACACACACACACACAAAAAACAAAACACCAAAACACAAAAAGACA
>JAOPJH010000030.1:17326196-17336218 GCA_027122575.1 Merluccius polylepis
GTGTGTGTGTGTGTGTGTGTGTGTGTGTGTGTGTGTGTGTGTGTGTGTGTGTGTGTGTGTGTGTGTGTGTGTGACACTAGTGTATCAGTACAGAGGGGGTGGATCGGCCTTTGTGGGCCCATCTTACTGTGATATAAAAGTAGGATAACAAGGGCGACGCCAAACCCCAGCAGGCCTATTGTGGTGCGCATTGTGGTGGCGGTGAAAGAGGGGCGGGCGCCGGCGTTCGCAGCAACCTCAATTCCCAGTTTAGGAAGGAACGCGCCGCGTCGCTATATTGGTTATTTTCTCGCTTAAGGCTTGAAGATCCCACTTCTGCTTGTCTGTCACCTCTCTCTCTCTCTCTCTCTCTCTCACACACTCACACTCACAATCACACACACACTCACACTCACACACAAACAAGCAAAGGCTGTTATTCAGTTAATGTGATGAATGAATTTAACAGTCATAGCAAATATTGCATTTATTAACTCTAGTTTTCATTAATAAATAGGCTCTCTATGTATATGTATGTATATGTATGTAATGCTCTTTGTGCCTGATGGCAAGGACGCACCGAGTTGCTGGCAGAGCTCTTGTCATGTTAAATGCACATAATAAATAATTTGATGCATCATCATAATAACTAGAAAATGCAAATATGATAAGTACCAGACGTAGTATAAGCATGATAAGTAGTATAAGCAGTATTAGCAGAATGATAAGTGGTATGATAGGCCTGTTAGTATGAGTTAGGTGTGTAAGTGAAATCAAAAAAAAAAAAGTAACAATATTTAAATTAGGAAAAGTAATAGCGAGCGATTCAAAGCCAAGATGAACATTTTAAAGTGTGTGGGACCTAATGAGACCCCCCCCCCCCCAACATGCCAGCGCTCCAGAGCGGTCCTGCAGAGGAAGAGCAGAGCAGCATCACAGTATCACTGACCAACAATACCATTTATACCGTTTATACCATTTATACCAAAACCACCACTACAGCAAATAACACCTTCATGTGAGGCACTCAAGGCTGACACAACTGGCTTCAAAACCAAAGATTATTGGTTTGAACCCAACTGGCGGTGGTTTCATGCGCTCCCCCGGCTCACAGCTGGCCAGGTGTTACGCTTCGTCCACCTCCACAGACGTAAAGGTTAGGGCACTTAGCATTGTGCTGCGGCACAGAAAGCCTCGCAGCTCAGCGGTTTCCAGGCGCGGTAAATAACATGTAGGGAAATAAAGGGTGGCTTGACGGGGAACGCCGTCGCCTCAGACGTCATGCTAGGGTTTAAACTCTTTGTGTTTGTGTGTGTGTGTGGGGGGGGGGGGGGTTTGCAAGCGGTACCGTGTGCAGGTGTACCGTTGCTTCCCAGTGTGCCGTCTTCAAAGACACGTGCGTCTCGAGGTTACCTGGAAGAGGGCTCCTGTTTTTATTTGCTGTGTAAAATGATCTGAGGGTTAGCGACTCCGTCTAATCTCGTGTGCGTCTGGGAAGCGTGTAAAGGAGACTGTTTGATAAAAAAACACGTCACATTATTTACATATAAGTTACATAGAAGACTGTCGATTTTGAAAGTAGGGGGTCATGTGAAGTGCCTCCACTAAAATGTCTTGCGTTTTGTTTGATAAAGTGGTATCAAACAAAATGGAGTGCACATTTTCATTCAACCCCTGTGTTATGGAGTTGAGCTCAATTGGGTGCAAAGCAGAAGGCGGCTGAGGAGGAGAAGCTGCAGGAACCAGAAAAACATTAAAACAATATTTGCAAAACATTTTATCTTGCAGCCAGCATGCCGTGCCGTTTGGATAATTGCAAGAAAAAAAAAATGTACTAACTTGCATGAAGCGCTTGCAGCACATCAAGCGCTGCACAGGAGCCGGCTCAAAATTAATTTTACCGTTGAGAAAAGGCAAAACGCAGTTTGTGTTATTCCTAAAAAAAAATGTGTTTATAGGAGTCCATTGATTACATTGGGGGAAAAAAATAATTTCCTTACGCCTGGAGGCTTTATAATTAGTAGCCTGCTATTTTTTTATTTTTTTCCCCTCAGTATACTTATACAGTGATTATAGAAATAATAGGTTGCATAGGAACAGATAGAGACAGGCAATGTGAAGACAATGCACTCATCCATTTTGTTTCCATCAATCCCCCCAAAAAAATCCCAAAGTTGACAGTTTCAATAAACTACATAAGACGACGCGATAGAGATGACAACCCGCCTCCCTCTAAACGACTTGCTTGTGTGACTGATTTTTATTGTGGAGATTATTGATCAATATGTCCAATAATATTCCCACTGTGCTTGGAAAGCTTCGGTGCATCACACACACACAAGCTAAATGTAACCCGGGACCGGTCTGCGCAACATGGAAACACATCTGGTGCAACATCAGCGGCGTCATGTTGGACACAGATGGTGAAATGCGCTGTCAAATCCCTCGACGGGATTTGACAGCGCTGCATTTTTTCGGTTTGTTTTGAATGGATGTTGTTAACATGCATTAGATATCAGACTCGGAGTTCACCAAAAAAAAACGCCAGACATCTCTAATGAACTAGAGTACCTGCAGACTCTTGAGGGAAAAAAGCAGGCATCCACTTGTGATGACTTAAGTGATTCTTCTTTAGGTAGAAGTGAATATTAGAGGAACGGGGGCGGGGGGGGGGGGGCTTGTAATGGCGGCGGCAGACGGCGCCCAAATCACTGCACTGTCAAAGATGAGCCGGCTCAAAGAGGGGCTTTTTTTTTTTTTACATTATCGACTATCACTCAGTGTTATATTACGTTCAGGCTGGCTTTCCCATCGCTGTAAATTTTGGTAACTGTCAGCCACCCCCCCCCCCCCCCCCCAAGTGTCATTCATTCACTCTAGCCTTCAATTACCCGCAGCAATCCTAAAGGACAGGTGATGAGGTGCAGCAGCAGCAGACCCAGGCAACATGCTGGAGGAAGTCTTACTGTGCTATGAAGGCCCCTGGAGATCCTGTGCTGACCTGCTGCTGTAGATGTTGTGCTTCTGATAGCCGACAGATACGAAACCATCATATGTGGCTTTCATCGCTGCACCGGAACCGTATAAAACAAAACAAGGACACATTATATGGAGTGGGATCATCATCCGCACATTGCTAAATTCTGTCAAACACGCCTTTTGGTTCAAAGTGAAAACCTCTAAATGTTGGAGAGCGCTGCGGGGATTTTCGCCAGATGTTCCCGCTTGTATTCTATAGCTGCATGCTGCATAACGGCTAATGTATGACAGATTTAACCGCTTCTGGGCACCGAGGCTCTGATTGGTGGGCGTTGTTGTGTTTTACTGCACAAGCAAGGTTAGGAGGAAAATACATGCTGCAGCAAAAAAAGGATGAAAACATTGAAAGGAGGCAAGCTATGCGATGATGATGATGATGATGATGATGATGATGATGATGATGATGATGATTCAAGTTCTGGATGGAAAAGGAAGAAGTGAGATTTGCAAAACAGCATAATGGTATAGAGACGGTTTCGTTGTGTTTGAGTTTTATTTAATGTTTTGTCATTTTATGCTGTATATTATATTTGTGCAGTCTTCCTTGTGAAAGTGCTCAAGCTAAACGGTCATAATCGTTGCACCGACCACTGATTAGCGGCTAATTTGGACATAATATTCTATAATGCAGGATTATATATTTGTTTTATTATTATTAGGTAAAGCTAAATATGGATTTTTTTTTGCAAATATATACTCACTCCTATGAGAAAAATAAAACGTACCATTCAATCTTTGTTTTAGCCTGGCCCGGCTGCAGGACATTAATTCCAATAAACCCCAGCAGATAAGACGGCGAGTTTAGTGCTAATCTTGTAATTATTCAGAATCTCCAATTTGAGCATTTTCTATCTTCTCATTGTGTTTTTATATCAAACACTGAGTCCCCTCGGTAATGCGATTGTGTTCATTCATCCCTGCACCAATCTGTTTACCCAATAATTCACTTTTATAGTACAATCATCACATGTTCTCCTCCGGGAAACCAAAGTCACAGATTATTTTTCAGTGTTGCTGCGTTTGGACCCATCTGTGACCTAAAAAACATTCAGCACACTTCACATCCGCAGCGGTAAAAAAACAAAACAGAAGAGAAAGGTAGAAGTGCGTTCAGACATCATCAGGTGTGAAAGGTCCGCCGTAGTTTACCGCTTTACTGTCTAGGAGCACAAACGTGCTTTTTAATGATTCGAAAGGATCACTGTCATGATTGACTGTGAAAGTAATTTAACATTCAAATGCTGTCGAGCAGGACGGGAGGGACGGCTCCACTGGGCTCGTGTCCCGGTCTCAAACCGTATTATTGCTCTAATGAAATAAATAGACAGAGAATATTGTAAGCACATCTCTTGTTACGGGTTCATCTTAATAATAGCACCTGAATTGGCTCGGCTCTGGGTGCGTTTTTGGAAAACACATTTGACCATTTGGACAATTTAAAAAAGTGTAATGCATTTTTAAAAAGATACAAAGCTGGTTAGCTCACCAAGAATCATTTTTCAATGACATCCAAAGCAGAGCACACAGAGAACCGCATTAGCAGCATTAGCAGATTAGCGGATTCATTCAAGCCTCAAGTTCCTCTGAGCGACGCCAGCGGAGGAAACAGAGCCGAGATTCTCCTTAGACTGCAACCGCACTCTGACTAAGCATGCAAGCACACGTATCCAGGCAGTAAGCAAACGTATCCAGGCAGTAAGCACACATACCCAGGCAGTAAGCACACGTATCCAGGCAGTAAGCACACGTATCCAGGCAGTAAGCACACATATCCAGGCAGTAAGCACACGTATCCAGGCAGTAAGCACACATATCAAGGCAGTTAGCACACATATCCAGGCAGTAAGCACACGTATCCAGGCAGTAAGCACACGTATCTAGGCAGTGGTCCATACAGACACACGATGCAGCCACCCTTATGGGGGAGGGGAGAGGAAAATTGATCATATCTTCTATTGATTACATACTTGATTGATTACATACTTAGACACGGTGCCTTTTAGAGAACGAGTTCACCTAAAACGCAACATACTAAAAGGACAATGTATTGTGTGATTGCATTTTAATCTAGGTAAACATTAATCAAGAAGCCAGTTTTAGATGTTCAAACTCGGCTGATGACACCATGGGTCACGCTGGACTGTCAATGTTTGTTCAAGGAATTAGAAAACCGATCCCACTTGCAGGCATGAAGCCGCCGGTGCTCATATGACTGCCGCTTCAATGTCATAATGTGGGCGTGAGCAAACACTGAGTCGAATAATTACAAACGCTCAGGATCGTGTTTCACAAATCTCCGGGTAGAACCTGACTTGAGTTTCCATTCAGCAGCAATTATGTTACAATTCCACATGCGCATGTTCTCGGTAAACTTTCCCTGTTTCAAAACACTTGGCTTAATTGCAAAATGGCTGAAGGAAATGTATCATTTAGCGGCAACATGAACCCTGAGTGTTTTCATTTTGCAGTGGATTGTTTTTGAGCCCAGAACATGCTGATTAAAGGTTCGAAAATGTCAAGTATTAGGGGCTTGAACGTTATGTGCCTTCAGCGAGCGAGCCGTGATTTGAGTGAAAGTGCTTTTTATTCACAACCAACACCGTGGCTGCTGATGCCTGAAACATTGAGGTTAATTGAGACAACAGAAAAAAAAATAGAAATCATTTCACAATAAACATTAGTTTTGCGCTGTACGTGAAAGTGAAAGCGCCTCTCTCATTTATTTTCCGACGGTATACCTACAAGCAAATTATTAGGCAGTTCCACTCACAAGCAATTGTGCAGGAAAGACCCCCGTTTGTTTCCTTTTCTTCTTCTTTTTCTCGTCAAAATGGTTGTGTACTATAATATAGCATCGAGCGAGACAAACTAGTAGCTCATAATAACCCCGCTAGCCCAGTGCACAACAGTTTGGCCTAGCATTTAGAGAGCTGTTCACCAACACCGGTAATCAGCCAACCGTTCCTGCCACAGTCAGACTGAGTGGCCGGCCGATCCTGCACTCCAAACGGAGGATGTGAAGATAAGCGTAACAATGTAAAGTCATGTAATAAATAAACTTCAGCGCAACGCCAGCTCAATTCAAGTCATTGTAGCCGTCCTCTTCACCCGTTAAGAAGTTAACGAGGACAACACAACCATGACAAGGCATTTGAAAGTAGATGGTGACCCAGTTGTACTGTAATAGAAGCTAATCCTGTATGTAGCACCCTAGCCTATCAGCTGATGCTGCACTACTTGTTCGGACTCACCTTCATCATTAGTTACTTGTTGTGTGTTGGCTTGTTAATTGTTGTGTGTTTGTGTTAGCTTGTGCGTTAGCTTTTTGTCTTGTCTTGTTTTCTCTGTACTGACGTATCATACCGCTCATCTTGACCAGGACTCCCTGGAAGAAGAGATAGTGTATCTCAATGGGACCTTCCTGGTTAAATAAAGGATTAAAAAAACAACAACTAGAGGGTGTCTCCACTAGAGGGTGTTTCCACTAGAGGGTGTCTCCACTAGAAGTTGTCTCCACTAGAGGGTGTCTCCACTAGAGGGGTTGTCTCCACTAGAGGGTGTCTCCACTAGAAGTTGTCTCCACTAGAGGGTGTCTCCACTAGAGGTTGTCTCCACTAGAGGGTCACTTATGTCCCGATCCTGCCCCAACCCCATTCACTACTTGTTTTTTAGAGGGTGTCTCCACTAGAGGGTGTCTCCACTAGAGGTTGTCTCCACTAGAAGTTGTCTCCACTAGGGGGTGTCTCCACTAGGGGTTGTCTCCACTAGAGGGGGTGTCTCCACTAGAGGTTGCCTCCACTAGAGGGGGTGTCTCCACTAGAGCGAGGTGTCTCCACTAGAGCGGAGTGTCTCTCCGCTAGAGGCTATCCGTGGCAACGCTGGTCACCTGGGGATGCACCCGGTTCCCGGCGGCGCAGCCGAAGAGCCACTCTGCCCTCCGGTGGCGGTAGCGCTTGGACAGCAGCACGTACAGCACCGGGTTGACGCAGGGGTGCAGGTACTGCAGGACGGTGCACGCGAAGTAGAACATCTCCCATGCGAGGCCGTGGCGGTACAGGCCCAGGTACACGCACAGCTCCAGCACGTAGCTGGGCAGCCAGCACGCCGAGAACGAGCCGGCCGCCAGGAAGACCATTAGGGAGGCGCGCCGGGTGTTCCTGGCGCTGGCCAGCGACATCACCGGGCTCCGGTGCAGGAAGAGGGCCAGGCGCGCGTAGTTGAATGCGATCACCAGCATGGGTGCGAAGTAGAAGAGCACAAACTGGCTGAGCACCACCTGGTAGTGGTGCTCGTGGATGGTGGGCAGGCAGTAGGTGAAGTTGGCCAGGTCGGGGCTGGGGCCGATGCTCTCCTTGGTGGCGAACATGCGCAGCGGCAGGCTGATGAGGAAACTGAGCGCCCAGACCAGCGCGAACATGAGCGCCACCAGGTCCATGTGGGGCGGCGGCCGGTGGGGGTTGGTGATGATCATGGCGCGCGTCACGGACACGGCACACAGCGAGTAGGTGCTGGCGGCCATGCTGAAGGCCAGCAGGAACTGGTAGACCTTGCAGAAGACGTCGCCCAGCGGCCAGGACTGGGTGATGGCGGAGTGCAGGGTGAAGGGGATGAGCAGGAGGGTGAGGAAGTCGGCCAGCGTCATGCTCAGCAGCAGGATGTCCAGTCGGTTCCTGCGGAGGCTGTTGTGCTTGGCAAACAGCAGGAAGACCAGGAGGTTGGCGCCAAGGCCGACGCACAGGATGAGGCCGCAGGTACAGGCGAAAATCAGCCCGTAGATGTTGGTCACGGCCTGGATGACGAGACCCCACCACCACCACCCCCGGAAAGGAAGCACATTAACCATACGTGTCAATATTACGTTTTTGTTAAAAGTTGCGTTTTTGAGCGCACCATTCCCCTGGTGTGAATAATTCTCTTTTTATTGGGGACTCTGAAGGCAGCAGGAGTCTGGTAAAGTCAGACCGCTGACAAGTCACCAACCACACGTTTTATTGCCGGATTTAACATCAATCACACCTCTCTGCTTCACTTTCACTGCGGTCACCGTCGCCGCTTTAGATTTGTGTGTTTTCAGACACAACACAGTGAACACATCACACTGACAGTATTTCTTTTTAAGTTGGAAGTACTCACCATGGTCTTCCTTTAATACCGTCTGGCTCGGGTCTGTGACATCCTCTCAAGTGCAGATATCCACGGTTATGTTTTTGGAGTAAAAACAGCCCACTGAATTCGTCACGTTTAAAAGGTGACAGGAGTAGTTATTTTCCATGAGCTGTTAACCGGCCCGTGACTGGTGGATGGAGAGGGAAAGGCAAACATTACTTGGATCAAATTGATTCTGGGTGAGCGGGTTTAAAGCGAGAGCGCACCTCCTGTGGACAAATAACCTGGACCTCTTTTGAAAATTTAGTTTTAGGAGTGTGAACGTTACCAGTTTTAATGAAACAGTTACAAATGATTAGGGGACATTTTATGTGTATCATTTAGTCTTTTCAATTGTGCTGTTACAACCCAAAAACTGTTAAACCAAGGAAACTTTTTGCAGAAACTCTTTTCTCAGAAAAAAATGTCCTTTTTTAAAATGTTCACAAACCATTCTCTGACCTGTAGTTTAAACTTTCGCACAGTCTCTTCCTGTTCCTATCCTTGATTACAGCTCTCCCTCCACCAGCTTTTAATGACATTCATGAGATGCATTCAAGCTGGAGAAGAGAAGAGCATATTTAAGTATTTTGAGACAAGCGGCTCTAACCCGTCGCAAGACGGATAACACTCCAAAGAAAAAATGGCCTCTCACCCATTGATTGTGTTTTCCCATGTTTCCCCTTGGCCGTGAGTTATTAATGCCTTTCCCATTGTTGGATTGATTTCTTTGGTGTGAGCTGCATGCTTTGGATAGCAGCTTTATCAGCCCGCTCCCCAGCATTTATGGCTCTGTGTGCGCTAATGGCTTACACCGCAGCTCTTAGCACAGGAAATAGCTGACACTGATGCATTCGCGCCGCCCTCCATTACCTTGCCTGTGTGCTGTGCAGCCGACGGCGGCTATTAAAACGGCCACATGTTCTCAAGTGACATTAACAAAACCCTATTGTGTCCAGTGCCTTAAGAGTCAACAGAGACTGAAAACGCTTTTGACCATGTATGAAATGTGCTTGATGAACGCAAATACAGCAGACAAACAGATACACCGCCAGCCAAGCGTTTCTAGCGGCTACAGTTTTAATGTTTGTTATGTGGTAAACGTGTATATGATGTCCTCAGTGCAAGTGAAGAAAAGTAGGAGTCAGAAAATCCCTTGACTTTGGCGTATTGTATAAAAATAGACTATAAAGGTAAATGATTAGAGATTTGATAAAGCATTCAATACGCCATAAATATACATGGGGCCATAGAAAACAACATAACACACAACATAAACAACAACAAAGGTAGAGATAAGTAGAAACCAATTACATGAAGTCATGTACAGGATATACCTAAAGTGCATTATGTAATTCAGTCAGCAGCACCACGATACATTCACAAAAACAATAAATACACCAATAAATTATGGAAGAACAGTTCCTACAGATGTAGTCAGCAAACAGTCCAGCTTGCTTGAGAGCCACTATTCATAGATCCAGCTGAATCCACACTCCTTATCGTCTCAATGATCAATAATTACACTATATACAGCACAGACAATAAATATTTTTGATATGACGACAGAGACAAGACCAAATTGTTTCCGTAATTTTGTTTTGAAGTGAGTCTGCATTGAAGAGTCAATTTCACTCGAATAAATATGAATCTTAAAAAAACAAAACACACTTTTTTTATGATAGTTATGTTAGTAACAAAATACATTTGCAGGAGTGACAGATTATAATGAAACAAGCGAAGCCCGGGATCAAATGAAATAGGAATAATGAAAGAAGTCACTTATGGGTCATGTCAAGATGGTTCTCATCATGCTCCTGTGTCTCAGTCAAATTGAGCTTTTGAACCAGTGAAGGGTG
>JAOPJH010000030.1:17505494-17518990 GCA_027122575.1 Merluccius polylepis
CCCCCCTTACTATGACATTCTAGTGCTATCGATGCTACTCTTACCGATGTAACCGCTCTGTTGAGTGACTTTCAGGCTGTTTGGTCAATTGTTTGATTCATGTGAATTGATTATCCGATTAGTGTTGGTCATCATGTTATCATGTTTTGTACCTGTGGATGGATATATTTAGTCACAGGTATACAACAGCAGAATTGGTTACTTTTTTAAATATTAAATACATTTTTTTTTAAACAGCTAGAAAACAAAACAAACATTTATATCCATAACTACACATTACTGCAAATCATTTCAGGCAGCACAGAGATTAGCTACCGCTAGCTGGAATCACCTCATGAAATGTTGTTGTTTTCCTCTTCTATGCGAGGACCACGTGGTGCCGGTGCTGGCGGCCCTCCAGGGGCCACTTGATTAAAGTGGTCTCCTCAGGACGTCAGCCAAGTCCGGGAAAACCCTGAACCTCCAGATAGTCCAGCCTGCTCCACATCCACATCCAAGTCCAGGCAGCTTCTCTACCAACACTTCATCGCACCGGAGCCATCAGACACACCGGCCCTGAAGATGCCCTACAGTGTATTTATCTACCAGGGCCAACCACACTGTATAACATCTGTGAATGCCAAATTATGTATTTATGGACTGATTGATTATTGATGTATTAATCTATCACCAAAATAGTGAAGTTCATTTATGTTTACGTTCGGTTTTAAGGGATGCCTTACAGCCACACTTCATCTTCTACGCCTCAAGATACCTCTTTTAGATTCTGATTCTGATTACTTTATTAATCCCGGGGGAATTGTTTAATGTGTTCATTATAACTTCTAGCAATACCACTTCTATCAGGACTGTTGATGCTGAATGAATGAACACTATAACTGTGGAGTGTGTGTGGTTGATAGCTGGTTTACAGCCTCACCTGGCCCGAGTCAGACCAGCCTCACCTGGCCCGAGTCAGACTGGTTAGACTCTGGGGGTCTTGATTGCTCTGCACCCCAGGTGTGCAGCCCCCCCAGAGTCTAATCAGTGGACTCGGGCCAAGTGAGGATGGTCTGACTCAGGTCAGGTGAGGCTGGTCTGACTCAGGCCAGGTGAGGCTGGTCTGACTCAGGCCAGGTGAGGCTGATCTGACTCAGGTCAGGTGAGGCTGATCTGACTCGGGCCAGGTGAGGCTGGTCTGACTCAGGCCAGGTGAGGCTGGTCTGACTCAGGCCAGGTGAGGCTGGTCTGACTCAGGTCAGGTGAGGCTGGTCTGACTCGGGCCAGGTGAGGCTGGTCTGACTCGGGCCAGGTGAGGCTGTAAACCAGCTATCAACCACACCCACTCCACAATTACATATACACATATATATGTATGACTCTTTAAATACTTTTTACAAACCAAACAGAAAACAAAAACCTCACGAATGTGTGCATGTGTGATACTCAGTACCGACAGTTCCTGACCCTTAGACCCCACGCATGTCTTTATGAAGGACATCAAAAGGTAAAATGATGACTAATTGCGATTGATTCGTCTTAATATTTCAGAGAGGTGAATCTCAGGGGAAGCGTTGGGGTGGTGATGCACTTCCTTCACAATAATGAGCTTCTGAGCAGGACAGGGACCCTAAATCTCCGGGCTTAGATTGCGCTGCCATGGACCCGGCTGGACTTCACCCCGCTATATATTTCCCCAGACAGGACACCAAAATGTTTTATCACGCAGCCCCATCCCCTCCATGTGGTAGGCCTAGCTGGAGGAGTTTGTAAAACTACGTCAGTTAGTATGGCACAAACTGCAATGATGGCACAATGAGCTAACCTGAAGTTGGATGCAACTTTTTGCAACTTTTTTGTGCAACACCTGCTGGGTCTAATGCAATGGTGGACTCATTAATGAGGACCAATCAACACACAGCATCACCTGAACCAAGTATGAACTAACCAATCAACACACAGCATCACCTGAACCAAGTATGAACTAACCAGAAGCTGGAGGAGGAACTGGGGTGACACTCATAATGGTTAGAGGCCAACACAGCTGTTTGTTTTATATTATTATTATTATTATTATTATTATTATTATTATTATTATTATTATTATTATTATTATTATTATTACACAAGGGTTTGAGGCCAACGCAGCTGTTTGTTTTATATTCTCATTATTCTCATTCTTATTCTTATTCTTCTTATTCTTATTCTTATTCTTATTATTATTATGTTTGGCCTGTATTGCATGCTTTGGGAGATGCGTAAATCTACCCACAAAAATATTTTACTTTAATTTGAGAAATGATGACGTCGCTATTTCCGGTGCGTGTGAGTTTGGGAGAAATTAAGAAAACGTTCAAAAGCCATAAAGCCGTCATAAACTCATATTCATATGAAATAAAAGTCATATTCATATGAAATAAAAGTCATATTCATATGAAATAAAAGTCATATTCATATGAAATAAAAATCATATTCATATTAAATAAAAGTCATATTCATATTAAATAAACCTCATATTCATATTAAATAAAATTAATATTCATATCAAATAAAACTCATATTCATATTAAATAGGACGATACGCGTCACGTCGGCTATAAACACATTAAATATACAAACACACGTGGCGCGCTGCTCCGGAGCAGCGGAGCGCAGGACTGCTCCTGGTCCTGGAGGAGTAGGGTCCGTGGAGGAGGAGGGTCGGGTCCCGGTCCGTGGAGGAGGAGGGTCTCCTGGGTCCGGGTCCGTAGAGGAGGAGGGTCGGGTCCGTGGAGGAGGAGGGTCGGGTCTCCTGGGTCCGTGGAGGAGGAGGAGGGTCCGGGTCCGTGGAGGAAGAGGTCCTGGTCCGTGGAGGAGGAGGGTCCGGGTCCGTAGAGGAGGAGGGTCGTCTGCGGGTCCGGGGAGGAGGAGGGTCGGGTCCGGGTCCGTGGAGGAGGAGGGTCTGGTCCGGGTCCTTGGAGGAGGAGGGTCTCCACGGAGGGGCTGAAGATGCACATCTGTCTTCATTATGTCCACCTAGCAGCCCACCGAGCAGGTAGCTTCATCACCAAGCAAGTTCACCACCAGGCAGGTCCACCACCAGGCAGGGTCTCCACCAGAGGCAGGTCCACCACCAGGCAGGTCCACCACCAGACAAGTCCACCACCAGGCAGGTCCACCACCAGGCAAGTTCACCAGCAGGTCCACCACCAGGCAGGGTCACCAGCCCGTCCAAGGAGCCTGCAGAGCTGCATCTCAACAAACTGCTGGTGGACGAGAACTTCTGCGTGGACCAGAAGGTGCTGGAGAAATGATCGGGACTCTCCCCATCGTGGCTTTCTGTTTCTTCAGTTTGATGCACGGTAAATATGATTTTAATAGTTGTCTCATCTATTCTCGCATGACTTCTTGGCACTTATAACTATTAAAGTGGGTTTATTATTATTTATTTATTTAATTAGTATTATTATTATTATTATTATTAGTATTATTTTGCTTTTATTGTTAAAAGGTTAATCAGAAACAGCTCATATGTTAAATAGTAAACTGTCAACCTGAAGCAGACTACAACACAGCTTATTGCTTCTTGGTGGAAGTTTTAAAGATCCCCAGATGTTGATGTAAGTTACAGGCCTCCGTCATTATGACACAATTAATAAACATGTTGTTTTTTTTTAAATCTAATTTAAAATTAACAAAACCAATTTAATTATGCTTATGGGATGTATTTGTGGTACAGTTTGTCATTACACAGCGCTCAGGGAACTGTGTTGATTTGTGATATTGAGTTATACATTTATGACTTCTCTAAAGCTTTGCTAATCCATTTAACACAACCGCTGCATCACTTAGAAACCCATCCAATTAAAGTGGATTGGTCTCAGGTGCGCTGTTTACGGGAATGAACACATTGACGAGTGCATGAATATGTAGGAATACAACATGAAGGATGAGGTTGGAAGGAGATAGAGATGCACCCTATAGATATTTCAGTGCAGCATGTTGTTAACCTTATGTCCCATAAGAATCTCACCCTGATGTAATAACTGTCCTGCATAGCCCTGAGCACAGTGACCCTCACAAGTTATCCTCATGAGCTCTCCATCCGCATAACGCCAACCTTTATAAAATACACAAACACATAGACATGTTCCCATTTCCCTCATGTATGTGCATGCACATGCACTCAGACACATGTACACACAAACAGACATAATCACACACATGCACCACAACAGTGGTCATTGCTATGGCGCTAAAGTCTGAGGGGTGTGCCGGGACGCGGCCCTTCACCTCTGGGGGATCACAGGTCATGTTGGACTGCAGCCTCATGGTGCTTTGACAACACACCATCTGTTAGACAGCACTCTGCCGCTGCTATTGTGCCGATTGGGACCTCAGCCAGGGAACTGATGAGGCTTCTGTCGTGAAGGCAATGGCGTTGACAAATGCGGGGCGGAGCCGTCTGTTAAAAAGCCGTAACTCATAACACCTAAAGGCGTCTGTATAGGTGAGTAATGACAAGCAGTTTTATGGTAGCGCAGTAAAACAAAAATGAAGACGCCCGTTCAAAATTTGCATCATATGGTTCATACGCCTTACGTCACTTTTTTTGTGCAAATCGGTATAAAAGTTGCACTTGCGATGCAATCGATCTCTGGAGTCCACGATTACAATTTTTCTGTATCTCTCCGCAATGGGACGATCAATATTAGTCCCACCTCATTTGGGGGGGTTCCCGCGAGTCGTTCAGGGCGACTCAGCTGCTCTTGGTGGTGTTGGGACATTAATTACGCAGGAGGACAAGAGTGGAGGTGTTCTAATCCATCCTGCTCCAGAGGAAAGTGCTAACCATCTGTTTTAATCGGGCGTCTCTTCACCACTGATATGGACTCCATTCATCAAGCAGGTGGAGTAGGCAAAGCTTTTGCAAAGCTTGCAAATGCAGCTGCTGTTTGTTAGCACAAACCAGTGGCAACAACTTTAACTTGAACTTTTATATATCAGCAGTTCATTCACTTGTCTATTCAGCTAAAATACTAAGACATTTTTAGTTTCTTAGTGTACAGTACAATAAACTTAACTTAAACTTTTTTTAAATGTCCAAAACAAATTGATTTAAATAACTGAAAACCAACTTATAACATGCACACACAACATGGGCTCAAAGCAGTGGTGCTTCAATAAAAACATGTTCTACACCAGCAGCAAGTCTTTCACTTTTATTTATTTCCAAAACAAATTGACTTGAATGATTTAAAGTGTATTTGAATGTGTTCTACCAATTCTACGATTATGAGTCAACTGCCAAAATGGCAGTTCATTATAACAAATTAAATTATACATTTTTCATGTTATCCCTTTCTCTCCATCTCCACTTCAAGCTCATTGTATGGCCTCTGTAAAGACAACTTGAATTGACCTTTGGTATGAAAGTGCATGCGTTGCTCTTTTGTAACAAAACATGTCACTGCTAGGTAACAGATGTGCTGACTCAGAGGAGCGTCTGATGAACTGGCTGCTTGTGAACCAACACTACAACAAGCTCATCCGCCCGGCGATAAACAGGTCAGAGAGGGTCACAGTTAAACTGCAGGTGTCTCTGGCACAACTCATCAGCGTGGTGAGTCACCACACATTCACACGTCTACAATCTCAACACAAATACAATAAATCTTGTAAAAACAAATCCAAATCAATTTTGGGTGAACATTTTTCCACATGGTTCCAAGATAGATTAAAACATTTAAAACATTCATACACCATTCAAAACACATTCCCAAACCGTCTCCATTGCCTTAGAATGATATATTGATGAGAGAAGGGACATTTCTGGCAAATTGATATATTTACCGTTTGACATCCAAATTGAGTATTTTAATTAATCTAAACAGCCATAGAGCCGGTTCATCAGGACGTTGGAGGCTGGTGATATGCAGCCAAGGTTTTACACTGCAAACCAAAATAGCCTGAATCATTCAATGCCGCAGTTTACGAGCTAGAATTTGTTGCAGCATTTGGTCAACTTAATTGAAACAGTACATCATGACAATGTGATGAGAATGTCATCAACATGGAGGATCTCAATACAGTTGTGGAACTTGAGCTGATCCCTTATTCTATTCTGTAGGACAACTGTGAGGCTCAGGTTAGGCAGCCTGCTTCTTAGTGACGTGTATCTAAAATCACTAAGTCACTTTGGATAAAAGCATCTGCTAAATGTCTAAATAGTAGCTAGTAGTTACTTTCCACACATAATGTGTGTACGCCGTACTCTTGACTTTCTTCATGATAGATGAAAGTATAACACTTTGTGTCCTTATGTACTTATATGTACTTAGATAATGTACCTGTACCTTTGTCGATACAAATTCTGTAAATCCATTCTATTCAATGTTTGCCATGTCTCTGAGCCAAGTTTCAAACTCTTACTTTTGTTATTTGTGCATGCAAACGCATGAAATTGATATGAATTGAGGTCAATTCTTTGCCCCCTCTTTCGTTTTCCATTTCCAGAACGAAAGGGAGCAGATTATGACAACGAATGTCTGGCTCACTCAGGTAAGCTTAATAAAGGCTCCAGGTCCATCAACATCAATCACCAACACTTTAACACCGACCATAGCCATCTTTTGTTTTACCGTCCTTCCCCTGAACTTGGATTAAACCATATCCCTTCTTCCATTCTTCCTCAAAGTGGAACAAACTGGCTCTGTAATTGTGCTGTGGGGCCTCTTCATTCCAGTAATGATGAAGCATGAAATTTAAGTTTGAGCTGGTCCCCGGGAGACTATGTGATGGTATGTGACTGTCAGAACAATGCTGAGGTGAAGCAGTCGGGTGTCTTTGTTCCTCTGTAGAACTGGGTGGATTACAGATTGTCCTGGGACCCCTCGAAGTACGAAGGCATCGAGAAGCTGTGTATTCCCTCCAAACACATCTGGCTGCCTGACATTGTTCTGTACAACAAGTAAGCACCGCTAGACTCCTTCTTTCTGCTATACACATATTTACTAGATATTATACTTTGACATTGCTTGTTGTGGATATATTGATTTTAGCAACACTAGAGCTAAATCGCATGATGGTATAAAGGTGACAAAGTTTGTTGCTGTTTTACTAAATATTGATAAGTGACTTTAGAGCAAATTGTCCATTGTATTGTGTTGGTAGCAGCACTATGGTCGTAACTCCTAACAATACAGCATTCGTATTAACACAATATTTTACCCTCCAATGTACATTGCATTATCTTCTTCAGTGCATACCTCTTTAATCTTTCGAATGATTGATGATACGCAGAACAAATATGTTTAGCTCTAAGCACTGTTTTTATGTGTGAAGTTTTGTGGATAGTGGTGTTCCTTTCACAGGCATTTTAAATAATTCAGAAGCTCATACTCCTTTCTGTAATTTTCCCTTTTTGCTCTCAGTGCAGATGGCACTTATGAGGTGACGGTCTTCACCAACGCCATTGTGCAATTCAACGGCAGTATTTTCTGGCTTCCGCCTGCCATCTACAAGAGCGCCTGTAAAATCGAAGTCAAGCACTTCCCGTTTGACCAGCAGAACTGCACTCTCAAGTTTCGCTCATGGACTTACGACCACACAGAGCTCGACCTGGTCTTGAAGTCAGAGGTGGCCAGCATCGACGACTTTACACCCAGTGGAGAGTGGGACATCCTGGCCCTCCCGGGCAGGCGGACCATTAACCCTCTGGATCCAACCTACGTGGACCTGACGTATGATTTCATCATTAAGAGGAAGCCCCTCTTCTACACTATCAACCTCATTATTCCCTGTGTGCTGATCACCTCCTTGGCCATCCTGGTATTCTACTTACCCTCAGACTGTGGGGAGAAGATGACTTTGTGTATCTCCGTCCTCCTAGCACTCACCGTGTTCCTTCTTCTCATATCCAAGATTGTTCCCCCGACGTCCCTGGATGTGCCGCTGATCGGAAAGTACCTGATGTTCACCATGGTGTTGGTGACATTCTCGATCATCACCAGTGTGTGCGTGCTCAACGTGCACCACCGTTCTCCTAGCACACACACCATGCCCTCCTGGGTCAAGATGGTGTTCCTGGTCAAGCTGCCCACCTTGCTTTTCATGGGACGACCTCAAGATAACTTAATGCAGCAAAAACTCCATAAGCAGCGATGCGCGAGGCCTAACAGGTCCATGCTGGGCGTGGGACGGCATCCGTCTAAAACAGGTATCACCATATCCTCCTCCTCCTCCTCTGCTCTCCTCGCTTCTGATTCGGTCTTCTCCATCCCAGGACACTTTTACAACAACAGGAATGCTGTTCCTCCACTGACACACAGGCACATGAATCGTAACGTGAATCTAGAGTATCTCCCCAGTGGCTCCTTGTCCAGCCAGGACATCAGGCACAGAACAGGCCAAGACTGGTCTGCAGACATCCAGGAGGCAGTGGATGGGGTGCGCTTTGTGGCCGACCACATAATGGAAGATGATGATGATCAGAGTGTATGTATATAACTAAATAATTAAGTATGGTTAAAAGGTTGAATATATGGTTGAAAGGTTGAATATTTAGGGTTTTGGAAATGGTGTTAATAATCAGGTCTGGGTTTTAAAGCACAGGGTAACCATATTTAACATTGGAAAGGCACAAGAATATGTCTTGTACTGTGGCTGTCCCTGCAGTTGGAGTATAGTTGATATATGTGCCTCAGTGGAAATCAAATCACGAGTGTTGTTGGCTCCATGCAGTGCCACATTATTAACACTGACCCATTCTCAAGCACTGCTGTGACCCCTGTCCAATTTGGATTTTGACGAGGCTTGGGATATTTGGCAAACCATGACCCCTGGGTGGCAGAAGGTTTCACACTTACCCTGGGCTGTGCCTGTGACCTTAAAGTCAGACATTTGGTATGAATGAATGGTTGTTTTGCAAAAATCAATAAAATAGGGAGGTCACAAGGCTTGAGAAATGAGCCCCTTCACAAATGACCAAGGACAGCATGGGGTGAGGGGTGACAGAATGTAGTGAGAGGTGAAAGGGTCAATAACCATCTCCAATATGGGAATCAGCAGAAAAGGGGATGAGTCCGTGCTGAGACATGACTTGGCTTACTGTACAAAAATAAAAAGTATAATTGAGTGACTTAATAATAGTGGAGTAGTAGTAGGCTGTAATAAGATATAAGGAGTGGCGGTTACTTCACTCTTTGTAGTCCTTGGCTTGCCTATCCCTAGTCACTTAAATTGTATTGATTATTTGAAAACGATGCACCATGGCAGCAAACCATGTATAAGTCATTCCAGTCCATTCTAAGATAAGTTAATTAATTCCAGACTAGAACTTAGGACTGTGTTTAATTGCTGTGTAAAGTACATTGTGATATTCTGCATCATTTCAACCTTACTTTTGTTGTGTTATTGCAGGTGATCGGGGACTGGAAGTACGTGGCTATGGTGGTGGATCGTCTGTTCCTGTGGATCTTCGTGATCGTGTGTGTGGTGGGAACGCTGGGCTTGTTCCTGCAGCCTGTCTTCCAGAAGCCCATCATCCCAACTCAGCAGCTCAGCTCTGAAACTCCTCGCATTTGAACCAGCAACCAGCAGGTCAAGGGCAGCATTCACATTCATGAAGCGTTTGTTGTGTGTGTGGAAATTACCATTCCAATATTAAATGTATGGGTAGTTGAGAAAACAAAAATGTGAAGGTGATTGTTGTAAGATGCAATATGACAATGTAGTGGGAGTTTGCTGAATTAAGATGACTTCAGTAGTTGCTGGTAGATCGTTTAGGAAAACTGAAACTAAAAATGATAACAGTTATAGCAAATTATTGCATCACAACAAGGCATCAGGGTAGAATAGCACATAACGGGCAAAACGTATACAGCAGTAGTCTCTGTATTATATAACCAGAGCCAACAATATAAAGCAGCAATATAAGCCACCGGACAGGTGAGGATATGGCAGAGTGGCATCTGTAAGGGACCTGATCAGTAACGTTTGTGGTCGCAATAAAGGTTCAAATGTGACATGTGTGATATGTGATGAGTGTTTAAAATGCCATAACATCAACCTGTAATCCATTAAATGTATTAAACGCCCAATGAAGTCTGAAATTGAAGGATGTCATTGCCAAAGTGGTTGCGAAATCTCAATCCATGGTAATAAAATGTGTTGCTGAAGATGTGCCAATTAATTTAATCACAACATTAAAACCCAATGTTTGAACGAAATGTATTATTTTTTGACTAGACAGGCATTTTTTGTTTTAATGGATTAAACGTTTGTTGGAAACTTTGCTGATTTTATATTTTCTTTGAAACAAAAGATTGAAAATGCTGGCCTACACAAATGTGTCTCCCATGAAAAAAAGTTTAATTTATACTGCACCATCTTGGGTACGCCTATACACTTTACTGATACACACTTAAATGTAAATGTAACGTTTCAACACACTACATCGCTTGTCCCTTATACTGATAGATGAACAACACAGACCATTAGAGAAGCTGCAGGTCAGCAGCCCCATCAAGCCTAATGAATCCCTGGCCAGATCTGCACATGTCCTGAAAATCTCGATGCCTAACCAGCTCACATACATGATGTATTGTTGAAGCAGCACCTAGCCATGAGTTTATTTCACATGGCTGTATAATATTAGTTTAGCAGTTTAACATTAGCTTTAGTTTAACAATAGGCCTACATGTTTTACAATGAAATAAAACCCTAGTCATACACTTACTTACTATGAGGCTGACCTGTTACAGGTGTACTGTAACAGGTCATTGGCCATACATAATACAACAGTATTGACACTAAAAACGGAAAGTGGAAAACTAAAGTGTACAAATTGTAGGCTAATGTAGCCTACAGGCTATGTGTAGCCTACAGGCTAAGTGTAGCCTACAGGCTAAGTGTAGCACTACAGGTTAAGTGTAGCACTACAGGCTAAGTGTAACGTTAGCCTACAGGTTAAGTGTAGCCTACAGGCTAAGTGCGGCGAGCTAGCCAACAGGAGAGATACAACGAAAGAGAAACTATATTAAACCATCTTAGCGGCCATATTAGACTAGACTGGTTCAATGGCGGCCGGCTCTGAAATCTAGAAATAATTTTGTTATGTAAATTATTTTTGTTTTAATTTTTATTTTCACATAAATCAAATCACAAAGAAACACGTCCAATACCAGTTAGGACACCGCCTGGTGGGGGTGTAACACCGCCTGGTGGAGGTGTAACACCGCCCGGTAGAGGTGTAACACAGCCCGGTGTAGGTGTAACACCGCCCGGTAGAGGTCTAACACCGCCCGGTGGAGGTGTAACACCGGACAGGGTGGGGTTAAGACAAGAGTCTCCTACTGTGTCTGAACGCCTCCATGATGTAGTGATGGACGCACGCGCCTCCCGCCTCCGCCTCCTCCTCCTCCTTCTGCTCCGCCTCTTCCCGCCCACAGTGGTCTCGCGCCCCTCTCCACTCCCTTCCCGCCACTCCGTTCCCGCCGTCCGCTCCGCTCCGGGTCTCCTCGGTCCTCCTCGGTCCTCCTCGGTCTCCATCGTCCTGGGGGGTTAGTGAAGCGGATCAGGATGATCATGAGAGCGACCTCCTCCTCCCTGGTTCTACCCGTCCTCCTGGTCCTCCTGGTGATCCTGGTCCTCCTGACTACTGGTGAGTGGTGCGGTGGACTTGTTGCATGTGGTGTTAATGAGGACCAGTTTCGTGATGGGCCCACGTCGGCTAATAACATTTTATGATACATATATATATATTTTTTTTTAACATTAAAAAAAAAAAAAAAAGTATTATATTATTTATGTTAAATTGTAGAAAAAAATGTAGAAAAAGTTCTAAATGTTTGTTTATTGTTGTTTTAGTTATTGTTCATGTGTGTCACGTGCTATTCTGGGTGAGATGGTGTGAGAAGTGTTTAATTAAATTAAATATGAGTATAATTAAATGTAATCCTTGGCTCCTGATATGGAGGCTCCATGTAACACTACTGTGGACAAGAGCAGTTAATCACCATCCGGTGGATCAGTGAGTCCCATGATGAGTGACATGCGGTCCGTCCCTCCCGCTCCTCCGCCTCAGGTGGCCGCTGCTCGGAGGCTGAACACAAGCTCTTCTCGGTGGTCTTCTCCAGCTACAACCAGTTCATCCGGCCCGTGGAGAACGTGTCCGACCCGGTGGTCGTTCAGTTCGAGGTGTCCATGTCTCAGCTGGTCAAAGTGGTAAGGCGGCGGTGGAGGAGATGAATGGTCCCGTGTGTGTGTGGTGTCACATGAGGGGTTGGTGTGTGTACTGTCTCGCATGCAGGTGGTACTGATGACTGATGGTACTGGAAGGACCACAGCAGGATTATCTGACCGTCTGAGCCCTAGATATACTCTTGTGCTGTACTTTATAGTTTTCAAATGCAAAAAAGGATTTGATTGACAGGCAAGATAGGCAGCAGTTTGACAGGGCTGAGCTCTGCACAGTGGCTCCGGGCGGTCCGGACTAAACTCTGGACCTGCGACCGCGAAAGAGAAGCTGTATAGGATTTAATAGCAGGGCTTGGCCGGATCGGAGCCGGGATCGGCTGCAGAGGCAGCAGCACAGCCAGATGCCAGGCGGTGAGTGCAGATGGAGACAATTAGACAAAAAACCGAGCCGGCTCAGTCAGAAGACGACAGATATGGATGATGTGTTTATCCTACACAAAGTGTACTGCAGAAATTAAACTCATTTCAATAACACCAATGAGCAGGGCACCTTTTTTTTTTTTTTTTACCAACCAAACATCAATCATTTGCACGGCGTACCTAAAAGCAATATGTGATATCAAATTAACAGCATATGGAACCGCTGTATAATTCATCTCCAAGACGAGTTCAGGTCTTTACAGGAGAAGATGATGGAGATATCGGCTCTGTGTAATATCTCCCCTGAGCCAGGAGGCTTCAGCCCTGCAGGGCCGCTGGATGACCGTTATTTCCTCCTTAACGCCTTGCGGTCCGAAGCCGGTTCCGGCCCAGCCTGTGTCCAATAAGCCGGGGCTGTATGAGCTTGGGTTAAAACATTGATAGCTCACCGCCTGGACCAGACATCATCTCACAGCCAGGGAGGATCGCTGCGTGTGCAACAGGTTCTTCGGCTTTGACTGCCAACTGAGTGAACTGAGTTTAATCTGAATAAAGCCTAATTTATACTCCTGCTGCGTAAAGTGCCGTACGTCGGTTACGGAGAGCCCTCTACGTCGCCGGAGAGCCTCTGCGTCGTCTCCGGCTAAAAGGGAAAATTATATGATGATGATGATGATGATGATGATGATGATGATGATGATGATGATGGTGATGGTGATGGTGATGGTGATGGTGATGGACAGTGGCTGTAGTCCTCCGAGCAGCAGCACTACAGCCACAGCAACAGACACAAGTGCACACAACACAAACGTGGCTTAAACACACACACAAACACACACACAAACACACACACACACACTCACACACACACACACACACACACACACACACACACACACACACACACACACACACACACA
>JAOPJH010000030.1:17607511-17619806 GCA_027122575.1 Merluccius polylepis
GCCAGGAGAGGCTGTGAATTATTAACTAAATCTGAACCACCCCCCCCCCCACACACACACACACACACACACACACACACACACACACACCTCCCTCACCGCCGAGGCTGAGGTGAGGTTTTTTTTACAGGACACACCCCGGCACCACAGCATTCGTTTCACGTAGACGACGATAGATTTAATTTGCAAAAGAAATCCAGCCGGAGCGGGATAGCGGCGCTCGCAGAACGTCCTGATAGCCGATGCTGTGTAAGTTTAGGATGTGTTTGATCATGGATCATCGTGTTTGTGTGTGTGTGTGTGTTATGTAAGACCAACAACATCAACCACCGATATGAGCCAAGTTTGATTTATGCTGTCAAACGGTTTCAGAGTAGACGGGTTTGACACTCAGGACTTAAGTGTCAAACCAATCTTGAATGCAAAACCATCTCCAAGGGGTCTATTGATTACAGTCATAAAACGCATTTGCTATAACAACTCCTGTATCTCAGCCAGAAACATGCTGTCGGGGGGGGGGGGGTGGGTGACTGAGTGCTTACCGTCCTATTGATGGTAAGCCTGCACTTTCACACAACGCTAAAGTTACAAGCACTGCGCCCTCACACACACACACACACACACACACACACACACGCACACGAGAGCTGCTTTTTCTTCTGCTTCTTTTCATTTCCTCCCTCACTTCATGTGAAATACACCTATGCAAACAGTATGCAGGTCACACACACACACACAAACACACACACGACGTGCACACACACACACACACCACTTCCATAAGCCGCCCCACTTCTCCTCAGAAGTAGTCAAGGCTACAGCAGCCCACAAGCATTTCAATCATTGTGCCAGGGACCCTAAAGAAAAGAAATACGTCTTTTCTCTCAGTGTTCGAGAGAGTAGCATGAGGCAGTAATGGATGAAAACATGCCCAGGCGGCGAGGCGCATCATCATGTCACTTAAGCAACAAAAAAAAAATGTAACTACATGAAAAGTCGGAGGAATAATTTCAGGCATCCTTTGAAGTTTAGGCCGCCAATTGGTTCGCTGTTGTGCAGGTGTGATTACACCACCATGCCTGAGAGCCACGAACGGACATATTGGATTACAGTAGGATTCAAGGCATCACACACACGCGAGGTGATTTGATGAGCAGCCACGGCAACAAAAGCACTCAATAGACACTCATTACCTAATGCTTTAAGTTGTAATTACAAATGTATGATGAAAGAAGATCGATTACGCGGCCGGTCCATCAGTCGCTGCCTATACCGTGTTGACGGCAATTGTTATCTTTCATTATCGTTTTTTTCTTGAGCCGGCGGTGGCGTGAGTTTGGGACGCGTGGCCGCAACACGATTGGACCGAATCCCTTTATAGAGCTCAACTCACAATTGGAGACAATTGTCTGCTTTTTTAAAATTCTTTGCCGAATGACTATTTTAAAACAGTGCAATAGGAAGGGTAGGATTTGCAATAATGCATTGCCTTCATCTGGGTGGCACATTCAATGACTGAATTTATTCATGTGAATACTTGACCCAGCTAGAATGTAATGCCAACAGCATCACAATGATGAGAAATGATTTTGGATCCAGAGTCAAAAGAATCAGTTTTATGTTAGATATAGTTTGATATTTAGAGTAGGCCTATATAGGCCTATATAGGCCTTGATGCAATTTGCTTGCAGATATGAGAGCGCAGGTATGGTATCATCCTGACTAGAAGCTAGGGAACTTAAATACGTGGAACGCAGCCCACCCACACCACATTGCTTTGCATTGTAGAGGACTCCCTCTCTTGTATTATCTCCCATAACCTACAACACAACACATCATCATGCTTACTTTTAATTGATGTTGTGCATGCATGCAACATTTAGCTGAATTTCAGCTTCAGAATGACACGTAGGCCTGCCACACAGGCTTGCGTTCAACCTTGTCGCAGGTTAGTTTATTAATGAGTTAGTTGGTTAATTATTTCGGCACCCATGCCGTCACGTATAACTTCAGGCCCTGCGCCAGGCGTCGTGTGATTGCATGGGAATCATTCATTTTGCACAGGTCTGTCCTTTCTAAAATAATTTTGGCAAATATAATTAAACACAAGAGAGAAAATCAATTGCCGCACTACCCCCCAGTTGAAGACCACGGCTCTAAATTACAACGCAGGTAAATTAGCATTAGCGCTAACAGAAAAATGGGAGCCGAAAGATAAGTGTTGTCTTTATCAGTCGAATGGCTCATCATTCTGACTATTGACACAGTTATCAGATTATTGTACTTGCAAGTGGAAACTAAATTATTAATTGTAAATCCACTGTTTTGCAGATAAGACTTTTGCCACCATGAACAATATATTGGACAAAATGGGTCCTTCATCTCCATGGAAACTGGGGAAAGTCTCATGTACTTAATGAAGTAAATATGACATTAAATCATTGTGACAGTAAATCACATTTTTTTGTCACATAAAAAAAGGTGATTTTAGAGGAGGTGTGGAATTCAGCGGTTAAGTGAGAACCTGCCTCTTCACGTACGCCCCTTGGATTTCTATGGCGACGAGTCAAAGGACGACACCTTCCCTTGGTTATTTTTTTCTGTTCATTTGATTGGCTTTCATGCTGTGTGTCGGCCATCTTGCTTTGAAATACATTTCACGGCCCACAATGTGGCCGTCGTTGGACCGACCCGTCACACTTTGACCAAAGGCTTTGTGGTATATTTGCTTTTAATAGACCGTTGAGTCTGGTGGTCCTGTGTGGCTGCAGGGTGTTAAATTGGTCTAAACGGCCGGCGCTGCCAACGTAAGGGAAGATGCTGTTTGTGTCGCCAATATTCTGCCTGTTCTTCCTGTTGGATATAGCTGAAGATGATGAATGTTCATGGTCTTTTAAGAGCATGCCAAACCTGGTTGCATGGAAATTTGGACATTTTAGGGATTGCAAAATGCTATCTTTGTTTTGGTTTTGGCTACATTTTTTTTCCATAAAGAACAGGAATTGCTTTTCTTCTAACGCTAACTGGAACCGGGCAGAATAAAGTACGTCATGAACGTCTTCCTACCATTTCCCATGATAATTGTACCTGGCACATGTTATTATTAATCATGTGTCCTTGTTTCGCATGGTTGTGTTTTGTGCATGTGTGCCGCCCTGCATACGTTCTGTGTATACCGCATTTATGTTAAACTTTTGTGTTTTTTTCCCCAGTAACTTTGTAAAGCGATTTAAAGCACACAGCACACACACACACACACACACACTCGTGCACACATACACATACATTCTCTGTTCCAGTTCATTAGTGGCTTTGGTGATAATTAGCAACCGTGCCGCTCTCAATGCACACTGGCTTTCTCATGAACCTTGCTCTACAATTACGACTTCTGCAACATAGTGCTGTAATGCTTCATCTTCTGAGTAGATTTTTTTTTTTAAGGGCGAAGAAGATGATCTGGGGGGGGAAAGCTTTTACATATATATATAGCAACTCATATATTCCCATAGGGACTAACGTTCTCTGTGTGTTAGGGTTGGGCGATTTTTTCCGCTAGAACGGACATCACAGTTGTATAAAATATTGATGTGTCCATATCAATACAGTCTCAAAATATGTCTCTCGCTATAAGTGCTTGTTTCATTTTTCATATTCGAATTTCGCTATCTGCCGCTGATCTGGGGCGGGGCTTACTCTCCGCTGCCGTCATTGGAGGCTATAGAGTTCGATCTGACGTCAGCCAATCAGTGGGCTGTGAGCATGAGGCACGTGCCCATGATGCTGAAGGTGCCAAAAATGGCAAGCTAGCGCTATCAGCTAGTTAAAAAAAAATGTAATTGGATGGCCCCCCGTCTGTCAACGACTTAAATCGGATGGCAGAGATTCAGAGTAGTATAAGATTAAGGTGTGAAAAACTCGCTTTTATTCTATAGCAACATGCTGGATGCGTGTTACGCGTGTCGGAGAATAAAAGGCAGAACTAATGAATAAAAGGCCGAAATTAACGAATGACTTTTAGCATACATTGAATTCGATGTGTTGACTTTAAATCCTCAAATGAATGCACGATTGAATTCCCCGTTTTTTTTAGCCCGACCGTTACCGTCTTCACGGTCCGTATGCGCGCGAAGCCAAGGCTGTATGAATATTGATGAAGGCGATGCAGACGGTTGCTTCCCCCCTGTGGCGGAAGACAGCGTTGCGGCTCATGGCACATTGGAAACAGACGTAATAAGATGTGCTCTCGCCTATTTATACTCATTATAATATTATAGTTGCTTATGTTTGACGGTTAAACGGTAAATCACAATGTTTTGGGGAGAGGCTTTAACGGTGTGCTTGTGTGTGTGTGTGTTTGTGTGTGTATGTGTGCGCGTGGGCGCGTGGGCGCGCGCTAATCTCTTTATCAAACTCCCCCTCAAAGTACAACCACGATTTTCTCGCCACCCTTTTTCATCTCTCGCAGTCCTCGCTAATTAGAAAGGAACAGGGAGACCTTTAACCTTCATCCCTCTCATCATCCTCTTCCTCCGTGCTCGGTGTGACAGGGGTCCCCTTGTAAATCCACCTTGGTTGAAAGTGACCTGCCAGTATGTCTGTCCGTATCTAAGCCGCTGCATCAAAACGGACCGAGCTCGAACAAAGCCTCGTCTCTGCTCACATTGGATAGCGAACTGCGGTCGACCCCGCTCTGCATTCAAACTGCAGTGGGCTGCGTCCATTCAGTGTGTTGATGTCCAAGCTGAGATCCAACATATTCATCAATTTAGGCAATCGTGACACTTCGCATTGTGCTTTGCAAAGATGATAATGAGACGGATACAGCACGTATTGTAATATATATATATATTTTGCTTTTAAATACAAAAGTGGTCCACAATGGAAAGTTTCGTTGAATAATGCACTTGGACGACAAGTCAAGGGGCACTCCTATGTAAGACTGTAATTAGCCTTTGACTCTTCGGTTTTCACGGTCTGCCCGGAGGGACGTGTGTGCTCTCTCTCTCTCTCCCTCTCTCTGTCCCTCCCAGCCCCTCTCTCTCTCTTTCTTTCTTTCTTTCTTTTTGTTGTTGTTGAACCCCTGAGAGAGGAGGAGTAGCTGCATGTCCCCTCCCATGGGCAATACATGTCAAAAAAAGTAGGGAGCGGTGTGTCAAAAAAAAAGGGTCACATGCACAACGGCCTGTCACAGGGTTAGAAAGGTGTACCTGGAAGATGGAGGAAGGAGGAAGGATGGAGGAGGAGTGGGCGAACGGAGGAGACAGGAGTCGTCGTGCTGAGGCAGCGGGCTCAAATACGGCACACTGAGCGTTTGCAGGTCATCCTGTATCGACTATGGATACTTTTTGACCTATAGGCTAAGAGGAATACTGTTGGTTTATGTCAGAGGGAGACCGGCTTACCTTCACACAGCCGTCCTGTCTGTCTGTCTGTCTGTCTCTGTCGGTCACCAAAAGAGGTGCCAGTCCTCTAAAACAGCATCTGCAAGGCAAGGCATCGCTGCACAGACAAGTTGATCATTTCCACGAGACATGTTTCTCTCTCTATATACAAAAAAACACAAAAAAAACAATACTTCAAATGTATTCTTTCAGTTATTAATTATGCTTTCTCCGCTTGCACCTTGTCCCAGACAGCCATCTCTGATCAGCATAGCATATCTGCAAATTACACACACACACACACACACACACACACACAAACTCTAGTGTATTTTCATTTACGTGACTGTCAGTAGTAACGTGATCGGAATCGCTTTCAACCCGCCGACGACCGCTTTATTTTGACATTTAAAGCCGCGGTTCCAAAGACATTTTCTTAGCGTTGGCGAATAATGGGCCTACTGGTGGGAGTCAGAGCGGGCGACAGGGAGGGACGCCTGCATTAACTACGCCAAATGATATAATAAGGCAGGAATGTCACTAGTTTTTCCTTTTCAGATGGGATACCGTTGCACGATGGCAGCTACCGGCTGCCATTGTCTGCTAAGACACGCGGGCACGTAATTATAGGCAGGGCTTATGCGCAACATGAAGAAATAACTAGAGAGTGTGCTGCGTACCTAGACTTACCAATAAGTGGCGGCATATGCAGTAAATAAGTAACGGTGCACACAGGTGGATAAAAGGGTACCAGCCCAATTCAAGCACTGAATCAAGCCATCTAGATGTTGAACTGACCCTCCTCCTCCTCCTCCTCTCTTTGTTTTCCCCAACAGGTGTCGAGAAGGATACCAGGGCATCCGGTGCGACCAGTTCCTCCCCAAGACCGACTCCATCTTGGCTGACCCAAGTACGTGTGTCTCTTGGGCCCCCCCCCCCCCCCCCCCCCCCGGGCAGAAAAAAAACAACCGCCCACCTTTCATCTGCCTTCACTTCCAACGAAGTGAAAGTACTCACAAAATACACTTATGCGACAAAATCACTGCATTGATGCACAGTCTCCGCGGAGGCAGGCAGGCGAAGTCAAAGTCAACGTGTTTTTATTCATCAAATGCGCAAATATAACATAACATATATAACGTCATTCTGAACAGCGAGGTCATTGGAAACAATGTAGTAGTAGGAGTAGGAAATATATATTTATAAAAAGAGTCATAAATAAGGGCAAAAAATATCAAAGAAAAAGGCAGAAAAAAAGACATATATATATATAGCATCATGTGGAGATGGGGGTTTAGGCCACGCCCCCCCCTGCATTGTCTCCACCAATCCCCTGCCACACATGTGAGACAAGGAGATGTCTGGACCTAATTTAATTTACAGCATGGCTACAATTTCACGCTTTTGTTAGCACAATATGGGCACAGATATCTGCCGTAAGACCCCTCATGTCTGCCAGCAGCATCCCTGCTCCATCAGAAGCGGTGCATCTGGGGGAACAGTTACCTCAGACTGCTTAATACTGACGCAACTCTTGCCCAAGGTCCATGTGACCTTGCGTAGGAGTCTCTGTTAACAATTACCTTTTTCAGGAATAAAAACAATGGTTGACCTTCAATTAAATTTAAGATAATTTTCTACCTTTGAAACCCTGAATTAGATTTGTATTTCCTTTTCTTCAGTATTTCTGGAAGTGTATGCGCATAAAGCAACTCCCTTGTAAAGAAAACTCATGTCTCACTCACATGACACACATGAGGTGAGTGGATTATTCGCTAGGCTAATGGTATAATGCTACCAGAGCCTACATACAGTAGCCGCCGCCGCCGCCGCCGCAATCTCTGCTGGCTCATTCTCTCAGAGGTGATAAAAACCCTGTGATTCCTAGAAACCCTGGACCATATGTTACAATGGTGTTTAATGTTTCCTCCACCCCCGCTGTCTGGCACTTCACAGTAAGAGCAAATCAAACACACACACGCATGTAACACGTGTGCAGCCTATCAGCCTATCACATATCCAGAGCTCGTGTCCTTGTTGTAGCTAATCTCCCATTTCTTTTTTTTTCTCTCCCTTTACACCGTTCTCTGTCTCCCTCTGTCTCTCTCTCTCTCTCTCTCTCTCGCCGTCTACTTCTCCACGCTCTCGCTCGCTCGAATATTGAATTCAAAATATACAATCATCATATGGATAGATTTGCAGTTGTGTACCCATTGATTTCTCCACATTGATTCTGCTTTTCTCTCTCTTTCTTTCTGTTTGTTCTGTCTTTGTCCATCTATGTTGTTTGTCTCGTCTCGCGTGTGTGTGTGTGTGTGCATGTGTGTGTGTGTGTGTGTGTGTCGTCACGCTGTCCACCGCAGGCAAGAAGAACTCCATCCTCCAGCACAAGGTGCAGCAGGACCTGAGCTCCGGCGTGCTGAACTACCAGGAGAACGAGATCATCCAGCAGATCGTCCAGCACGACCGAGACATGGCCCACTGCGCCCACCTGATGCAGAACGTGCCGCCCCAGACACCGCCCTCGCCCACGCCGGTCATCTGGGCGCCGCTCATCCAGGCGCCTCTCCAGGCCGCCGCCACCACCACCTCCGTGGCCATCGCCCTGACCCACCACCCTCACCTCCCGCCGGCGCTCTTCAGACCGCCGGTTTCGGTCCTCGGCTCCCTCAAGGACCCCCCCAGTCGGCTGAAAAAGTTCCACGCGTTTGCTTCCTCCTCCGCGACGCACGGTTCTGCTGGGGACTCGCCTTCTGGTACGCCTTCGAAGCTGCGCACCGGGGCGGACATGCCGTTGTTAGCTGCCTTTCGCGCCCACCACATTGCCTCTGGGTCTGGGGCAGTTGGCTCCGGCGGGCAGGACTCCTCTGGTGGAGGTCATCGTTGGACTAGTGATACCGGGGGCGGGACAAGTCCCGGTCCCGGTCCTGGGGCCGGGGCCAAGGTTGGCTCCGGTGGGGCCGGGGCTTCTGCTTTCCCCTTTGGACACCGCTCCTCCTCCTCTGGTTCCCCGTCCTCTAGCTTGGCCCAGCTGCACCATCCACCGCAGCATCATCAACCTTTACGCTCCAGCACTCCTCCTCTTTCAAACCTCTTTCATCAGGGGGCTATGGGGGGAAGCACAGGATCGGGAATAGGCGGAGGGACAGGTGGGGCTTGTGGTGGAGCTACCGGCTGGTCCTCCGGCAGGGCAGCCAGAGGGTCTGTTGAAGGGTCGGTTAGTGTTGAAATTGCGATAGATACTGCTCTGGCAATGGACGACTTTGCAGAAATCGGAGGGCATTTTGAAGGGGCCTCTGGTGGCCACTTTGCAATGGGAGGAGCTACTGGGGAGTCAGTGGGAGGCGCTAGTGGGGGCTTGATGATTGGAGCTGCCAGAGGAACAACTATGGGATCAATGGGCGGCGCTTTTGGGGAATTAATAGCGACGACCGATGGATTTAAAGGAGGGACTACAATGGGCGGGACTTCAGGAGGGGCATTTTGTGAGGCGATGGGAGGAATTGTTGAAAGACATAAAGGGGGAGCTACAGGAGGAACCTATACAGGAGGGGGTGCATCTGGGCATATAGGAGGGACATCAGGGGGAATAGCAGCCGGAGGTTTAGGTTCTTCCGGCTGTCAGAGTAATATCAGTCCCATATCAACTGGGTCATCGAGCTCAATGCCCAGTCAGCTCAGTAAGTTCTCTCAGGTGGGATCGCTGCAACAGTTTGCTGTGGGAGGGAGGACTTCTAGTGGACTGAACCTCTTTCACTCCTCTCCACAAGGATCTCTGTCCTCCAGTAAAGGTCAGCCTGTCCAGCAGCCTGCCGACGGCTCCCCATCGTCCGTGGGCCACGTCAGCCTGGCCAGCCTACAGTCCGGTTTACTGCCTCACCAGTTGTCCCTGGAGTGGTCTGCCCTGGCCTCCCTGGCTCAGTATGGCTCAGCGAACGCTTCCCCCTGCCTGACCCCGCTGGCACCCAGTCCCACCATCCAGAGCCCGGTGGCCGGGAGGACATTTCAATACAGTGACCCTTCCAGCGCCGCCGGGTCCCGTAACTCGCTGCTCATTCCTCAGTCCTCTCTCCCGTCCCAGACGCACACGACGGGGAGGGAGTCCTCGATGGGGCGGTTCTCGGAGGACCTCAGACTCCTGTCTTGCTCCCATACGTCCCTGCCGGAGGAGGTGGCTCAGTCCCTGGGTCACCCGGTGCCCCGCAGTAGCATCCAGATGGACACCGGGTACTACCCCTCGCCCTTCTCCTCGCCCACCCTGGTGCCAAAGCCCTGTAGCTCGATCCCAGGGCACATTACTCCTCCGTTCCAGGTGTCCCCAGGTGTCCCCCACCTTCACCAGACTCAGGCCCCGTCGGCGAGCCCGGCGCAGCCTCCTCCGCCGCGGCGGCGGGGCTCGGCGGCAGCCTACCCTCCAGAGCTGGACCCGCAGCAGACTGTGCGCTCCAAACTGCCCTCCAACTTGTGAGGTTGGATCACACCCTCCTGAGCTCCTCCGGACTGGTTCAGAGATCAGGAGCGTCTCTCTCTCTCTCTCTCTCTCTCTCTCTCTGTGTCGTTACTCCCTCTAGATTCAGCCTTTGCTGCTGTGTTTCCACCATCTTTTTTTTTTGTTACTCTCCTGAGATTTCACTTTACTGTGATATAAGATGAACTCTTATCCGAGTTATCCCTGAGCTCCTCGTTTGTGTTATGCTTTGTCCTTTACTTTCCCTTTTTTTGTGAATCCTTCACACTATCGACATATTTCAATATATATGTTTATCAAAGAGACTAGGAGGGTGTGCAATTGAATCCGCTCATGTCCTTTATTTCTATGACTATGCCAAATTCATCTGCTGGGATTTAGGCATCGTTGAACAACACAATAATACATTTTTCTGCGGGAACCTATGCACTAATACCTGCATGTATAGAGGCTTTTTGTGTCCCAAAAAAATACAAAAATTTAACTTTTTAGCTCAAAAGACACGCTTCAATACTAGCAGACTCTTTTACCACCCTATGTGGGATGGCATATTGTCCATCCTCAAGTGTATCTATTAGATTGTGCTATTTATCCTCCGTGTGAACTTTGCAAAAACCTACTTGGTGTTGGAGAAGAGATTTTAGGGAACCAAAAGAGACTTTTCCTATGTGGTAATCAATTTGCCTTTTCTTGGCTCGTATGTCCGTGTTTTTATACCACTGTAGTAATACTGTAACCTGGGGGTTTGTTTTGAGAAAAAAAGGCCGAAGTCCTCGTCAATATTGAGACATGCCAACGTGTTAATGACTGGCTTTTCCACAGAGTCCTCAACCACGTCCTAACAAGCTCACTTTGTCTTCCAAGTTAAAGCCGCAAAAAAAAACAAAAAAAACACGAAAACTAAAAAAAGAAATTGCTGTTGGATGTGAGGGAGAGGGTGATGCTTGCAGTGTGATACTGATCTCTATGGGAGGGGAGAAAAATATCTGTTTTTGTCAGTGTGTGTGTGCTCCCGGGGATGTGCGCCAGCATTAGTGTGTGAGAGTGTGACAATATTGGCACAGCCTGATGCAAGACTGCATCTCACCCAGACCGATCAAAATAAGTTTTTGTTTCATAACAACAAATACGCGCATTTCCACACATCCGATCCCAGCTTGTGTGTGGTCATTTATGTGACAGAGAAAACACTGACTTTTGACCTGAACAAACATTACTTTTGCATTTATGTTTGGGTCCATTTATGTCCGTTTATGTTCAGACGCAACTTTCCAAAACAAATACTCTTAGAAAACGACTCTTCATATTTAATTACTGCATTACATATTCCATGATTACAGCTCCTTCAAGAATAGGGATACATGCCCCCCCCCAAATGAATGCCAGTGGAAATGTTGGAAATGCTGAATGTATGCACAATTTCTACGGCTGTTAAAATGGACTGCAGCGTCTCCTGAGGCAGGGAGGACCTCTGGGAAGACTGTTGCTGTGTAGCAATGCATTCAGACCAGGCTTGGCTGCTGCCCCACTAGAGACCACACACACGTTGTGCAACCCACAGGCCTTTCAGTTGTATTTCACAACATTGAAATTGCTGTTGTCAGACGATGGATAAATAAAGCAAAATATGTCTGCATCGTAATTGCTAGCAACGGTTTTTATACGTCTCAAGGTGACTAGCGACGACGACAAGATGCCGACGAATTGCAGACGGAGCGACTCCGTCCGCATGCCAAACCGTACGCATTAGTGAAATATCCTCTCTTCAGGTATGTGGTGGACCAAGGAGGACCCGGCGTGTGCGCCGTGGGGGGGAGCATCTGTACATAGCCGCGGTGCGCCTGGGCGAGACCCGGGTCCCACTCACACAGCTGGGTCCCCATCTCAGTCACAGCGCTCAGCGGCGGCGGCCTAATTGAAGCAGACATGCCTGGATCCCCCGGACCACCATGGGTCACAGTGGCCTGGCTGACAGAGGTGTGCTGGGAACGCTCTCCTTCCTCATTAAGGGTTTCCATCACACCGGTAGCAACACGTATGCACGGCCCGGCGCGCACAAACATCCAGCGGAATGGATATGTGTGTAGCTATACGCACAAACACAAACACACACACACGCGCACACACACACACACACACATTCAATGCTCTCCTAAGAAACTAATCAATGGTCTCATCCTCCAGCCGTCCAAGAGTCTTTCTCGGCGACACACATTCGTCTTGATTGAAAATGTAGTCGTCGCCGTGTGAGCGATCGATGGGCGGCGTCACCGCTGCTGCGTGTCTTTCTGGATCCGTTGGGGGGAAATGATGTAAGAGCGGTGGTTGTTGTTGTGGTGGTGGTCGGTTGTTTTGATGAAAGTGGCGATTGCATTTTGATCTGTTAATAATAATGTTTTTATTTTCCGATATACATTTTGTATTACCGAGGCTTTATTTCTCGTAT
>JAOPJH010000030.1:17643888-17654708 GCA_027122575.1 Merluccius polylepis
TATGGTCTAGTCATGTTCTGGTTAATGGTCTAGTTATGGTCTAGTCATGTTCTGGTTAATGGTCTAGTTATGGTCTAGTCATGTTCTGGTTAATGGTCTAGTTATGGTCTAGTCATGTTCTGGTTAATGGTCTAGTTATGGTCTATGGTCTGGTCATGGTTTGGTCACGATCTTGTCACGGTCTGGTCTTGATGGTCATTGAGAGTAAGGGAGGAGGTTGAGGGACCTCTGGAGAGCGAGACTCTGGCATGCAGGGGGCAAGATAGCCTAGGAAGGGTTTGGGTTCGAACCCCAATGTCCGCAGTCTAGCTGTAGGCATCCGCCAGCAAAATATCTAACCCCTACTCTGCCTATTAATGAACCAATCAATTTAAGTCTCTGATAAATAGCGCCTGCTGAATGACTGAATAGTAAATAGTTCAACAAAAAAAACTACAAACATCTGTCCTCCCTCTATCGATGTAGATGGCTAGTGATTAATGACTTCCATTCGAGTCTATCTACAGCAACAAGTCAATGACAAGCATGTCTGAGCAGTCAGAAACAAACACAACATTTTATAAATAAACCACTATTACTTTCTACACATTTGAGCCAATCCCTTTGCTCCAATGACCTAGCTGAGGTTAAGGGGAAGCTTGTTGCAGGACTGGGAGATTTACGGCAGCTCAGAGGGCACATGCGCGATCCTCTCCTGTGTAATGACAGGGTTTTCTCCGTGGGGCGAAGCGGGTTGGTTTGATGTGGTTCAGACCTGGCCAGTCAGTCATCCCACCCCACCTGGGACACTTTACTGCAGGGAGGCCCGGATGTTGCCCGCGGGAGGGAGGGAGGGAGGGAGGGGGTGGGGGGAGTGCTCTCTCACACAGCGTCTAGAAGGAAACACCTGGTACCCGGAGAACAAACGAGATGCTGAACTTGAAATTGTTAAGTGAGGATGGCAGTTAGTCGAGGAACATTAAAGGGCTTTGTTATCAGTAAGGAATTGCCTTTCTGTGTAAGGTTTGGGGCTTTTTTAGTGATACATAAGTGTAATTATTATGGAAGGGGAAGGTGGGTTGGATTATTATGGGGTTAGAATATACTGTAATTTAAAATAGACTGTAATTTAGAACAAGCTTGGCTAAGGAGTACAGCTTCCGCTCACTCAGGTAAGAAGCAGAGAAAAAGAAAACGGATCACATTGAATTGCATCGATTTCAATTGTAGAAGAAAACAACAACTGTCTCCATTTACAAACTTTTTATTTGATTATTTATTTTTATTTGAGTAATTCGACTTAATAGATTGTTTCGGAACATATTGACGACAGTCGCACATCCCTCGTAACTACGCCCGCGAAGGTGAACCCTCCCGGGACTCCGCTATTAACATGAACCGCTCCCCCGAAGGAGCCGCACATCCACACGCACCGGACACCAAAATACCAACAAACATTTTTTTTCCATTTGCTTGCTTTTAAATAAAGTTGTGTGCAGTTATACGGTGTATGAATACGATTACCAAAAGTGTTTAATCTCTCCTTCCTGGTTGTTTTTCCGACAACCTTCAGAACCGCTCGGTCCATGCCGTTAATAGGTGGCCCGCTTCGTGAGTGTGCTTGTAAAAATTATATTTTAAAGGCTGATTATTATTACGGTGCTCATTTTATAACACTCTCGCCCTGGAACTCAAAACGCTTTCTGATGCCCCAAAAAATAAATCGAAATAATGACGTTAAAATTGCGACGGTTAGTCGACCATCAGCTTGAAATGGCGACTAAGAGTCGACTAAGAAAATCTTTAGTCGGGGGCAGCCCTAATTACACCACAGAGCACCTCTTCCATTCCACATCAATCATGGCAACACATATTGGTCTCTAATAAACATGTTTCCTGAGTACTGTATTGACAGGGTATGTGGGGTCTGGGATGGTAGTGTCTGTGTTGGGTCTGTGACTGCTAGGACAATGATGGAGTTGCAGTGTCAAAGAGTGGAAGAATGTGAACGATGCATTCCTGCACATCATGGGATGTGATGGGCAACAGTTGTTCCAGCAGAGTCAAGGGATGCAACCTGCCAATTTAAAACCACTTTTAAACCGTTAACATTTGACCTACGACCTTACCTACACGTCGGCTGGATTTCTGTTAAGGGTCATTTAGGTGTGGGAACCCCTTTTTTTTGTTGGACTGAAAAAAATGGATATATTTTGATTGGCCCCTAACTACACTGTACTAGTAGGAACTGATCTGTATCTCCAGAGCGTCATTACTTCACCTCTAACGCATCCACTCGTTTACAGAGCAGTCAGTCTAGAGCAGTCATTATATGACAATTACATGTCATTTCCTTCTTGGTCTGTGGTATTTGTCCTTTGATTATTCCTGGTTCCCTACATTGTAGCAAGCTGTCATGGTTAAGTCTTTTTTTTACCAAAGTAGACAGGTAAAAGTGAGAAAATATAACTGCTTTTCAAACCAATTTAGCTCAAGTTAATTATGAAAGGCAGCTCATAATATGGGGTCAAGCGTTGCTTTCTAAAGGAAACTAAGGAGTTGACATGCAAGGTCAACACTAGCTCTACACTAGTGACCAGTGGGTCATTGTTACTCAAGTTGAAGTATATCATACATCCATACATCCACACATCTATCACATCCACAGTCATTACGGCTGTGATCCCCAATGTCCGCAGTCTACCTGTAGGCATCCTTGAGCAAGATGCCCGAATCCCCTACCTGCTCCTGAATGAACTGTATCTGAAAAAAACACTGTAGGTTGCTTTGGATCAAAGTGTTGAATGCTAAATGACTAAATAATGAATGAATTAAACTCTCTCTGTATGTGACATCATTGAGCAACTTTTGCAGATGTTACTTTTGTTGTCCTCTGCAGTGGCTTGCCCACTCGTTTGTTGGTCATTGGTTCGTCCCCCGCACGATAACCTCCCAAGAGTGTGTTCCCTGAACCGTGCCTTCACCTCAGTGTGATGTAGGCGTGTCGAGACGCCAGGTTTCCATCACCCTCAGAGGCTCCTGGGCTAAGAGGGCCCCCGTCGGACAGGGCCACAGGTCACAGCCTCCTCATAATTAGAGGGAAAAACTTGCCGACTGGAAGGAGAATGATGGCGGCCCCGGAGTTATCCGAGTTAACTGAGTCACATTCTTCCGCCTCGGACTGAACAAGTCACTGCAGACGTGGAGCAGGGCAAGCAGCTGCTCTCGGGTGTGTGGCTGTTGCATCTGTCGCTCTCTTTCTTCTCTCTCTCTCTCTCTCTCTCTCTCTCTCGCGCACTTCTTTTATAGCCAGATCGATATCTATCTAGATATCGATCTGGCTTAATCTCACAAACACCTGGTCTGATAAGAGACTCACATAAACATGCAAGTAGCAGTTAGCGCTCTACCCTGCTGCTCCACTGCAGCCCGAGGGAAGACATTTTAAAGATCTTGCAGATTCGGAGACGTGGTGTGTTTGAAAGCGGGCATTAAGGAAGTGGTGTCTCAAACGACTGGCTTGCTTAGCTTTTTTTCCCCCTCCTCTTTTCATCCTTTGAAAGAAGTGTAAAGTACCTTCAAAACAAACAAGCGTGTCACAAAGTTGTACCTGTGTAATAGCGCAGGGATGACGTATTTTTGTAGGCCAACCCGGAAGTTAGCGTCGCCCTGGGTTACCTCGACAAAATGGGCCAATGGGTTTTTCCATTGGATTTGGGATTATTGCAGAAAATAAGCTCTGTGGCAAACACAAGTTTATGATACTCACACGTTTTGTTAAGCAAGATAATCTTCACCAGTGAACACTACTATTATGACTTTTGAAGCGTAAATGTAATCGCCAGAGTTTTTTTAGGACAGGTAAAAGCTTCAAAATTCACGAGTGGGGTATTTACCGACATATCTTATGTCGTAAAACAAAACGTTTAAATCTCTTAAGCGTGTGTTAAAACCACAGACCTTATTTCAGCCATCTAACCAAAAACCCATTCAAAAAACCTGTCGACTTCGAGACGAGGGAACCGGAAGTGCCAACATGCTAACGGACTTCCGGGTTTTAGGACTCCTTCCTGCACCACTCTAGGGAGACCTTATTTTTGGGGGGTTTATTTTCTAACCATGAAAATGATTCTCATTGATTGTTTTTTTTTTTTTTACGTATCTCGAAAACGAATACGTTTATATCGAATAAAAAACATTCTAAAACGAATAAATAAAATGGCATAGTGACAAATAATAGAGAATAGTCTGTGTCTTGTCCCGCACATCATGTCTGAATTAATCCGATCATTCAGGTGAATGTATTTGAGTGATTATTTGACAATTGGGTACATAGATAGATTGATGCGTACATGTTTACACATAGCAAGATATACTGTGCATTGCGTGGCGTTGTAACCCGACGCCCCGTGTCCCTGCAGTGCTCGGTGCCGTGCGGTCTCGGCCAGCGGACCCGGGAGGTGCGGTGCGTCAGCAACATCGGGGACTTTGTTCCCGACGAGGAGTGCAACATGAACCTGCAACCCAGCGCCACCGAGAACTGCGACATGGGGCCCTGCGCCAAGAGCTGGTTCTACACCAAGTGGGCGAACACTGTCCGTGCTGCACCCACCACACACGCACGCACACGTGCACGCACGCACACACACACACGCACACACACACACACACACACACACACGCACACGCACATGCACACGCACACACGCACATTTGTGACCCAAATGATATGAAAGTGTAGAATCAGAGCTTCAAAACAAGGTATCACTTTTGGGAATCAAGCAAATATTGTGCCTTATAAAGATCAAGGGGTTGCAAACAAAGTTATGAGAAATCAAGCCTTCGAGTTTTAGAAAGCACTTCCAGAATTTAGCAGCACAAAATATACATTTAGAAACACAATTAGTGATTTAGATGGTTAAGTTTGGATAGTGCTGTACTCCTTCAATGAGATAACGTCGAATGTGTTTTTACTGAAATAATGTTTGAATCAATCACTTTACTGTTTCACATACACACTGTACATCACTGTTTCATAGACATATCAGCCATGTCGGACATGTTTGTATCTGCATCGTCTTCCTTATTTGATTGTCATTTTTTAGAACCTCATCATAGGACTGAACGGATGCTAACCGGCGTGCGACTTGACGAGTAGAAAAGAGAGAAACGTTTTTTTTGCTTAAACCATTCCCACTGAAGCGTAGCGCTCCCTACAGGGGCCTCACTCTGAGAGGATGAGTGGACAGCGTGCAGAGAGAGAGAGCTAGAAGATGCTTTACTGTGCAATCATCACCAGCTGCATCACTAGGAGTCCAGGTCTACTGCCAGGAGTATTCAATTAAACATGTATGGTGTGGGGGGGGGAAACCCACGTGAACATGGGGAGAACATACAGACTCCACACGGAAAGGTCCCCCCCCAACCCAGGAGCCAGCAGTGCTAACCACTGTGATCCTATGGATTATTGTAGAGAAAAGCAGTTTTTAAGAGGATAAAATGCCAGGAGGACCTTGATATTTAAGTGAGGAATTGGGGGGGGGGGGCGTTTGGCCAGCATCAGAGGAGGTAGAGGAAAGCAGTCATGCACCATAGTGCTGCAGTAGAAAGTAGTTTTTACTGTTTGGTCCCATGATGGCCACCATGATGGCCACCATGATGGCGTGTGACTCATGTTGTGCACCCCCCCCCCCCACAGTGCTCCGCTGAGTGTGGGAGGGGCCTGCGGACCCGCGGCGTCCTCTGCCTGACCAATCACCTCAGCAGCCTGCCCCTGGAGGGGTGTGGCGACGAGCGGCCGGCCGACTCCCAGGTGTGCAACAACGGCCCCTGCGAGAACAGCATCGAGTGGTTCACGGGCCCCTGGAGCCAGGTAGGCAACACAGGGGATTACACTGTGATTTCACACTTCGTCAAGAGATGGTTTTTGTGGGGGTCTGGCTCATTGTGACCATTATGTTCTCCATCATGGGCCCTTATTGAGCTACCGGCCATCTTGGTTCTAAATGCTACCCCGATGAAAACCAAGATGGCCGCGAGGTGAATAAGGCCCGTCTGCCGTTCGTTTGGTCGGTTACCTCCAGTGCTCGGCGGAGTGCGGCGCCGGCAGCCAGCAGCGGGCGGTGGTGTGTCTGATGAAGGCCGACGAGGGATACTCGGCGGTGGCGCCGTACGAGTGCTCCTCGCTGGACCGGCCGCTGGGACAGCAGAGCTGCCACCTCCAGGCCTGCGGGGCCAAGTGGTACCACACTGACTGGAGCGCTGTGAGTAGACCGAGACCCAGGCCACAACATGGTCTTCTGGTATCTGGGACGTTTTGACCAGGAGTTATACAGGCCCAGTCAGATAGGTTGTCCTGGTGCTCTGGTTGCTATGGGTTACGCTAGAGGGGGGGGTTGAATCCCAACTGGGGGATGCTGGTAAGAATGGATGCACTCATGGTATAAGACAGTATAAGAGATATTGTAGAAGACGTTTTGGAGGAAAGCGTCCACCAAGCGCCATAGATTTATATTAACAGGGTCCATCCAAACTATTTATTTATACCATTATACTCAAAGGTTAATAGTCAGTTTATTTAAGGATGGACATTTGCTGACAAAAGCAACAGGGTCGATACAATACACAGAGAATATTCATTAATGTGCATATGATGACCCAACTGCTACCCCGGTTTGGTTAGTAAGATGAAGACATAAGAGACTCAATCCCTTCCCTTCCTCCAGTCCGTTAAGCAAGGAAACCCGATATTTACACTCGACCACGATGCTCCCAAACCCAAGTCCAATCCAAGTCCAAGTCCAAGTGGTCACCTAGTCGCATATCAAAATTGTCAGTGTGGAGTTGGTATGACCCCGGATCAAATATACAATACAGCATAATGAGTGTGTGCCTTGCTATTGGACGGTTGCAGTGCTCCAAGACGTGCGAGGAGGGCTTCAGGCTGCGGGAGGTGCGCTGCCTGGCCGACAACATGCTGTCCAGCGAGGGCTGCGAGGAGCCGGACCGACCCCCGGAGAGAGAGCCCTGTAACCCACAGCCCTGCACCCCTCACATAGGTCCGTCCTACCGCTGTTAAAGGGCTCCCTATTTTACCATTACTCATTACAAGCCGTTTTCAAAATTGTGATGTCACTACCCTCTAGTGACATCACGACATCATGACGTCTCCAAATGAGATGTATAATTATATACGTAGGATTGCAAGATATGAATAAAAACACATCGTACCCGCTGATCTATCCGTTATACATCTGGGTGGACACTCCCACTTGTGATGTCACTAGAGGGCAGTCACGTGACATTTTTGAAACGGCTTGTAATGGCTAATCACACTCACACCTAGGAGTAAAATCGGGGTCCTTTAAGATCTCCAAACTTAGCTGTTTGGCCCCTGGATGTGTTGGGATGTCCTCTTGTGTTTAACGCTGCTCAGCCAATCGGAGACCTTAGTTTGCCGCTTGCAGTCTGATGCCTAAACCCGACCGGCTCACGAATGCCACGAATAACCAAAAATAATTCATAAAAACGTCTGCTAAATGACTCCCATAATAATATATCCCTGCATAACTAACTCTCCCCCGTATTAAGGAACATAATGGCTTCCTACTGACCCGTTAGCATTATATTCACATTGTGTTCAGATCACCCCCCACTCATCATTCACATTTTTATTTGTTATTTTCCATTTAAATGATGTTTTTTCAGATGAGCAGTGCAGAGACAAGTACTTCAACTGCAACGTCGTGGTCCAGGCCCGTCTCTGCGTGTACGACTACTACAAGACCACGTGCTGCGCGTCCTGCTCGCGGGTCACCCACAGACAGTCAGTCCAGCGGGGACGCAGCTAGCCCCGCCGGCCCCCGGACCGGTCTCAGGTCCCCCCCCCCGGGACTCCCCCACCCAGACAGCACCTATCCCTGGGTGACAGCACTGCACCCCGGGGTGGGTGGGCTTACGCTGTCTCACCTTAAATGGACGCCTCGCCTTTTCTGGGTGCCAAAAATAGGATTTTTAAGAAAGAAGACGCTTGGTGGGGAAGGACGGTGACGGACATTAAGTTCACCTTTTTTGACAAGAGAGTGTGAGAGAGAGAGAGAGAGTGTGTGTGAGAGAGAGAGTGTGAGAGTGAGAAAGGGAGAGGGAGAGAGAGAGAGAGAGAGGTGTGGGCTGGGCTGCCTGGAAAGACTTTATGGATTGTAACCCATACGTCCAATAAAAAGCAACATGTCTTTTTCTTTTTTTAGTGTTTCAAGGTTCGCAGCTGTCAAGAGACCATGAAGTAGAAGCGCTACTGTGTCTGTCCACCATCGTGGCCCTGTGGCGGATCACAGGGGGCTCACCGCCACCGTCTGATGTACCGAGCGTACGCGTTTTAATAAGCTTCCTGTCATGTCATGGTCCGCATATTTATGTCACGATTAACCACATAGTATGAAGTCACTACCGATTCTCCTGACGCAGATGCTTGTGAACTCCAGATTGACCAAAGATTATTTTCCGGTCGAATACTGGTCTAGACTTTCCGGTCGTGACCTTCTTCTTTCTTCTTCCCCTTCCCCTTCCCCTTCTTCTTCCCCTTCCCCTTCTTCTTTTTCTTCTTACTTCTTTCTTCTTCTTACTTCTTCTCCCACCATTCATGAACCCCTTCATTTTTTATCGCTCCATCAAAGCCCTGCCTCGACCAAATTGACAGCCACAGTCCGATCTATAGGTCAGGCACTAGTTTTGGATGATCATTTAGACACGTGAGAAACTCCTTGTCTGCATCGCCGTGGTAACAGTAATATATATATATAGACGTACGAGAGAACGACGGACTGAACTGAATTTCAACTTGAGGACTGTTTAGTGACTTGAGAGTTAAAATCCCCCCTCAATTATTTCGGTTTGGTCTCCAGGGAGAAGGTTGGTTTATTGTCTATTGCCCGCCCCCTATTGGCTACAGGGATAAAGCTTTTACACCAATCACACTGATGATGAATGCAGACGGTCAAAATGCTTACATCTCTATCGAGAAAGAAAAGTTAAAGTTCACTTAAAACATTGTTGTTTCACCATCCTACACTTGTGATGACTAAGATGTAATTAAGTGGTGCTAATAGGATGTTAGAATAGCTCTAAAGTTCATATTTTGTAAGCAGTAGTTATCTTTGCTCACAAGCTGTTTATTCCATTCAAGTATCATACATGTACCTCGGATCCATAAGTACTGTACTGTAAATATGTATGTTTGTATGTATTGTTATTTAAAATCGAGAAAGTCCAATGAATTTGGAAACACGTTTGGTATAGGCAGGCAAAGCGGCTTCTTCCCTCTTGGCGGCACTATGTTGATCATGCAGTATTACTCAATCTAATGTAACTTCTGTATGCATTCTGATTTAACATTTGCAAATTTTGTTATTCAATATTGTTTGTCTTCAATAACTAATCATCATCCATATCTTTTGTCTATCCCGTCCCATGGAAGATGTTTTCTGTTGGAATGAGATTGTTGCTTTTAGTGGGGAAAGCAGCCCATCTAGAGGCACATGCGAGTATTACAACTCAGTTGTCGACTGCTAATTCGATTTTATGCTGCATTATACTGATTGTATTTTTATAGACACGAACAAGATCAAATTATTTGTCTCTAACTCATTTGAGCCAAATCTATTCTCTACAATGAAATAATATCCTGCAGAAAATTGTCAATAGAAGAGTTTATTCAATTCAGTTGCATAATATAGCAATGTAAATAGTTGATTATTTTAATCAATATGTTGGAAAATGTTACAAAATATGTTTTTCAGATGCATGGAGTTTGATGCAAGCAGATCTTAATGACAATTGTGCCATAAAAAAAAACATTTTTTCACTCTTCAAAGTGTAAAAGCAGCTCTTTTCTTGGTAGCTAATTAGCTGTGAAAGAAGTGTATAATCTGAATTGACTATGTATGGTATGTATGATTGATGTTACATGGCAGATATATGGATGGATCAGAAGAATAGCAATAATTTCCCTTTTGAAGAGATTTCTTCCTCGCACCCGGCGGTTCCTGCTGGAGATCACAGATGTCATCTAGAGGTCCTGGCTTGTGACCAATGGGCTGAAGGACTTTCCAGAATCCGCCATGAAGGCTTCGATCTCGTCCACGCCTCGCGGCACGCAGGTCAGCAGCTCCACGCCATCGCTGGTCACGGCGATGTCGTCCTCGATGCGAACCTGGACCACAACAAGTCGTTACCCATCTGTCTGGTTAGGCCACTCGAGGCAGACCATAAAACCAACGAGTTAAGCGGAGATAAAAATACAATTCCAGTGAGGGGATCATGACATTTGATCAAAAACGTGAACTGAAATATTTTATAGATGAAGCGCCTTAGTTATTGATTGATGTATAAATACATTGACCTTTAACAGTGCAAAAGGTCAAACATTTTCAGAATTCAGCGTTTATGCAAGATTTATACCATACTGCATCATGCATGTGACTCTTCCTGACCGACATGTCGACGCCAACCATCCACGCAATCCTCTTTTAATGAACATATTACACATAGTTTGTCTTAATAATCGCAATGTAACAGACTGGTTATTATATCTTATATATATATATTATAATGTTTTACTCATTGTATTTAGTTATTGTTCAGCTGAAATACTCTGCATACATACTAAATAATGCAAAGTGAATTACAACACATCCCTGATTGAACTTGAAATACGTGTGGTGTGAAAACACTGGAAAAAACATATTGCTCCACAATAACCCAGATACGTGAACCGGGGGGGGGGGGGGGGGGGGGGGGGGGGGGGGGGGGGGGGGGGGGGGGGGGGGGGGGGGGGGGGGGGGGGG
>JAOPJH010000030.1:17694193-17705017 GCA_027122575.1 Merluccius polylepis
TACACTGTCCTGCCCCACTACACTGTCCTGCCCCACTACACTGTCCTGCCCCACTACACTGTCCTGCCCCACTACACAGTCCTGCCCCACTACACTGTCCTGCCCCACTAAACTGTCCTGTCCCACTACACTGTCCTGCCCCACTACACTGTCCTGTCCCACTACACTGTCCTGTCCCACTATACTGTCCTGCCCCACTATACCGTCCTGTCCACTGGGGGAGCCTATGCAATGCAATGAAGTGTATTTAGAGTTAAGTCCATGTCCATGCTGGGTAACCAAGTGGGATAACTGGGAGAATGAGGATAACTGGAGATACGGTCGGTCACGCCGGCTGGTCTCCACCTTGGGCCCAAGTTAAGGCCACCGAATGTTAAAACACTTTGCTTTGAAACATGAAATCATTCAAGTCGAATTAATCAAACAGCACAAGGCACTCGAGTGCATTGAGGCTGAAAAATCCTTCACAACAAGGTAACGTCAACTGACAATTACACCTCTCTCGTTTTTGTTTCCCTTTTCTTTATCACATAAGACAGTAGAAGATAAGGACACAAGTAGATTACGGTAGATTGTAATTGTTGTTTTGGTATGTGGTTTGTTAAGCCTTTTGTTACAAGGTAACAAGGTAATGTTATTAATCTGATTTTCTTGAATGACCACAGAGCCACTGGGAGAGATGGATAAAAATAGAAATATGTGTGAGAGCTCATAGGAGCGGCGGGCTGCTGTTTGTGGCAGAAGGTGGCCCTTGGTCCCATTTTGTCCGAGGTGATGTACACTAGGATTATTGTGTCTGAGCGTGGCTGATTACCTTCACCCCCTGGGTCCACGCTGCAACCAGCCTGTCACGCCACTATCAAACAGATTTAACACCTAATATACACAGCCTACCAAACAATAGGGACACATGCCTTTTCTATTTAATTGTCTGGCTAATTGGATGACTGATTTTATAAATTTATTTACTAATAATGAAGAAACATGGGTGAAAAAACAGAAACTTTGATTAATTAACGTATTTTACACAGTGAATTAAGGATTATAACTGAACATATACAGTCCACACAACAGTGATTAAGTGGACCGTTGTTTAGGGACTGGCTGAACCAGACGTGGCGGCCCCTGGGAAGTTCATAGTTTCATCCAGAAAGCATTTATAAACTAACAAAAAAATAACAATTACAAAAGACCCGCTGTGTCCCGCTGGAAAGGTAGCTGCTGTAGTCGGTTGTTGAAAATTATGGCTTTATAGAAAACATAGTGAAAACTAAAATGCTAAAGAATAAGCTCCTGAAGTCATAACACAATGTCCGCGTGATTGTTAACCGGTATTTCCAGCTATCTATGTCGAAAAAACCCCATTTAGCACCACTTACAATGGGAGGGGATGATAATGCATCATTAAAACACGTAAATGTCACAGTAAAGGGCTTGTGTATCCGGTATCAGGTAGGTAGAGAAAATAGTTAGGTATCATTTCAGCTATATTTGTGTGTATAGACGTTACTCCTTCACTGCAGAGATGTCGCTAAGTGCTATGACATTTCATTTTTTCCCCCTCCATGTTACTATAAACATTTCCTGTGCTATTGACAACCGGCTCGGTCTCCGTCTCACTGAGCTTGTGGCTGACGGCTCATTTTCCACATTGATGTCTAATTTCCATCACAACAGCATGGGGAACGCGCTAATTCATACCAGACATCAGTGTCTGTGATAAATAAAGACAATCGGCCGCACTTTGAACATGATCTGAGCCCCTCCAATTTCCTATCTGCATCACAATTCCCTGTGCAGGTAATCGTTATTAATTAATGAGACACACCCGCCGTGCGTCGGCGTGTCTTTGTTTGTCGGCCAACGTTGTTAACTTATTTACTGAGATTCACAAGGTATCAGACATGAAGACTATAAATAACTTTATCCTGGAACATTTTTCTAGGGCAAGTTAAATTTAGTGTTGACGACGGTGTTGCTGAAGGGAAGAAGCTGATTGGCTGTTGTGCCGGTACGTGTCATTGGCTCTCTGTACGTAGAGACGGATTCAGCCCCCCCCCCCCTCAGCATCAGGGCTCAGATATCTGATCAGAGAGCGGCGCGGAGAGTTTGACAGGAAGCCGTAACCGAAATACATGCAGCGCGCGTCACAAAGTTTGGTTTGGTTTGTTCAAAGATTTTACCAGCTGCAGATAAAGCTGCAAGTCAAAATACAAACTTACTTTTTGGAAGTTCTCATTCAAATCAAAATAAAGTCTTTTGGGACCTTCACTATGACAAGGATACGTCTGTCAAATATTATCTTCAAAAAAGACATTTCGTTATCTGAGCTTCAAAGGGACTGGAAAGCTCTGCTTCGCTTGGAGTGAAATCATATTTTCCACATATTTAATATTATGTTGTTTTTTTTTGTGTATGCTTTAAGTTTATATAAAGGTAAAAAAAAGGATTTTATATTGGATGATGTATTCTGAATTGCTCAGATCTATCAATTAAGTGAAACATTCGGATGTTTGATTTATTGTCGATAGTTAAAATATTAAATAAATAGCATTGTTCGCATTGCTTGGGCAATAAAAAATAAATATCGCAGCTACTGGATTTAATCTTAAATGCATATCAAGATTTATTTATTTGAGGTTCATTATACAACATCCACTTCAAACACTCAAAACACCCTTTCACAGAAATGAAAGGCTTGTGTTTTTTCAGCACATAAAATGGGACATTTTAATGCTCAATCAAACTATTCTTCACCCTGCGCCAGGCGTGCGGCGCCAAGCGATAACAAGGCTTGTTTGATCACGGTGTCTTTGTACTTGACATTTTATTTTAAGCACTTTAAGTTAATTTGTCATATACTGTATTTTTTTAAATCTTCATAATTATTTTAAGATAAGGTTGTCAATTGTTGCACAATCCTCTGAGGAACAAGCACCCCATGGCGTCCGCCGGGCCTGAAGTGCTGAGGGAGATCACCTTGCTGGCAGGTGTTGCACAGCGTTCCCTGGGATGAATGCAGCGCCTGGTGCGGTTCTGTGCTACGACGGGTTGTGATTGCTACTGTTGCACCCGGGCGGATGTATTATGTTCGTGTACACCTTTGTAAAAAATAATTACAACAAAGCCATTTTAAATGTATGAAGGAGCTACTTAAGGCTTAAAGCAGCACAAGGACCAAAGACAGGTCATTGAAATAGCGAGTTAGCATGTAATCTCACATTCATTTTATAGTGATGGTGAATTCACTCACAAGTGCAGCTACATGTTAATGTGTTAATGTGGGTGACTTGGTCATGATGATGACGTCGGCAGATGGGGTATGACCGTGAAATCATGAATTTAAATATCGGTTCTGTGTGTTCACTCCCTCACTTGCACAGATGTTTTAGTAAACGTAATGCTGACTTCATCAAAGTTTAGCTTGAATGAAGTCAGACCAGTGTCAGAAGTCAGAATCAGATTTCCTCTTATTTGTCGTCCCTTATTCATTTGTCTAGCAGCGCAAATAATGGTAATAAGTGAGTGAGAACAGTCGCCGCCATGTTAATTAGAATAATATATGATACTGGAGAGCATGCTTTTAGCTGTACAGTAACATCCTATGCTATAGTTCATATATTATATAAGGTAAATATATCACTTTCTTTGAGCTTTGTTCATGCATCTTTAAAGTAAATACTGTATGTTTACGAATATGTGCTTTCAATAGAAACCCTTTTCTTTCAAACGTTGGCAAATCGTTGAAACATCAACGTGTAAAGAGAGACGGAGTTGATCCGTCTGATCTGCGCCAGCGTCTGCCTTACCGACAATCCTGTTGGCCATACCTGGAAGTAGCCGATCGATTCACATTGTCGATTCAATAACATGTGTCCGTCTCTTAACTCATCCTATTGATTCACCATTGCAGAAACTAAAACATCACGTAATCGTAATACTACACACAGCCGTGGCGGCGAAGGTATTTCTAATTGTAGTGTTAGGGAAGGCTCTGAGGTTTTACACAATGGTGTTTGTGAAATAATATTTTACATAGCGATGCATCCTTCAAACTACAACTCCTCTGCTGTGCTCTCCACTCCCCTGTGCATTGCCTAGCAACACTAGGATACCTAACCCCTAGCATCCCATCATCACAACTCCTGCCTGGCAACGCAACCATCCCATCAACACAACTCCATGGAGACAGGGTGGTGGAATGAGTTTCCTCCCACTGCTGGCTCCATCATTACCTGTGAGGCTGAGGACCCCCCCATGCTCAGCTCACACCTGGACCCTCCCTGCACAGACCCCTCTTATCCCTAATGACCTCCAACCATCACTACACACACACACACGCACACACACGCGTGTTTTTCGTAATTGCCTTGGATAACACCGTTGTAATGTAATGCAATACAACACAGAAGAACAAAACCACACGGAGAAATAGGAAATAGGATAAAGGAGAGGCCTGTATGAGCAAGATGGGACACTGATAACCAAACATGTTGGCATAGCAACCATTTAAGCATAGCTAATGGTTGTTGATGAGATTTCTCAGAAAAGCTAGGAGGTGAAATTGATTTTATCTCCTCTCTTTTGTTTGCTGAGCCAATACATCAAAATACATCATAGGCCGACGTTCGGTTTACTGGTTTTTGTTGTGACATCGAACTGATTATGTTAAATGAAATGGAACATTTCAAAATAAATGAATATGATACCATGATGATGAGTATGCCAATTCGTATCTGACCTTGGAGTTAAATGAGAAAATGTATTTATTATTTATTATTATGTATTATTATTATTATTATTATTATTTATTTTTCTGCTACCAATTACTAGTAATCAGTACATCCTTCTCTATGGGCTTTACATAAAGCCAGATGGAGAACCAGGCTGTCAACTCGTGATGTTACACATCTGATCAAAAAGGTGTGTTGAAGATTGTAATGGACCAAGAAGTTAGGCTGGAGGAGTAACAGGAAGATAGTTGAAAAAGTAGGCTTTTATTTACCCTAAATCATATATACAAATACTGTATATACGAATGGATATATACTGACACGGATAACGCAGTGTGTATGTGTGTCATTAAGTTTTCACAGACTGAGCTCGCCTCACAACGAGGCAGTCACTTCTTATTCGGTCAAAGCTCCAACTGCAGGTCCGGATATGCAGTGTGGATAACGACGTCATTCTGTTAGTGTCACATGGAAAGGAGTTATTCTAAACGATAAATGTACACAGCTTACGCTGAACAGGGCTGGCGTGACCTCAGCCCGTACAGCGGGTGCCGAAGCACAGGTCCCGGTAGGGGAAAGGATGCAAAGCAAACATGTTTTCTAAAGTAAATAATAATATTTATTGACAAAAGGGAGGGGAGAACAAAACAGGAACAACAGTAAGACAAACTAATCCAACACAAGCAAACGACAACTATCACCAGAGAAAAGTAACTTGCCTGGGAGGAGCAGAACGACAACAAAAAAAGATACCTAAGACAGCCGAGAGCCTACCAACAATGGCATGAAAGCCTACCAACAATGGCGTGAAAACCTACAAATTATGGCATGAAAGCCTAAGCACGATACGGTCAGTATCAACCGTGGCATAGAGCCATGTGGTGTGGGAGAGCACAGGCTTTATCCACCCGCCCCTTTTGATTGTAATTGCCCTCAGCTGTTGTCATCACTGGGCCTGCAGCATAATGTACAGGAAGGGGCGGGGTTACCTGAGCAGAAGGGGGAAAAAGAAAAGGGATTAAAATCCTCACACACAATAATGATGATGAGCCAACCCACCTACGTAACAGTTAGTCACTTTTAGTGTATTTAAAATTTTTACTGTGGCTATTTCCGTTTTTAATTCATAACACTCATTTAATGGTTTTCCAGCTGCCTGTAAGACCTATACTGTGAGACGGTACAGCCAACCGGCTGTACCTTGCGGCTCGGGTTAAAGGGCTAATTATAGTCTATAGTTATATGTGGCGTTAGCCATGAAGAGTTAAAGAGGGTAAGATTTATTAGACAGTAGTATAACTATTAATACACTATAGAAGATATAACCAGTATAGATAGTGGTATAAATAATGAATCTGAGCCCCTCCAATTTCCTATCTCCATCACCATTCCCTGTGCAGGTAATCATTATTAATTAATGAGACACACCCTCAACATGTTCCTTGTAAATGTTGATATAATAAGGGAGGGGTTTACCCAAGCCTGTATTATAATGAGCCAGGGCGACCAATAGCGACACATCTACCAACCAATCACGGGTGATCTTTCTTTTTTTGTGGTGGTTTCAGCCAAGGGAGGATCTAACCAGGTGATAATTAGAGTCATTCACACCGCTGCCACACGCCCCCCCCCCCCAGCCCGTAAACAGGTTATTACTGTTAGTTTAGATGTTTGCATTCTCATTGGTTGTTTGAAGTCACATTCACTGTTGGTCACTTGACCACTTGACCACTTGTCATTTAAAGTCTGTTAAACAAGCTGGCAGCATGTTTCCTCTTGTCCCATCTGCCTGTGCGAGTGAGTAGATTAGTTCATCTTTGTTTTTAGAAATGATTTCTGCTCGTATTTCATTGTATTTCATAATACATTATTTCATAGTCACTTTTGTATTATTCACAGTGTCACACAACTTGACTTGTGGAAGTGCTGTACAAGTGCACATTGATAACTCACTTTATGCTCCACCATTGAAGCTACCTGGTGCTACTTCAGTCAGGTCAGTCAGGAGTGTTTAGCTATCTGGTGACGTGTGCCAGAATAACATCACTGATTAAAACTAAAATGTAATCTCCTTCTAGATGTGGCAGGAAGTTTTTTCTACGAAAGCTGTATTCGTAACTCATTGTTCATGGTTTTTCCTTGTATCCGGTTACTGTAACCCTGGTTTAGACAGCAGGGGCTCTGCCCTGTTGAACAACAGCATGCATTGTTTTCTGCCTCTCTCTCGCTTCACTGCATTACCTCCAAGTAAAACATTGAAGATTTTCTCCCTCTTGCTTGCAGTATCCACCAAAACCACATAGACTGATAATTACTGTTGCTATGACTGCATGTGTTGAAATTAGACCCCCGCTTAATTTAATTAGTCACTCATTTCAATATGAATATTGATGGTGCATGCGCTCTCTCCCCTGTGCTGCCAGACTGGAGACTCCTCTCCTCTGTAATATGCACTGCAGGGCTGTGAAGGCTGCCATCACTCGGGCAACCGAGATTTAATCTGCACCAAAAACACAACGTTTGGTTCAGAATAATAACGATGATGCAGACCCTTTTGGGAGGTGTCACCTCAGAGCTGGAGGAAGAAAGCAAGTCATGTAGACAAAACACGGCCCATGGCTGGCGCGTGTCGGGGTTGTGTCTTAACCCTCCTGCCTTTTAACCTTCAAGAGGGCAGCGGAGGTCACTTTGGTGGACAGTCATTATTATGTCACACCGTGTTGGATGTGCGAACACATCAGCAACACGGCGCTGTTGTTCACATGGAGCCCTGTGCTGCACTTTTTGAGACAGAAAGCGACGCCAGTTCATTCTTCACTAGTATTTCACTAGTAGTGCAGGGCCGGCTCTGAACTGCAGAGTTGTTTCCTGTTGCTTGGCAATACTATAGATTCACTAAATGAATAAACCTTCAACTTATCATTGGGAAAACTGTCTGCAGTGCTGCATTTGATTGTACGTTTGTAGTCTGACCTAAAAAGGAATAGGAGATTTTCTTTTTTTGGGGGGGGGTATATATAAATAAAACGTTTTTGGCTGGTTATTGCACTTAATCAGAGAACAGTTCCTCAGGCAGCCAAAGGAATTAATAAAGGGAAATAAGCATGTTAGCTTTAACTGAAGTCTCCACAAAGCTTACCGCTGTCTTTTGTATCACGCCCTCTCTTCCCTCGCTTTTTATCCTTTCTTCATGCTTTGTTCAATGTATTTATCTCTCTCTCTCTCTCTCTCTCTCTCTCTCTCTCTCTCTCTCTCTCTCTCTCTCTTTTCAGGCTGATACACTCTGTGTTGTGTGGTACTGTGGATGGAGTGGAGGATGGTAGTGGACTTGCTGCGCAGGCGGAAGAGGATGCTCCTCTGCTCCTTCTGGTTCCTGCTGCTGTTCGCTGCAGGAGGCCTGGTGCTCTTCATCCACCTGCAGGACCTGTCTGAGATGGTCCCGCAAGAGGCCCCAGGTCAGTCACACACCACACACACACACACACACATATACACACACACACACACACACACACACAAACACACAGTCGTGTAGGTAACATAGGTAATGGTAAGCATTTACTCAGTGTGTGTGTGTGTGTGTGTGTGTGTGTGTGTGTGTGTGTGTGTGTGTGTGTGTGTGAAAGTCACTTATACAGCACGACATCCAGGCGTTTTATACAGAGGTTGTCTGCTCCATGATGAGGTAAAGCCAATACCTAGATAGACACACAGAAACAGGACTTACAGTTTTTTTGGATTGCTTACACACTAAAATTAAAAGTAGTACACTATTAGCAAAACCTTACACTCAAGAAGCAAAACATCAGCCCATATTTGCACAACTATAAGCACATTGTCAACCTCACACTTGTTGCAAAACTCTACACACAGTGATTTGCAAAACACTAAACACACTAAACGTACATTACACACAAAAATCTATCATGAAGTCACTTCCTTGCAATACCAAAGCACTCACTGTCAAATTAGCACACCATCCAACCAATTGGTTCAACACAGTCATCAGGTGTGCAAACACTTGTTTGCTTAATTGTAGACACACCAATCAGGTGTGTCTTCACTATCAAAAGCAGCAGTTGAGTTCATTGGTCTTCAAGCACAATGGAAAGAGTCAGAGAAAGACAAAGACGAGGAGAACAAGGAGGAGGAGGACGGGGAGGACGGGGAGGAAGAGGAATCAACAGAGGAGGAGGCCATGCTGGAGGTAGAGGTAGAGGAAGAGGAAGAGGAAGACAAGAAGGTGCTCAAAGAGGACCGAATCTGACAAATGAGATCCGTGCAACACTGGTTGACCACGTTGTCAACCACGGCCTGACGCTGAGGGAGGCTGGACTGCGAGTACAACCAAATCTAAACCGATATACAGTGGCAAGTGTGATAAGAACATTTCGACTGGAAAATAGGTATTGTAAAAATATCATCATATCAAAAACATCTGCACGGTTTCAGTAAGTGCTTACAGTACTGTATTCTATGCACTATCAGCACTTCTGTTACCTTTTACTATACTATTGTATACTGTTTTTTTTCTACATAGGATTGAGGGTCAGGAACGACAAGGGGGAAGGCCTCCTATGTTCACAGAACAGCAAGAGAGGGAGATAGTAAACATGGTTTTGGCCAACAATGCTATAACACTCAATCAGCTCCAAGCTAACATTGTCAATAACCACGCCATTTTCAACGATATCCATCAGGTCTCAACATCAACACTGGCACGCATCCTAAAAAAAAAACATATTCAAATGAAGCAACTTTATCGAGTGCCTTTCGAGCGCAATTCCGAAAGGGTGAAACAACTGCGGCATGATTATGCAGAGGTATGTATTCACTTTACTGTAGCAGTGTGATCTTGCATACTGTCTCATAATCTTTTACTGTACTGTAATATGTATACTAGATCTACACTGAACTACACAATTTTGCCACTGACACTGTTTTTCAGAGAGTTTTACAAATGGATGGAGAGGAGATCCAGCATGAGTTCATTTACGTAGATGAGGCTGGGTTCAACCTGACGAGAACACGAAGGAGGGGAAGAAACATCATTGGCCACAGGGCTATAGTCAATGTCCCAGGGCAACGTGGGGGTAATATAACACTCTGTGCAGCCATTACACAGAATGGGGTCCTCCACCGCCATGCCCATATAGGCCCTTACAACACAGCACTCATACTTACATTCTTGGACCAATTGCACAACATAACAGCAGCAAATCAAATCGATCACATGCAATACATTGTTGTCTGGGACAATGTGTCTTTCCACCGCTCTGCTCTGGTTCAGAACTGGTTTCAGCAACATCCACATTTCACCGTCCTATATCTTCCACCATACTCTCCATTCCTCAACCCTATAGAAGAGTTTTTCTCGGCATGGCGGTGGAAGGTATATGATCTCCGTCTCCAGGCTGAGGTACCCCTCATCCAAGCCATGGAGGAAGCCTGTGACCAGATGGAGGTACCAGCAATGCAAGGATGGATTCGTCATTCAAGACGTTTCTTTCCAAGGTGTCTTGCTAATGACAACATTGCCTGCGATGTTGATGAAATTCTCTGGCCAGATCCAGCTAGGAGAAGAGACAACGTCTAGTTGTTTTTTTTAAAGTTTTTTTTTTAAATTTTTTACAGTAACTTACAATACGTAAAGTGACGTTTTGTTACAGTATTATGAATCTCCATGTCAACATTTTGGGCGTGTTGAGAAATAAATGAGTTTCTTCAGTCTGCAACATTGGTCTTGTGTAGTGTTTGGTGAATTTTGTTTGGTGAATTTTATATTTGAGTGTAACTCGTGCAAACAGAGTATAGTAATGTGAAACGTGTGTGTTTCATATGGTAAGAAAGTGTGGTTTCTAAAAAGAAGTGTATAGTTTTTACAAGAGTGTTTAATTTTGCAAAGGATCTGTAGTGTTTTGCTAATTGGGTGTGTGGTTGTGCTAATTGTGTGTAGTGTTTTGAAAACACGGGCCCTGTTTTGAAAATCATGCTTAAGCAATTGAAAAAAACTGTAACCTCAGTAAAACAAGGAGGCGTGGTAGGAACATTATTGGACACCGTGCAATAATCAATGTCCCAGGACAACGTG
>JAOPJH010000030.1:17789245-17799822 GCA_027122575.1 Merluccius polylepis
GTGTGTGTGTGTGTGTGTGCGTGTCTGCCTATGTGTGTGTGTGTGTGTGTGTGTGTGTGTGTGTGCGCTTCACCTGGGTGGGGCTGGTATAATCTGACCTTTGTCTGATGGATTGTTTTCTCCAGAATGAAGACATGATGAAGGCAGGCACGGTGCTGAGGTGTAGCAGGTGGGTGGGGGTGGGGGTGAGGGTGGGGGTGGGGGATTGGTGGTGCCTGGGAGCACCCAGAGAGATGAGCCTCCGCTCTGCCGTGTAATTATGTCCTCCCCCTTTCAACTCCCCCTCTCCACCTCCTCTCCACCCCCCCTAGCCTCCTCCTCTGTGTCCTCTCCTCTCCCAGCTGGGCCCCAGGTGCTAGCAATATCCTGCTCTCTTTGTCTCTCTGGTCCGCCCTCTCTTTGTCTCTCTGGTCCTCCCTCTCTCTGTGTCTTTGTCTCTCTGGTCCTCCCTTTGTCTCTCTGGTCCTCCCTCTCTCTGTCTCTCTGGTCCTCTCTCTCTGTCTCTCTGTGGTCCTCCCTCTCTTTGTCTTTCTGGTCCTTCCTCCCTCTGTCTCTCTGATCCTCCCTCTCTCTGTCTCTCTGGTGGTGTGTCGCAAGACACACCACACCTTAGGACTTATACCAGCAGCATTACAGTCAGCTGGCACTCTCTCCCTCTCCCTCTCCCTCTCCCTCTCCCTCTCCCTCTCCGACACACACACACACATACAGTGCTTGGCTAATGCACGCCCTGCGATAACGATCCTCATAGCCACAGATGAATGCTATTTATAAGTCATGTATCCGAGCAGCGGCGGGCTTCCCTATGGAAATGCCTCCGTTTCTTTTTCCCGGGGATCAGGGGACGTCATACTTCAGGTCGCCCTCCACTGAAGCACCATCATCCATCTCGCGTGTGCAAAGGGTTGCAATTTATTTAGCATGCCTGGCGCTAACATGCCACCGCCGCCGCCGCCGCCGCCGCGACTCTGATCGCACGCTCGGTTCCTACAGATAGCAAGCCGGAATAAGATGGAGCAGTCAGATTAGCCGCAGTGTCAAATACATTGCCAGCCACCGAGGAAGCCCAAGAGTTCAGAGACAATACCCTCCTCGTGAGATCCTGGCCCGAAGGCCTCCGGCGCAATTGGGAACAAACGAAGCAGTGAATCGCGTGAGCAGCGATGCTCCCTCTGCACGAGGCACATGCATCAGATGTGTAGCTATAGAGAGATTATCGTTAGCCTTTTTGCCTCTGCAATATCTCTGCAGTCTTTCCACATATATCTGGGGCAGACGTAAGATAACACAATGACACGATGATAAGGGTTTCATTGCTCGCATCCGTGTTCAAAGAGCCCAACACGTTGTTTGCACTTCCAACTGATGAATTCTCTATAGTCAATTTCAACATCATGGCTTTTGATCGAGATTTCACTCCTATAACATAACACCGGTCTGTGAAATGTGTCATTCTCCAACCCGAGAATGATGTTTGGGTTGTAAATTCCCATTTTTGCGCAGAATGAAAAGGTTTCAGAGCTTCAATTATCCACCAGCTAATTACAAATGCATGTCAGTCGCCATAATAATGCTGCTGATGCATAACATTCAAACAATTTACCATTTGAACCGAATCGCCGCACAGCATCGTAACACACTTCTGCACCAAACTTCTCCAAACACACTTTTGGTCTGGTTAAAAGTAAAGACATGGTGAGCCACCTATGCCTCACCCGCAGTCGCATAACAATAGGTGAGCGCCCCACTCAAACGGCCAGGAGTCCCTTTCTTCCCGGTGACCCCTAACGCCTATTGATGGAGACCTCTTGGTCCCGGCGAGAATCACTGTAATCACATTTCTCCACTCAGCCTGGTTCACACACCGGCGACCCGAGGAAGACCCCGAGTGTAGCGGCTGATTCCTGGGGTTAAGTGTGTGTGTGTGTGTGTGTGTGTGTTTCACAGCTTCGACGCGCTGTGCGAAACTGTGACACCCAACTTACGCAATGCATCTTGGGAAATAGATTCACGCCGAGCGTCTTATTTCCGCCACGTTTTTTCTGGCGGATATGCAAGTGGTCGAGGCCCCCCATTGTACAGCCGCACACCCCCCCTTGCCTTTCTACCACAAGTGCTTTCTGTGTGGTGGTGGTAATGACTTTTCTTTCCCAAGGTTTTCTTTCCCATTGATGGGAATGTTTATGAATATTTGAAGGCCCTTTCAACACCGCATGAAAGGATGTAGGAGCCTCTGGCCGTTATGAGTATGCAATTTGTCCTTCTCCTCACACAATAAGGCTCCACTTGTTAAAAGAAGGGCTGGTGGGCTGCTTCTCTCCTTCTGCCTGTCCATCTGTCTGTCTGTCTGACTCTCCATCTGTCACTGTTTAGTTTCGAGATTCGGGGATGTGGAAATGTCTCGCTGGCTGTCTGTCTGTCAGTCTGTCTGTCCGTCTGACTGTCTCTCAGCCTCTCTGTCTGACATAAAGGATAGCCTGGGCTGTCCTCGCATAGTCTGCTCGCAGCCAGTTCAGGTCCGCTTTCCGCACCAGTTCATATGGAGTCAGTCCGGTCCAGCGCGCCGACGGTCAAACACCAAGATTGGATTTTCACCGGCACTGGGTGTGCAGCAGGATGTGGTTTCTGAAAGCTCGGCTCGGCATTCCCGCCATTGATTTCCTCCACTCCCTCCTGCGGTTGCTATTGTCGCACGCCTCAGTGGCCTCGTGGCAAACACTGTCAAAACCCATTCACGTCTCTGGATGCACAAGGTACAGACACACACAGTATGACTGCATTTCAGGAACGCGGGTACAGACTTACGGCGACACTCGGCAGTTAGTCTTAGCCCCGCTGCTACAGGTGATGCGGCGTTGTTCTCACCCCACAGCGAGGAGGAGAGGCTGAACCGGTCCCCTTCCCTCAACTACACACGACCCCCCTCTTCCATACCTTTCCTACCGGATTATAGCACATTGCACATTCCCTATTAAAAAACCTCATGCCGGGCTCTCATGCATGTTTAATGACTCAGGAGTTGAAGTGCTCTTTGCTGTTTGGATTGGTGTTGGTTGTTTAACGGACCTTGGCCTGAGAAGGGCTGGAATGAAACTCAGCCAGAGATATTGTTGCAGTCTATGGACAACTCTAGCAAACCACAATGTAAAGATCCCACCCAATCTGTCCATCAATGGACAAACGATTTGCTCATGTTTAATGTTTTTTTCTTTTCTTATCTTGCACAAATTTCATCTGCCAAAGCAAAAAGAAAAAAAAGCGGAGCATTTTCAATGTCGTTTGATCAACTGTTTCCCTGGGAAACGTAGGTTCAGCACAACCTTATTTTCAGAAATATGAGAGATTTCAATGCCATTCAGCTGAGGCATCAACATGCAGTAAAGGATACGCATGTTCAAATATTCATAAGAGACATAATAATGCCTGCCTGAGCTCATCATCTTTAATTCAGATAAAGCAATATTGTTAGAGATTGGCAATACAAAAAAGACCACATACACTATTTTCTCTTTTCCGCGGACTTGAAACCTTAAAATCGAACCTTCGGCCATCATGTCATGACCTCATCCCAGGGGGGGCGGGAGCACGGTTGTACTTCAGAGGATCCAATTTCCTCCCCTCCACCAAATGCTAACTTTCTTTTTCCCGGGCTTGGCAGTAAAATGTGAAAAAGCTGACAAATAAAGAGAGGCAGCCATCCCTGCCGCACGGCTCCCTTCGCGCCGCTCACAAACATCGGAGCGCCGCTCCAGCGCCGTTCGCCAACGTAATCAATGTTGCCTCACAGGTTCCGCCCGCAATTAAGGTTAATTAGCAGATGTACAGTCGTCCTTAATCACGACCGGCTGTGGAGTTATTAAGGCCTCCGTACGACAGAAGGACACCCCATGGACTTGCACTCAACACACGCCGGTGGTGAGATAATGGAAAATTGCTGCAATTAGCTTGTGTTGTGTGTCTGCGTTGTGTAGCGAGGCCAAGTGTTTGACACCAGCGAGACGAGGCAGTGAGACGAGGAGATAACCCCCCTGTTATTTGTTTTGTTAAGGTGAGGCGATGCACTCGCTTCCCTGCTAGAGGAGGAGTTGAAAAATTATACACCAGGCAGTCAAGCCTGTGTTGTGTGTGAGTGGGTGGGAGGTTGGGGTCTGTCTTTATTTGCAATGTATTCTCTTGCTTTATTATGGCGGTCCTTATGAATGGATATGTATTCAAAGTCTGCAGTTCACCATTTTATGTATACAGGAGTGTATAAAATATGGCATATGGTCTTGCATAATGCATAACCACATTAAAAAATCATTTAAAAAAAATTAAAAGGGTGTATTCACTGAAAATAATTTAACGGGGGCTAAGCAATGGCTTGAACTATTGCTCTACATGTCCAATCAAAGCCCACCTTAGCCGTGCTGCAGATAGACAGCCTATTGCTATTAAGTTACAGGAGAGTGAGAGAGAGAGACAGACACCTCAGGGGAAGACATCACACCGGATATTCAAATGTGGCAGCGAGTGCTCGATCAAAGTGCCATAGCGTTCAAAATGATGGAAACACTCAATAGGAGGCGGTCGCCCCGCATGCTGGCAGGGAGCGCAATTACTGTGCTGCGCTGTGGGTGACAGCACTCAAGGAGGACGAGGCTAGCACCTATAACATTGTTAACTTTCCCCCTACTGCCTAAATGTCACATGGAGAGGCCCGCCATCTTCGCCATCGGACAGAAAGTTAGAGACTCTCTTTAAGAGGTCAAATGTCCGGTTCTGCTGGTTCCTCTCTACAGGTTGTCCCCTTCCTGTCCTGAGAGCGCCGCTCAGATCCCTGCAGCGAGGCTGCATATACTACGTATATATACGTATAGTATAGTGGAACGACGCAATAAACAACCTGAGCGACAGTATGAGTTTGAATGAATGCTTCCACCGTTAGTGTGCCGAGCAGAAGGAGAAAACCCACGGCAGCAGCGTGAGGAGTTCAGAGGAAACCCCTGGGAGAATTTCCTCGCCGCGGCTCCGTTGAAGGGTCAAGATTAATGACGGGCCTTACCACTTTTGTATAGATGTGTCATACGCAAGCTATTTCAGCTCAATCGGACGTTGAAATGGGCCGTAGCGACCGAAGGAAAAGAAAACCAGGCCCTTTACCGTAATCTGCATGCACTCTCCGCGCCCGTCTGATAAAAAACCGCTACGCCGCGTCCCTGCGGAGCGCCAACAGGAGCACGTGGTGCCAAGCCGAAGGGGAAAAAAAACGTCTCGTCTTCTGCAATTATGAAGTCTGGCGTATTCCTGACCCGCTATTGATTAAGCGCTGCGTTATCGTGGCTGAACGGCGAAGCGTGTCATTTATGCATTACAGGGATGGGCCTGCGCAGGGCGGCGGCGCTCGCTCAGGTTGTCAGGCTTGCCAACACACTGAAGGCATAATAAGGCTTTAAGTGACTGCCATTAATATAGCCGAGCTGTCACGTCGCAACGTGTCCATTAATCTCGCCGGGGTTTGTGTGTGTTTCCGGGTTTTTCGCGAGGCCGGCGTGATTAGTCGCGCTTCACTGGCTTGTTGGGCCGTGGCGTTTTTGTGTGTTTTCACCCCCCCCCCCCCCCTGTAGGCCGGGAGCCCTCAGCGAGGCTGTCAATCACTCGGCTGCTCGTCCGACACGTCAAAGCCAACACGTCGCCATGTTGATGGTTTGCCGCCTCGTGGTTCTGATCTGGGAGACATATGGAGAGCACCTAAGGAGCGTTTCCATCTGTGCTGCTGACATGTTGCTCACGCACCGCTCTTCATCACCGCTAATACTGCAGTAAATATAAAAATACGGCATGGTAAAATAAATATGGCCACATGGTGACTACAGGAAAGCTGTAACCGAAAGGGACTGGCAACACATAATGGTTAGCAAGAGGAGCGGGTTGGATTGCTTATGTGGCCACTTCTGCTTCCATGCGCCATTTATTACATGCAAGGAAGCGGTTGACACCCCTTTCTAATCAAAGCATTTGATCAATAAGCTTCCCACATTGGTGTGGGATTTCTCTGGTTAGCTCACCTCCCACCTGTAGAGACATGCAGGTTAGGATAATTGGAGACCCGGTTGTTTCCCACAGCGGTTAATTGCATGTGTGCATGTGTTTGTATGTTTTATGATATTTTATTTTATGATATTTTATTTTATGATGAGAAAATATCCTGCTTTATCCAATCCTGACCAGAATTAGGCACATAAAGAAATCGGACTGTATGGATGGATGGATGGATGGATGGATGGATGGGTGGATGGATGGATGGGAGGATGGATGGGTGGGTGGGTGGATGCATCAAAATAATCAAAAAGATAACAATATGCAAAACAAAAGCAAACCAGAATCGTGATTGTGAATGAATAAAACAATATTTATACAACTGAAGATTTGATTACATTAGACTAATGCGAATAATTACAGCCCAGAATGGAGATCAGGTTTCCTAATATAACACATTGTGTCAAAACGCATGAGGTTTCGGCGGGGAAAGGTGCTTCGTGCAACGACTGGCAAGGCATGAATAATTAATAATTACTCAGGGGGAAGTTGGAGTGAATGTGGTGATCCCTGCTCTCCCTCGTCTCGCTGGTTCCTCTCATCGTCATATCTGGGTCACGTTCGTCCTGTGCTTCCCTGGTTCCTTAAACTCACTTTAGTCTCTTCTTATTTACTCTCTATCACTACTCTACTCTATCAACACTTCTCTCTCTCTCTCTCTCTCTCTCTCTCTCCTCTTTAATCTGTTTTACTCTATTCCTCTTCCGTTCCTTTAGTCTTTTATATCTCTTCCCTATCCCTCCCTCGCTTCCTCTGCTTCTCCTTTACCTTTCATCGTCTCCTCCCTTCTCATCGTTTCTCTCATACCTCCCATCTTCATTTTGCTATGTTTGATGTTATTTCGGTCTGTGTAACTCGTACAAGCCCACAGTCTCCCTCTCTCTCTCTCTGTCTCTCTCTCTCTCTCTCGCGCTCTATCTCCTCTATGTCTCCCTCTCTCTCTGTATCTCTCTCTCTGTCTCTCGCTCTCTCTCTCTCTCTCACTATCTCCTCTATGTCTCCCTCCCCATCGCCTGTGATGTAGTTTTGCAGCCCAACGGGGATCTGGCTCTGCGGCTGTCGCTGTAACACAAACACCACAACCTCGTATTGTTAGAAACCCGTCGGGCCCCGACTGAGTGAGGCCCCTGCGTTCAAAGCCAGAACTATTCAATAACACAGCGCCCCCCCCCCCCCCGTGCGGCGGCGGCGGTGCTGGCAACGCACCGGCGGACGGGTTCCCATTACGCACCGCGGTTCCTCGTATGAGTGGAGGCAGCTTCTTGCCGCATGCCAGAGCTGTCAGTCGATGAGACCAACTTCAGCCCCGCCCGGCCCTCATTACCCGGCCTCCTTGTCAACAACAACAACAACAACAACAAAAACAACAACAGCAACAAAAGTTGTTGTGTTTATTGGTCCACTGCTGGTCCACTAATGGAAATAAGGTGCTGCGATTTGTGCGAATGCCCCCACCCCCTCCCTTAAAAAAAATTATAATGTTGTGTCATTAATATCATCTAAAAACATGTATAATATAAAGTATTCATCAATAGATAATAGTTGTATTGGTGCCATTTCATTCACAACAAGTGAGTACACACTTTCTTTATTTAGACTTTCCGGTTAAACATTTCATCCGACCTCCTTTTCAGACGATGTGCACGACTTGAGTTCTGTTAACCAATTATGGAGGACCAAAAGAAATATTATATCCAAAGCCTTTTCAAATGTATTTTATACCTGCTTGCCTGGCTTTAGGCAAATAATCATATTTTTGTTTTTGCACCGGTTCTCTGCTGGTTTCCGGTTTGTTTCGAGGTGTTTTAGATCAGTGGTTCCTAAACGTCGCCCCAGGACCCACTTCAAATCACCATCCTAACATAATTGAACATTTGCCTCTCTGAATATACTCCACTGGTTTCTCTGTATATAATGTATAAGAGTATTTTGCTTCTAAATTGAGTTTCAGATTTGACAGCCTTATAAGATTACTTGTCAGCATGTTGGTGCATGCAGCACACTGAGGTTTCTGTTCATATTGCAAAACCATTATAATTGTTTTATAGCTATCACAACACAATTGGTTTGGCAACAGATCTCTAGCTTCAGTGATCATTGACTCAGAATTGCGTTGCTGTAAAGGACCTGTGGGACATTATTGTCCTTGGTCTGATGGTCACTGCAACGTTGTGATTGGAAATGGCATTTCAAAATAAAAGCGCAACAGTGGAAATTCAGTACAAAATGTGTGGAGGATATAAAAATAACAATCTTTTTTTGGACCAATTGGATGCATTCGTGGGCCGGTCAAAATTAAGCCAGTCAACCCAGTTGTGGGCTCTGACCCAGAAGATGTTGCAGACAGTGACATGAGACGGTGACATCAGGGGTGAGGGAGGGAGTTTAATAACACACACACTCCTCAAGTGCAAAGTGTGTATATAATAGGTGTGTGTGTGTGTGTGTGTGTGTGTGTGGTTGAGGGTTTTGCTCCTCAGGTAGACAGACAGAGGGGCCAAAGGACCATTGGTATAATACATACCCTCCACAAAGCTCTCGCTCTCTCACATACTCTCTCTTTCTCTTTCTGTGTTATTAAGCTCTCACACACACTGAGCCACACACATGTTCACCTACACACATGTCCTTAGTACACCTGGTCATCCTCTTGAGGTCCATCCCCGTGACGAGGTGGTCATGGGGGTCATGGGTGTGATTGCGGTGTCAAGTCTTAGGATGCATGTTTTAAACGGAGGCGCCAACAGAACGTTAATCAGTTTCTTAACCAGGCACAGCGGCGTGATGTGAGGTCATGTCAGAGGACCGGCCCACTAGCCTGTGTCTGCAAATTAAACTATTGACCGCTTTGTTCACACACATACGCGCACACTCTGAGACACACAAACAAACACACACACACATGCATTCATGCACGCACGCACACTCAATCATACAAGCATACATACATACATACTGTACAACACACACACACACACACACACACACACACACACACACACAGACCCAGTGGGAAATCCACACTCACATACACTCACACAAGTGCACAGACTCCATGACAATGACATCAGCACATGGACGACTACGCATCACCTGAAGCTGAACTTTTACAAGCTCCTCTTCATGCTGGGGAAAGACTGCCCTCACATGGACTTGCAGGTCACTGTTGAGGGCCTCCTTTCCCCAACGGCGAGGAGGAACCTCGGCGTGGTCCTAAACCCAGTAATTACGGTGCACCTAGAAACATGTATCGGCATCCCCGCGCTACCGACAGTGATATATACCGTTATTTTACTTTCCTCCGACAGATGTTCGTATCGTAAGTCGCTTCGGACAAAAGCGTCTGCTAAACGCCCTCAATGTGAATGTAAAATGTCGAATCCCACGAATGGATAATCCCGCGAATGACAGCATGGGGAGCGAGCTGAATCACTCCGGGCGAGCAGGCGATGAATAAAGTAGCACCAGAGTGTATATGACCACCTTCCAGCCGTTGGTATTTCCTTGCGATAGCGCGCTCCTCCTGCCGGTCTCGCTCGGTAATCCCACTCATTAGTTCCGTCCGTCCGTCCGCTAGGAGGCGGCCAGCCGTGGCCACGGTGCATGGAGAACGGATTAGGAGACAAGCAGCTGTCTTGATTGGATAGGCGCTGCGGTCGGATGATCGGGTCCGGGGCTTTTTTATTTCTCCACCGCATGGTCTGTATGCTGAAGGACGCCGTCAGGGTCTCCTCGATTGGACCGCCGCTGATTTGTGTTCTTTGTCCTCAAAAGCTTGGGGGGAAAAAAAGCAAGGATTGTTTTTGGGTGGGTTTAGGATTTGTTTGATTTGGTTTGATCATTTTCATCACAAGAAAACCTTTTTTTTTTTTTTTTCTCGCTCATTAAATCACCTGGCCGGCGCGAGGTGGTTCCTTCCACCACAGCACGCCGTCGCACTAAATCTGTGAAGGCAGCCGACGAAATCATCTGGTTGTTGTTTGATGTGACGTCCCGCTGCGCCAAACCCAATTAACAAGGCACTCCTGACCAACGTCAGGTTATTATTCACATCACGCTCTCGCCAAATGATAGTTTCCAGAAGTCTATTCTCTCATGGCCTCAGATACAAACAGTTCTGACAAAAGGCCAGATGCCTTGTTTGTCTGATTAACCCACTTTTACTTTGGACAGACAGCTTATGAAATCTAGCTCAAGAACCTCAGGTCCCGCCTCCCTCCCACGCGCTCCCCGTCCTGCATCCACAGCCAGACCGGCTCTTCCCCCAAACGTTGAGCTGAGCTTTCTCTCTCTCTCCATGGGTGTCACAGAGACACGTAATTGCTATTCCAATTATTCTGTGTCCTCTCTGCTCGCTGTCAAATTACCCGAGCTGGGTGGAGAGGAGCAGCGCTGTGCTCATGCCTCTCGTTGGCATTTCCTCTGACAGGAGAGAGAGAGAGAGAGAGAGAGAGAGAGAGAGAGAGAGAGAGAGAGAGAGAGAGAGAGAGAGAGAGAGA
>JAOPJH010000030.1:17977593-17989746 GCA_027122575.1 Merluccius polylepis
TTGATAACGATTCTATTGAATCGGATCACTGGGAACCGGTTCTTAAAAGGAACCGGTTTTCGATTCTCATCCCTACTTATAACTACTTGTAGATTTTAAGGCTTAAGGATCTACAATAATTGATAGAACTTGCAGAAACCTTGCATGATCTTTTTCATTGTATTGGTCAACAGTCTTTGTAGCTGTAGGCTTTTTGCTGTGTAGAAATGGACGTGTAGGTGCAACATTACTCCTACGTATAGCAAACATACCAGTTTTAATTTATGACCTTCATACAGGTGATGCGAAGGTTTATGCTTTGACAGTAACATGCAATTTAATGGTAGTGTAGGTTCTCAACCTTTTGAGGCATTGAACTGTTTAATATCAGAGGCAAACCTAAAGACTTGACAATATCTATATTGTTATTGTGGATTTAAAAACAGTAAAAATTGAGATGTTGACTGTTTATGTCCAGGCGTTAGAATTTGTCCACACATGTGCATCTCAAATTCAATCTGCATTCCAGGACATATTGTCACCAATGCACGAAGCGGCCAGGCCGTTATGGAAACCACCCACGCGAATCTAATTCTATAATCCCTATTAATGTTTGCATTTGGTGTATCTGACTGGGGAAAAACAGGGAACCATTCTTAATACCTGCTTTCCCGCAGGTGTCAAGTGGATGCAAGACTAATAATGTTTAGATTATTCTCAACATTTTACCTGACTAATTCGCACTCATCTTAACTGCTTTTTAAGGTCGTGGAGTAAGAACGATTTCAGGCAGCACTTAATACCTCACTTTCATTTATATTTATAAAGCCTAAGCTTTGCTCACATAGCGACCATGAAGCCATAAAGGTGGGGATCATTTGGGGGAAAATAAAAAAGACGGGGAAATTCGATCTGGCATTGAACTGAGGATTTAAAGTCAACCCATTGAATTCAACGTATGCTAAAGGTAATTCATTCTGCCTTTATTCTCCAACACACACAACACGCAGCATGTTGTGTGTGTCGGAGAATAAAGCAGGTTTTCAAACCTTAATTGTATTCTACTCTGAATTTCTGCAATCGGATTTTAGTCGCTATCACTCGCGGTGATGGCGCTTGCTGCCATTTTAGTGCCTTCACTATCATTGGCTCGTGCCTCGTGCTCAAGCACATCCCACTGATTGGCTGATGTCAGATCAAATTCTCTAGCCTCAAAAAACAGCGGACCGTAAGCACCGCCCCAGATCAGTGGCAGTTAGAGAAATTCAAAAAAGTGTGAAAAAAATTAAACAAGCGCTTATAACGAGAGATACATATTTTGAGACGGTGTTGATATGGACAAGTCATCATTTTATACAACCATGATATACCGTTCTATCACCCAACCCTTATATATAATGTTTAATATATGATATTGACACGTCATCATTGTATACAACCGTGATATACCGTTCTATCGGAAAATCACGCAACCCTAATTTGTACTTTTCCAAATCCGTTCCTTTTTCCGCTGTTTCTATACTAGGGGCTGGTCAGCATTGGGTCAGCACATAGGCTCTCTAGGGATGCTAATTCTGTCTTTTCTGACCGATAACCGACACTCGTTAACCCATCATTAACCATTAACCGCTAAGAATAATTGTGCTATAAAATAATTGACACATTTTTGTGACCCATAAAAAATTACAAGGTTTTTTTTTCATTGGAAAGGAGGGCTGGCCGAATGCATGCTTTCACATTTCAAGCTTTGGATAATCATTAAATTTCCGAAGCTATATTCGAATAGTTAAACTCCTAAACCTGGTATGTCCAGCGTTTGAGTTTTGTCATGTGTTGACTGGCTATGTGAAGCCTGTGTGAGCATGTGCCCCTAGCATTATTAAATAAAACAGATTATTACTTTGGCGTTTATTACAACTAGCTAATGATATCCGCTATGAAAGCACTTGGCTATGGTAAGCATATAGCAGGCTAACAGGCTATCGCTTAGTTTAAAGTGCTCCCAGTGACAAAACATCTTGACAGCTCTGTTGGTCTTGCTGCATCTCCAAGTGGTCCAATGTACCAGCGAGTGTGGAGATTACCGCTGGAGAAACTTCATCTCAGTGGAGAGGAAAAAAGCAAAGCTGGTACTTGCTAAAAGCGTGGATGTATACGGATAAAAGACATAATAGATGTATATGGATAAAAGACATAATTGCTGTATATGGATAAAAGATTATTTTATATTTAGTTTTTTTTAACTGTTTAACTGATGGTGTTAATCGGTCAAAAACGATGTCGTCGGTTAACGGTTAAACAATTAATGTTAACGTCCCTACTCTCCTCTAAAGCCAACTGCTGCCCTGGCCTTGTTTAATGCTGATGCTCAACAACAAGTCACATGCAAATGTCTGCTAGGGGTCATTTTATTAAGAGGAAGTTATTAAAAATAAGAATTGAAACCAGCTTTTCAGCAGCGGTTTGGCCTGGAGCCTTCTTTATAATCACTATTAATGTTCTTGCTGTTGATCTCCACTAGATACCTTCTACTTTATTCTACTACAACCATCCATTTAGCAAAAGGGGGTTGTTGTGTCCTTGAGGTGTCCTCGTATGTTGATGGGGATAAGGTTGTGGATTATTGTATGAACACTTGTGTCTAGGGAAGCCTGCTGTGTCTCATCTAACCAATGGTTCAATGGAGCAGGGAGGCATGATTCTTCCTGTACTTCACACAATGGAGCTGATAATGGCACTATATGGCAACTCACTTAATCTGCTGGACCACTGAGTCTCTCTTATTTGCCCAAGGTGGGCAAATTTCACAGCCAACACTCCTTTTTTACATTCATGCAGGTGCACTCAAATCACAGGGCGGCCTGTCCAGTATTATAGCATACTTTCAGCGTTGGCGTTTGGAAGAGCTGAGGTTGAGCACTTGCTTTAGGGCAGCAGATGTGGGTGTAGGTTCGTTAAGGCCTTTTATTTTAGAGAACTATTCTACCAAGTCTACATCTGATGCACTTCTCATCATAGGTGAATACATGTCTGATCGCCAGGAGTTTGTTTGGCAAATTTAAGGATCTGGCACAGCTCAATTTTAATTAAGCTAGCTTAACATGCTTAGTTTTTCTCAAAACTAGGCTCATCAAAACAATATTTGAAGCATACCTTTGAGATCCTCTTCCAGGGCTCGGCTCGAGTCTCAGTAATATTATACTGCAGAAAATAAGTGTGTGTATTCTTGATTTCATGGCACGTGTTTGCTTGTGTGTTTCATAAACATGGAGAGCATTAATCGTGATTAAACACACATGCAAAACTAAATGCACATGGACACTTCATGATCTTTTCTTATCGAACATATGTTTATGATTTAACATATTGTGATTTGCTCCTGCTAGACCTTTTAACATAAAATGTCTATCCTCTAGCCATTTTTGCACATCAATCACGCAAAACAAATTCAAGTGACACAAAGTACTGCCAAGCCTTAAATGATTTGGCGTTTGTATGTCATTTGCATATGTGTGTGTGTACACAGGTCACACGGTAGAGTGTCAGGGATGCCACGGCTATTTCAGTACACCTCTGACTCCATGTTGGCCTTCACCAGTCACATACCTGCCCAGTCTACTGGGCAGGTATTTCCCCGCTAGACGCACGGGACCAATGATCACATCTTTAATTCACTGCGTCACATCACTAATTCAGAGCGTGAATATCCGTTTGTATATCCAATATCTTTCTAACTTAAAAGAAAAACAAACTTTTTTTAAACTACGCCACCACAGCAGCGCTATGCTGCTATAAATGTCACTTTCCGCTTTGATGTCGGGGCATTTCTGGCAGGCGGTCATTGTAAAATTTGGCAAATGCGTGCGTGGGGAACACCACCCACCACCAGCTACTGTATGTTGGCAAACCTGTTTTATACAGTTTCTCAACAACAATGCAAGGTCTTTTGACTATTTAATTATATATCCTGCCAAAATACATATCAACAACATAATATATAATGTATTTGTAAGATGTCATAAAAACGACTACAAAGCGATTTTCGATATTTTTGTAATTGTTTATGATTTGCCTGACAAGTACCCGTTTACTCGAGTACAAGTCTGCACCCCTGATAACTAGAGACACATACTTAAATCATGCACAAGCATGATTTAAGTATGTGTCTCTAGTTAAATCATGCACAAGCATGCGTGATGGGGCCCGTTGCTTTGCCAGCTCCCCGGTGGGCCTCTGGTCATCTTGGCATGTGTTTTCGTCCAGCAAACTTTAAATAGTGACCCTATCCTTGGAATTACAACACTCCAGTCTTGTTTTCATCCTGCCATACGCATTTCCGTCCAGTCAAGCATACGATTGTTAAAAAAAGCTGATGTGTTTTTTGTTCGTTTTTTTTTGTTTTGTTTGTTTCTTACCAAATTACATATTCCTGTCAATGTCACTGTAGAGTGGAGCAAAGTAAAAGAAACAAATCCAAAACATGTTGCGTCACATATCCATTTATTTTAGGTGTTGTCACTCACAAGTCGTAGCAGGAGCTGTTAAATGTCGAGCGGTGTCCTCTTTAACTCGTCCACGAGGAGCTGGGGGAGATGTGTAGAACATGAATGAACTCTCTGGGCATGTCCCATTTAAACTACAAAGGCTACTACATGTTTTTTGATGGTGCCTTGATTAGTATTCATATGGTTGGACAGATTTGAATGGGAGTCCAGTGACCCTCCAATCATCTAGGTGTAAGGTTTGCCGTCAGGGTAAATGGACATTTGAGATTGGCTTAAAGGCACCTTTGGTTCCATGCTCAGAGGGGAGCTGTGAGGCTTTGATGATTTGCTCTCGAGTCATGCATGGGGGATTTTTCTGTGAACTCTGTGATCTCTCCTTTACTTGCTGATGCTACAGCTGGTTAATGTTTTTCTACCGTACTGGAATATTTTAGCATTCAATGCAACATGCTGCTGGGAGAGATTTTCTCTCCGTGCTAGCGGTGCCATTGACCCTCTCTGTGCTTTGTGTCGACTGTGCTTTGCAGGCTCCATGAAGAGATAAAGGACTTCTACGAGTACATCTCCCCACGGCCGGAGGAGGAGAAAATGAGGCTGGAGGTGGTGGACAGGATCAAGGAAGTCATTCATGACCTGTGGCCCAGTGCAGAGGTAAGAGCCTCATGATGAAAACTAGCCTAGCATCTGCTCGATCATTTAAAACTGTGAAATGTATGAAAACAACATGTGTAGGTCATATCGGGTTTAGCTCTAGTGCTGACCTTTCTCTGTAATGGCAACATTAACAGTCTGGCGGTCACATTTTATGGCGAGCAGCAGCCAGAAGGTGGCTGTGTAGAGGGTGTAAAACTCGTGTAGCGAGCTGCCTTCATTACCGCTGTGGTTGAATAAATTGATAGACTGAGTGTTGAAGTAGTGGTGCGTTTAAATATAGTGGTCCTATTAAACCAGGCTTTCCTGGCGAGAAACCCTATTGTAGAGAGGGAGCGACTGTTAGGATAAGCTACTCGCAGGCCTTGGCGTGGACGCTTGGACCTCACCCACACAGCTGGCTGCCTGAGATTCTTGCAGGATGAGTCAGACCCAGAACATTGAGGTCTCTCTCCGCACATTTTATCAGGTTTTTTTTTCTTTTTTTTTTCTGTATTGGCAAGACCGATGCAGGAAATGTTTGGGCTGCAAATGGGCGTGATTGTTAACAACAGCAACTGTGTTAGTTAGATACTGTTTTCTTGCTTTATAGACCCGTTTTATTAACCCGTTTATTGTGGTATGCTAATGGTTGTTGGTACAGGGTGTCATAATCGCCACTGTTTTTGGTAAACTTCGAAAAACTAAAGCAACTTTTTAAAGCAAAGTTCTGTCTCGCATATTTGCAAGAACAGAGCATATGCGATATTGCGCATCATCCGTGCCGTTAAGTTTCTGCATCATATCTTCCTTCAGGGAGAATCCTAACAAATGCTGTCATCACATTGTTGTGAGCCAGAGTAGGTAATCGCTGGTCTGGGACTTCTGCTAATCATCTTCACCGAACTTTGGCTTGGAACACTTATCCATAAAAGCAATTCTGACTCTGACTTGTTTTTAAATGAGTGTAATGAGAATATAGGTGGCCATCTTCCATCGTTTGTTGGTACTTTGAGTAGGAGACTGTTGCATTTGGTTGATTTTCATTGAAGATGTAAGCAAGAGAAAAAAATAGACCTCCCCTAGCATCATCAAGATGAATCATAGGTCATGGGCCCTACTAGGACTGACCGTGTTTCCTTTTAATTTCTGAAGTGGTTCAATTTTTTAAAACAAATGTTATTTTAATAACACAAAAAGCAAATGCCATATATTTATCGCCATAAAAGGAGAAAATATCGCTACCTATTCTATTCATGTTTATTAAATTACCAACCCGTTATTATTAGTAGGTTTTTGGTGTTTTTGCCAATAGTCTATGTAAAATAATAATGGTAACGCCTATGTTTGTATACTCCTGTGTCAATTAAATAATTGACAAATGAAAATACTTTTCATTTGTCATATATCGATATAATATCGATATATTGCCTAGCCCTTATCCAAAGCCACTCTGAGTCATAGCTGACCATGTCTGCCTTGGCATCATTGGTTCACTAACAGGCCTTGGATCATGTGACCTGGGCTTGACTGATCAGAGCTGTTTTAAGACTGGTTAAGGCAAGGCGCTGAAGAAAGAGTTAAAAGGCAAATAGGCTTTAAGGGTGACACTATTCCTGAGCTTCCAGGCACTTGGCTACCCCAATCTGTAACCTAGCTGGCCTCAGTGAGCTAGTTTTCATGTTCAGGTTCAGGAGGCCAGTGGATTAGTGGATATAAATGGCAGTTGTGTCTGTGCAACTGTAAATCTCTGTTGTCACAGGGGCTCAGTCCTATAGGAAACGAGTTGGATTATTTAGAAATGATTTAATCCAATCAACTAGATATGACAATTTAATGATGTTCATAATGATAAAATGTAGGTAAAATAAATTAAATGAGGAAGGATGTCAATTTTGTTCTCAACAAAATATTTAAATTGCTGTGCTGTTATGCTACATGGCAGGGCAATGTGATCTAGTTGTGTCAGTTGTGTCAATGACTTTCTAAATGACTAAATAAACGATTTCTGTCATTCTCTTTTTTTTTGTTTCTTTTTTTTTTTTACAATTTTGCCTGTGGCTGTTGAGTCAGTGCCATGAGGCGTGTTGCATGGTGGTGCTTGTCGGGCTTTGGATACGCTGTCAAATACATTAAAAAACAAGCCAGCAAGCCAACCGACCAGTTCCCAGCACGGCCAAAGCTTGTGCTGCAGAAGTGCTTCACGTGGGAAATACAGCCACAAATGCTGCTGATGCCTCTGTGTGCTGAGCCTTGTGACACCGTCTGTCAAGATGTCAGTCTTGACAGATGAATGTGTAGTGTGTCAGGCGTGACTAGGAAGAAAAAAAACAACAACACACATACGTACAGCAAAATCTTCGCACTTGTTTTTATTGTGTAACACTTGTATGTATGCTTGTCTTGCATGTCAATTGGACCAAATGTGAATTGGACCTCTAAATTGTGTTTTGTGCTTCTGTTTCAGGTCCAAGTGTTTGGGAGCTTCAGCACTGGTCTTTATCTGCCAACGAGGTATGCTTTTGGACTCGTTACCAACGTGCTGATGGCTCACTATACACTCCACTTCCACACTACTACCTTTAGAGGGGCTGCCAGCCGGCCTCTTGGCAGAAGAGTCTTAACTCTGTAGTGGGCAGCAGTCCTCCTCTAGCCCAGCCAGTCCTTTTATTACACTCAGTTCTGCAGATTAAGGGGGCAATTTTTAATCTTTGCTAATCCTGGGCCTAAAAGGAAAAAAAGAAAATCCTGGATTTCTAGAGAAGCCTAAACTTGATAATAAAAAAAGCATCCATCGACACCCACACACACACACTTCTCCAGACATGAGATGGCTTTGTAGCCCCATGTCACGGTACCGCGGTGTGTGTGTGCATGTTTTTGCCTTAGAATATTTGGAAGCGGGTCTATTTTTCTGTTATACAAGGTTGTTGTTATATTAAGACAGTGCCATTTTGACCGACACCTCCGTTCCTCCTCCTCCTCCTCCTCCTCCTCCTCCTCCCCCCCCCCAGTGATATTGACCTGGTGGTGTTTGGGAAGTGGGAGACTCTCCCCCTGTGGACGCTGGAGGACGCGCTGCGCAAGAGGAACGTAGCTGATGAGAACTCCATCAAAGTGCTGGACAAAGCCACGGTATGGCTGCCTGCGTCCATGACTAGGCACTGCAGAAACGGGCTCCATTTTGGTGAAAAAAATGTTCTCCATTGTATGGATAGGATGGGTATTTTTGGACGAAATTGTAATGAATGTGCTTTTTGTTTTGATTGATTGATTTGATTTGGTGGTGAATGTTGTTGCGTGTCCTCTGACTCAACCACTCTGCTGTCTCTCCCCAGGTCCCCATCATCAAACTCACCGACTCCTTCACGGAGGTCAAGGTGGACATCAGTTTCAACGTGAGGAGCGGAGTCAAAGCAGCCCAGCTGATAAAGGAATTCAAAGAGGTACGAGGAGCGAGGAACGCGTACAGTACATGAAGATGAAAAGCTCTTTTCTGTATTCAGGCATTTGGATGGATTTTCAGTTAGGAAACAAAACTGAAGAGGCCTGTGTGCTTTCATGAAAGGCTGCCATGTCACAACTCATCCGTCTGTGGGCTGGACTGCTGGCCTAAGCTGCACCCCACTCTCACTGGAGTGAGAAAGCCTTTTCTGTGAAAAGTCATCAATCCTTGCTCTCTCATGTCAGTCACTAAACTTTAGATCACAGTCGCAGAGCCTTTGCTTGTTGGTACGTGCTGGCAGCGCCAGTGGAATTAAGTGGAACTAGCACTCTCAAAATGACTTGAATCGCTGTCTGTACTGAAAGGGCTATGTCAAGCTTTGTTTCTTCCTACCATCCTTCTTTTTCCCAGATGTGACGCATGTGGTGCATGTGATGCATTTCCTGTTGTCATGCTGAGCAAAAAAAAACATTTTTAGCCTGGCAATTGCTATTTCGAAAAAAAAAAAAAAATTTGGGTAAATGTTAGTAGTACTCTTATTGCCATAACATACATCTTGGAATCCCGTCTTTAAACTATTGGAGAGTTCTGCTTTTGCCCACCTGAGGGTGCTGTAAACACATAATGAGTGCCTGTATTGTCTTATGGTCCTGCAGAAGTACCCTGTCCTGCCTTACCTGGTGCTGGTGCTGAAGCAGTTCCTGCTACAGAGGGACCTGAATGAAGTCTTCACCGGCGGGATCGGCTCCTACAGCCTGTTCCTCATGGCTGTCAGCTTCCTACAGGTCAGATATGCACACACCAAGTCACGTCACTGGTCACAGTCTCTGCTGTTCATTCAGCCAAGAAAGGCATTATTGGACGGTTTGAAAGTTAAATACTATTCAATAGGAGGATTCAAATACCGCAGACGCAGCAATATACTACTGATTAGAAATCACTGACTTCTAATGGGAAGATGATGAGCATAAAAAAGGGTCCCATTGCAATAAACCGGTTTATGAGCATCTCCGGTGACATTTGTGAAAGAGGATTAACTTTCTATTTACAGTTTAAACCATTAATCCTTTTCGTCAGCAATATAAATCTCTGGCAAGCGGTCAGCTAACAATTGCAGCAAATTAGCTTAATCCCATTCATGTATTTCTATGTACTGTCGTTGTTTTTGTTGTTGTTTTTCATGTAGTGTCTCTGCACACTGATACCACTGTGGAAGGTGACTTTCTCACAGCACATTTTGTGAGGTCTGCCACAGGTTGTTAAAAAAAATAAAAATAGGCTGTAGTAGTTTGGTTCAGGTTTCATCCAGTAATAGTATCCAAACACTCACAATCAAACGCATCACAGATCAACAGGACAGTGTGTGTGTAGAGATGGAAATATGAGATGAACTAAAAAGTCTAAGTGAAAATGTAGAAACTGACAGTAGTGTTGTAACATCAAGGGAGGTGGCTTGTGTTTTGGACAATTTTGGAACAGGTTTAGGGTTAGCTAACCGGTTAGGGTTAGCTAGTTATCCAGCGTCCGAGAGCTCGGCACGCACCGTAACGAGTGACTTGTATCGCTTGCTGTTGTTTTTTTCTGCCCTGGTTACCTTTTTATTCATTGGTTGTTGCCAACTCACTGTGGTAATGAATATTTTACATCTTGGCTTACATTTTTTGCGGAGATGTTAAGATTCCCACAACTTCCACACACATGCTGTGTCCTCAATAAGCCTTAGTTTTAATTTGAAAGTCTCTTTTCATACAACTCCATATAGTGGTTTAAAAGTCAATGGAACAGTCACATGTCTGAGATATGATTGAATTTGCCAAGAAAGATCGGCTTTAGGTGAATGAATACATTGTTGAGCCAGTCGTCCCGTCATCCTCCTCTTGCTGACGTGTGTTGTGCTGACGTTTGGACCTCCAGCTCCACTACCGTGAGGACGTTCGCAGTCCCAACACAAACATCGGCGTCCTGCTCATAGAGTTCTTCGAGCTCTACGGCCGACACTTCAACTACCTGAAAACTGGCATCAGGATTAAAGATGGCGGCTGCTACGTTGCCAAAGATGAGGTGCAGAAGAACATGATGGACGGCTACCGGCCCTCCATGCTGTACATCGAGGACCCCCTGCAGCCAGGTAGGACCAGCCCTCTCTCACACTGGGCTCGAATGGACAGACATTGGTAGATAGCCCCGCTTAACTGTGGTACATTAGATAAAATTCAACATAAATTAACCTCATTTTCACACCTGACCTTTTCTTTTGCCTCCTGTAGAGAACGACGTGGGTCGGAGTTCGTACGGTGCCATGCAGGTGAAGCAGGCCTTCGACTACGCCTATGTGGTTCTCAGTCACGCCATGTCGCCCATCGTCAAGTACTACCCCAACAACGAGGCTGAGAGGTAAGAGTTGTGTTGGCCTTTCTGGTTTCAAGTCACAGCATGGGCCTGTTGATGAGTATTTCAGCCCATACCCATGCTACTGGCAAATTCTGTGATTTAAAAGAAGTGTATTGGTCATTTTTTGTATGTTTTCGGAATTCTTTTACGGTTGAGTTTTAGGTGGGTTTTTTTTGCATTTTTTTTTTTGCAAATCAGGTTCATTTTTAGTATAACTTCCCTCTTTTTGGTGCATTAGGTGTTAAGAAAGGAAAAATTCACAGCTATGTTTTTGATATTGTAGGAACTACATTTTTGTGCTGTCATGCAAGTCTATGTGAGCCATAACTGTAACGCCTCATCTTCCCAACTCCACTCACAGTAACCTTGGCCGAATAATACGCGTGACCCAGGAAGTGGATGACTACAGGGACTGGATCAGTAAACAGTGGGGCCGTCCGCCTCAGAGTGACTCGGCCATTAACAGTAGGTCCCACATCTGTTCTAAAAAACATAATTAACGGTATTATCGTTTTTTGTGTCATTGCGATTCAGCTGATCAACATGTTCTAGCCATTTACTTTTTTCTTACTACGCTCTGCTGTGAAAGCACAGCTGTTTAGTTCAGCCAGTCACAGCAGGTTTGAACACACAGCAGCGTTCCCGCTTGACTGTTTCCTGTCTCTCCCTTGTTGCCTTAGGAAACGCTGTCACACTGCTGGTGGAGCCCCAGCGGCTGGACGAGTGCAACAACAACGTAACGGCGGAGGAGGAGGAAGAGGAAGTAGTGGAACTGGTGGACACGCCCGACAGCAAGAGCTCCTCCAGCTCCTCATCTCCTGCTCCCTCCATGTGCTCCTCCCCTTCCTCCTCACCCCTCTGCATCTCCTCGTCCTCCTCAACCGTTTCCAGTGATGCGGTCAGTCCTATGCAGAGATGCACACACGCATGCACGCACAGGGGCATACACGCACGCACATGCTAAATTGAATACGCAATTATCGTTGCATATTCTCAATTTATGGAGGATTGACCCCCCCCCCTTTCAATAAATATAGAAATATTAAATTTGACTACACTTGTGGGTGGGCCAAAAATGTTATAAATATGTTGTAGTCTTTCCCCTAAGATTTCTTTTCTAGCAGTGGTGCTGAGGTGTGTGTGTGTGTGTGTGTGTGTGTGTGTGTGTGTGTGTGTGTGTGTGTGTGTGTGTGTGTGTGTGTG
>JAOPJH010000030.1:18009317-18021744 GCA_027122575.1 Merluccius polylepis
TGTGTGTGTGTGTGTGTGTGTGTGTGTGTGTGTGTGTGTGTGTGTGTGTGTGTGTGTGTGTGTGTGTGTGGTGTCCCAGGTGGTTGGGCCTACATCCAGACAGCTGCTGAGGTTGGGGGGTGTTCTTTGGCTGGCATTGCAGACACACCAGCCCCTCCTGCCTTGTCACTAATACTTCATACACACACACACCCATTCCTCTCACTAGTCCCTGGTACGCGCAGAGTGATGTATGTTTGTTCCCATTCGACCATCGGCAGCCAATTTTACGTCATTCGTTCCATTCAATAACCCCCTAGGTATCATGCAGAGCAGCACAGGACAGTGTGGAGACTGGAGCAGCTGGCGTGGTCACAGAGTGTGGCCCAGGGTCTCAATTTTCAGAGGAAAATTTACGTCGGTAAATTAGCAGTGCATTTGACATTATTATATTATCACATTGGTGTGAATTGTCCGCTGCTGTAAAATGGGATCTTTACTGTAGAGAAATGACTGTGAAGTGGCCCATATTACACACCCCGTCTATCTGATTGAGACCCGCTGGCTTGCTTTTGCATTCCTAATTATACAAAATCTATCTGGGTTGTCAGTGTAGCACACAATGTGTTATCTGACTAAGTCCTCAGGTTCCAGCACACCACATATTGTCTGAATGACACAGAGCACCACAGACAGTCTGGTTAAACACATTCCAGCCTGACTCCCACCATGTATTTGCATCTGATCTGGAGGAACTCCAGCTCTCGTTTGGAAGAAGTCTCCATGTCGTCATGCAATGGAGACGATGCTACTGTAGCGGCATCATGGGAAATTAAGGTTTCAATATTACAGGGGATGAAGTATAACACTGCGCATGGACACATTCAGGGAATTACAATTTACAGCCTTAATGTAAGTAATGCATCACTGCATCGGATTATTACGGTAGTCTGAATCTGAACCTTGCTGTTTTGTTCTCCTGTGGGAGCTTCATGGGAACTGGTGATTGGTTGTCCGCATGCCACCAGTCCAACATGCGACGCACTTGTGCTCCGGCTCAAGACAACATTTCTTGATTGCCTTCTTAACGGGACTGGCATCAGAATTTCCTTGGAGAATTCATTTGGTGTGTCATTGGTCAAGTAGGAAATCAGTCCATAGATGGTAGTCCCAGTATACCTACAAAAAGATCAATATTATTAGACATTAGATGTTATTAGATGTTATTAAATCTATATTTACACCAGCTGTGGTGGCTAATTCACACAGTGATCCAAGCAGGAGGGAGTGTAATCAGCAGATGTTATGGTATTTGATTGGATCATTGATTGAGGATGGTGACCTTTGCAGAAGACTACGCTTATAGTGCTCGAGTTTACGTCTGCAGCACTACTATCCAATCACCTCAGGAAAGTCTATTAGGAAAAAAAACATTACATAATAACCCGCACGGTCGTTACCTCCCACTTAGATCAGTATTTTTTGTATTTGCACTACCCTTTTGTCAGTGTGGGAACATACATTTGAGCTGCCAAGCCCTATTCACTTTAATCTGTTTTTGATAGAGAACTGGCCCATTTGTACAAAGGTATCAGCTACTGTAATGAGTGGCAATCAAGAAGGTTTTATTTAAGCTTAATATACAGTAGCTATAATGTTTGCATATTAAATAATGATTTTCAATGATTTTTTTAATTTCCTCTGCATGTCTCTTGGCTTATACGCATATTTAAGGGATTTTAAAGGAGATACAATATTAAAACGCTCATTTTTACAGGTGGGATTTATCCAGAAAAATAACCTAAGCCAACATACGTAAGGCATTTTTATCTGATTGAAAATCTCCTAAAAGAACAGTATGCACTGGCAATGTTTCCAGTACACCTAAGCCTTGTTAAAGATTGTCCCGAAGTGTTGTGATGTGCAATAGAATAATGCAATAGAATAGAGTACAATGTGAGCCATGAGAGGAAGGTACATGCTTGCATAAGACAGGATGGTCCTCAGTGGTTGATATGGGGTGTGAAGCCGATGTTGGGAGGTAGTATACAGGAATTAAGACAAACACGCACACAGAAAGGAGGTCAGCCCATTTATAGCACTGCAGACATTTCCCACATGCTACCTCTGCATGCATCGCCGATTACCAGCATGGCCTCTATTGTCTACTTGACCGGAAGAAAACAGAAAGCTTGATAATGAAATTCACCGCAGAGGAATATGTTCATCTTCTGTAGCATGACCCTGTGAGTACCTGATGCTGATCAGAGACGCCTCTATAACACAGAAAGCCCTCCCCCCCAATCCCTGGTAACAACTGAGCATGTAAAAATAGCACATTTACACTGGGGATAAGGCTTGTAGACATTGGCTGACCTGAATGTACTTTTCCCGCCTCTATTACAGTAGGGCATTTAAATAAAAAATGACAGACACAAGTGTCACTGCGAGAGGCACATGTACGGTGTGAGTCACAAACCTGCCAAGAACAACACGAGTTGTGAGCAGTCGGTGTGGACAACAAGCAGCAGATGGTCTTGTCAACAGGTGATTGGCTTTTTATGACAGAAGGGGAAAATGACCGTCACTTGGCTTACTGGAAGCTGCTCTCCCAGCGCTCCCAGCGCTCGGCTCAGAAGGCTATTTACCCAGAGGTCTTCACTCCCAGGAATGCAGGGCAACCACTAGCTTAACAAGCACCGGTGCCTGGATGAAGCACTTGTTGGTAGCTTCAGTAAACCATTCATCTAAACAGACCAGTGTGGACTTGTTGGGTGGAATGAATGGGAACACTACCCTCCTCAAGTATAGCTGTTATTGTTTGTGGCGCATGTGTGCAGTGTTGGTAGAGGTCAGTGTTTGTAGGTAGGCTTGCTTGGCGTACCGGGGGTATGATTATGGTTTTTCTCCTGGTTAGCCGAGGTGGAGCTAGAAAGCGTTTGGGACAAACACAAGAACCAATAGTTAGGCAGGATAGAGCAGGCCTACCAGCCAGCTGAGGCCGGCTAAATGTGGGGTTATGAAACCTAAAATGGGGATGTGGTTGCCTGCACCAACTGGAAAGAATACCGTCTCTCCTTTCTGCTCTCCACATCCCTCTCTGCCCCTCTGTGTAGTGGGTACTTTTCAATGCATTTTGTCTCTGTTGTATAATTGAAAAATAAGGAAGAGCTACTGATTCACAGTCTGAAACAGACAGAACTGAAAATATATCCTATTTATAGGTGGTGTGTGACATAGTGTTTTTTTTTAACATCAGTCCAAAAGAGGAAGGAAAGCATATATTCCAGCCAGTGCTCTATCTACAGTCCTTATCGAATGTGTTCCCTGTATGATGACTGACGTTGTTTTGAATCGTTCAGTGTTTGGATAGATGTGGTCATCCGCGTTGAGCTGTGAAATAGATGGCCCCACTCAAGACGGAGCGGGGGCCCGTGTGTGCATTTGTGAAAGTGAAATGGTCTGAGTGGCGAGGGGGCTTTTCCGTGCACGTGGCTTTCTCGCCTGGATTTCCTGTGTTTATCATAAACAATAGCTGTCTGCGCTGCAACCGGCGCCCAGATAGCATCCTGTTAACGTGGTTAGCCTTCAGCGGCTCCCTCTGGTGAACGCGGCTAATTCAATAGCCCTGGATGCTACCGAGGGGAAAGTGGCACAAGGACAGGGGTTTAATCCAATTGGCTCGCTGCATTGTTGTACACACATCCGTCATCTGCTTGTGATGGGATGGCCGAGCGTCTGGCGGGTCGCAGGCAAATTAATTTCGTCCTTCATCGTTTTGTGTAATGCCGCAAAATTGTTTTTCGTGAACGCATGTTTAAAAAAAACGAAGTATATACTCGTTATGTGTACAATAGGCGATGTTTTCTCTGCAGTTTCTTTTCCAGCAGCAGTGATAGGGGGTGTGTGAGGTGCACTATCTTGATGTGCGTGTGCATGGTGCTGATATGCGTGTGCGCGGTGCTGATGTGCGCGTGAGCGGTGCTGATTCCAGTAGGGCTCTTGTGCATTCCAACATAAATGATCTCATTCAACGGTATAACAATTTAACATATCGAGAAATAGCATGTGAGCACACTGTGTGCGAGCCAAGTTTTTTTGGCATTCATTTTTGCAATTTGTAGCCCTCCCATCATCTGGGTTTCATAAAACTCTTGCTTCTGTTATATAGAGGCTACTTTCTATAATTAAGTCACTTGTGGTGTTACTTTTTCTCTTTCTGCTTCCTACACTAAAGTCATTCATGAGCTAATGCCACCCACATCATCATCATGCATTTTGATTCTCCTATAGCAGAACAATATTTTGCTGTCAGTATTTTTCCACAATGTTTCTCCAATAACAATAATGACAATGTAACAATTAAAGGGGTGCAGTCGGGGGCACCTATGATATGTTTTAAAATAAAACATAGCGTTTGGGATGCCCAACATAATTCTGCATTTGCGGCCGAAGATTTGTGACAAAACTGCTAGCAACTGGCAACTGCAAAAGAATCCCAACTAGATAACGAGACTGGACCGTTGGACCACTGAACATCTCTGCACCGAGCAGTGACGAAGCGAAGCCGCAGGTTGCTATTGCAGCGGTAGAGACCCGGCGCTTACGCTAATGTTATGCCAGGAGTTGGAAGCTGGCAATGCACCGGCTCATTCAAATACCAAACGCAAACTCCAGGGACTATATTTCACATGGAGAGAGATTCAATTAATGATAACACTGCACTTCTTGGCAATTGGTGAGAAACAAATTACCATTGCTTACTTTTGCTTTTCCGTGAACAAGAATGTGCACTGAATTGCATTAAAAATTGAAGCTCGGTTGGAAAATGGATGTCCAGCAAACGGTCCAGGAGACCAAGCTACAAAAGCTCCTGGACCACAGATATTGTTTTGATTTAAGAATCTGTTTTTGATAATGATGATTGACACTGGTACAGAGAGTTGTGCTTTATTTTTGTTTACTATTTGTCACTTAAATATAACTGTATTAATCCCTTATTCCCCCTATTATATTTAGTGGTGCCCCTACTTTTGTGGACTGCGCCCCTAAAATTACAACGTGCTCGCAGGGTCGAGTCCTGGTGAGTGCTGTGGTTTAATGAATGTGTTCTTTGATCTTGAGACAGTAGCCTTCTGTTGTTATTTAACCTTTCTGAGGCTATTGCATGGTTAAATCAATTAATGTTTTTCTGAAAAAAAATCGCTTATTTGAACAGTCCCCTTCCTCCAGTCACTTCCCAGTTTACATTTCGCCGGTCTATTCAGGACCATGTCTCATTCGCCAGGCAAGTGCGATAAGAGCAACTGAAACTTGTTTTTGGGGAAGTCGGGGTGTCTATTATGTGGAAATCGGACAAGACCGATGATACCTACTTCCGATACCTATAAACAAAATGTGGGGATTCCGAGGATGACATGGTGGAAGAGGGCAGCAGAGTCATCATCTTCCACTAACCGCAACTAATCACTTTTTTAGCTTTATCGCTAGGCCTGTCTAAGAATAGGGTGATGCATAGAAGAGTAACGGTGGTTAAGTTAAGGACGTCAAGACTTGTTGATTGGTTGTTCCAAGCCAGCCCTTGAGATCCCAAATATCCCAAAGTTCAGTTCAGTTAGTTGAGTTGAGTTCAGTTTAGAAATGTGAACAACTCACATTTTTCATGGTCAAATAATCGGTGGCTGGTATGAGCGAATTGTCGATTATTCTCTCCTCTCGTCTGTCTCGTATGTCTAATTATCCACCGCCAGCTTGGGTTTTTCCATTAAACCCCAAAAATAAATCAATATTGTCCCGCCAAATCCGAAAATGCGTATGTTCTTATATGGCCGTGTCATGTGTTGGGCTAAACATCTAGTTCAACCCTGTCTGAATCAGAGCCGGCGGAGACTGCTGCTGCAGAATCACGTTTTTATAAACTGATCAATTTTTCCTTTTCATTTCTGATGCGGTTCAATTGTTTAAATTGTTAAAACAAATGCCTTATTTTAATAATGCAAGGACCAAACTGCATTGCTGCGTGGATGTCAGTGGCTTTCAGATCCACTTATCGGTCTGAGTCCGACTCGGTAACATAACCTAAAAGTTTTAGAAAACACTGCTTCTATAATATGAGAGTAGGCCTACTTCCGATTTTCACAAAGCAAATAGGTGGTTTGAAGATTGTGGACTAGCTCTAGTCACCCGAAGATTAGTCTCGCATAGCCAGACCTATCTCCACACTTGGTTTTAGCGCCCGCTGTGCCAGCTCTGGAGAAAGTTCTGGCTCTACTTACCAACATTCTGGCATTGGGGAAAAAAACGCCCCGTCTTGTTTGTATTTCTTTAACCAATCACAATCGTCTTGGGCGGTGCTAAGCTCAGGATGCAGCAACAGGATGCAGCAACAACCTACATCCGGTAAGCCAGACTACCCGAAGATAAATCACACAGGTGCTATTGTGGGCGCCAGATCGCCAGAAAAGGAAAACGGATAGTAGTGACCTGTTCTATTCATGTTCAATTCATTACCAACCCGGTATTATTAGTAGGTAGAGCTTTTTCATATATTTTGCCTGCGTTTAAATGAAATGGCTGCTAAATACGTTCATTATTAAAATCCTTCTTTATTAAAACCATTAACTGAGACAAGTGTTGAAAATAGCAAATATTACTTGGTTTAGATTACATAGATTACAAAAAATCGTGGATCATCATGAACGAATAATCAAATAACCAATTATTCTGTCGCATCCCTAGTTCAGTTAGTTCAGTTCACATGTATTGCACATGGTACAAAGCAGAATTAATATCTATCTCTCTTGGTAATCAATGCCATCCTCTCCTCTCCTCCTGTTATTATTAAATAAGAAATGCATGTTCACATTTGATTGTATTTTCTTGCATTTTCTCACTTTTCTGGATCACACAAGTGTAAAGCACCCTAATGAACACAACTGTAATAAATTGAGCGAACCAATCCCCTCCTGAAGCAGAATTTATAGTCGCCGTGATACGAACTTTATGAAGTGTGCGGTCCACACACGGCCATGGCTCTTATTCATCGTTTTGACGTAACGTCTGCTTGCGGAGCGTCCAAATTTCAGAGGTGCGTGACAAATGTAGCAAATCACAGTGTGAGCCTTACGCAAGGGCCGTGATTACGTCGTTTTCGGTTCACGCCGGCTTGCACGGTGACTATAAATTAGGTTTTATGCTTAAAGTGTATACTTTATCACTTTAATGTGATTTTAAACACTTTAAAAGGTTTGCATTTGTAGCCAATGGTGGACACTACCTCTACCAGAAATCGGTAGCTCATCCTTGGGTGCCATGGTCCCTGGATGGTCTGAGATGACCGTTGACCTATTGACATTTAACCTGAATTTACGTGCAGGATGGGCTGAGACTTGTGATTCTGCTCAGAGGTCATGCATTGTTCTTGTCACTGGCCAAAGGTATTCAGCTCTTTCACAAAGACTCCCATAAAATAATAATTTACTGTGTGACCAGCCTGTTGACTCTCTGTGAAAAGGCTTTAATGAGGGTGTTGGTTTGGTTAAAGTCTGGTCCAAAGAACGCATATCCTATCCCAATAGACAATCAACAATAGGTTGGGACCGGTGCTTCCAAGGTGATGTTCAACCAACCATAAACAACCAATCAGTGAAAGTTTATTTTCCTTGGGAACCGTACTTTTACACATAGGCTAATTTTAGCTGGGCATCAACTCCAATCCGCAAAAACCTGTATTGTAATGCAAGGACGTATGAGAGGACAATGTAGAGTACAACAAAATCTAAATGATTGGAGTGAGTCACATAGCAAAAGTGCTTTAAACCAATTCAGTGCAACACAACATTGCAATATAAACATTGTCTATATATATCTATATATAGATATAGATATATCTATATATAGAGAGAACAGTGTTTAAAACTTGAAAAATGCCCTTTTCGGTTCATTTTGAACAGATAAAAATTGTGCGCTTCATTGCGATTAACACATTTTAATCGATTGACAGCCGGGACAGGCCTTATTTATGTATTTATTTACTTTATTTTATTTTATTCCTTAGCACCACAGAAATGTTTATCTACATATTCACCTCAACCCCCGGGAATCGCATCAATCACTGATCGCTCGCAACAACAGGCAATTACGCAGATCAGCGACCTTGGGTTCCTTGGCAGCGACCTTGGGTTCCTTGAATGGCGCTATATATAAATTAGAGTTATTATTATTATTAATTAGTTTTTTTTGGTTGACAATAAGATGTTTCCAGAGGAGGACAAAAGCCAGGATGCTTTCTTTTTCAATTATTCGCCCTTCCAGAGACTGGCAGACTGATGTCAATGTTTCTGGTTTTTGTGTGAACAAAAAACGAGTCAGTGACGCCGTTTGCTGGGCCGCTATGTGCTTCCCTGCGCTCGCCGCTGAGAAAGGCCCGGTAGACAATGGTGTGTGATTCTAGCCATGCATTCATCAGGGCTCTGCTAAGAGACTGCGGCTCTGTTGAAGCAAACCTCACAGACTGTACCAGGGGCTCTGGAGCCGCGGATCCGCTCACCATGGCAACTTTACAATTGGAGGATAAAAAGAGTTGTCAGGCCTAGAACTGTAATAAAAGACGAGTGTCTGGTAAACAAGTCGTCTGGCAGCGTGGACCGGTCTAGAAACCAGACGTCTTGGTTTCCTTAGTGCCTGCAATTCTCCTCCTTTGAGATGGATGACGAAGGTTGAACTGGTGTAATGGTGTAACGTTGCGGACATAGCTGCGTACATGAGGATGTCGTGTGGATACAAAGAAAGGATTTTATAAGCAGGTGTTTATGTACCACCTATGTTGTTGTTTTGTTTAATAGCTTGTATTGTTGTGTTTCATATGAATACGATGATTTTTTTAAAAGCTTGCTAATCTTTATAGCAGGTGTGTGTGAACCATTGCAACTTGAATATCAAAGATACAAATAAGCCATTGAAAGTGGAAAGTGAAAAGCAGATGGTGCCGGTTTAAATGAAAGGCCGAAGTGCAGAGCAAGATGAGTGGTTGGAGAGGAGATGCGACCTGCTGCAGCGGCGTGATAAGAAGCACTTCCCTTGTGGCTCGGGGATGATAACGGCCCCCTTGTTTGCTCTCGGGGCCAGATATCGTCTTGATCATCTGTGCTTTGGACTCCCCAGCCCCGATGTGAAACCAAATCAGCGGGACTCCAAGCGGTCTGAATTGGGTTTCCTGTTGTTCCCCGTTCCTTTTTCTGCAATGATCTAGTACTGCTCTTTGCACCGTGAAATGGCTGTTAAAAAAGGCGCACATGGGTACGGCTAATAATACGACTGCCTCATGCACTCTTGCTTCCTTCCCCTTTCCGTGATGTCATCTACAGAAACATGGGCCCACAAGAGGCCTTGAGAAGTCGTATTTATACAGTCATGATATGTAGTGCGGCTGAGGGTTGCTGAGTAAATGATTCCCACCCCCCCAGTGTAGACGGTGAGTCTAGTAAGGGTCATCATCTCACAGCTGTTTGGCTGCTATGCAAGAACAGGAAAAGGGATATTTCCCCCCTTTCTTTACATCTGCCATTATCGGTTCTGTTTCAGTGTAAAGTGTATTTTCTTTAGCTCAATGTACATCTGTGTAGTGTGTTTGATAGCCGGATTAAGCAGCCGCACCTGGCCAGAGTCGGACTAATTAGACTCTGGGGCTGGTGGGGGGGGGCTGCACACCTGTGGTGCATTGGAGTAATCAAGACAGGCACACAGGATAATCCGGCTATCGCCACGCACTCGGGAGACGGCTCGGACATGTCGGCATTTAGCACCTGCTCTGGCTGTAACATCTTGCCAGCTCTCCAATAAACTGGTGAAAAACATCTACCTGTGTGCTGGAGGAGCCTAGCCAAGCCACTTGGGTGACCCTGCCATGACATGTTTTTTTTGTTTTATCAGTAGTTATATCGCTATTGTTTTTTGTAGCACTATCAGTTTTCACTTCCATCTCATTATTTCTTTAGCTTAAGCCTTAACATTATATTGGTGAATTATCAGTTCAGGGATTTTGCTGTCATTTTCTGTAGAAACTGATAGCAAACGTGTGTGTGTGTGTGTGTGTGTGTGTGTGTGTGTGTGTTTGTGTCTGTGTGTGTGTGTGCGCGCACCGTGCATGTCCCTCCCTGTGTGTGTGTCCATTGTGTAAGGTGAAGTGCTATCTCTATCAAGTCTTCCTCAGCCACTAATCCATTGACCTTTTAAATTGAACAGTGTTATATGGCGCCTGGCATCTGTGGCTGTTGCTATGGGAGGGACCAACAGAGCAAATACTGTGTCTGTACTTGAGATCAACCGTATCAGCAACCGGAGGAAATGAGGTTTCTATTGACAGCAGGGAGAAGTTGCTGTTTTGGTTCAACCCTGCGTCTCCTCTGCTCTCAACCGCACATCAGTTGGTTTCATAATGATTATCCGCATCTGAACATGGAGTCCTACTTGTATTGGCTTCTTCAGACGGCAATATGGCCAATAATCACTTGGTGTGAATCTCTTTTGACTTGCTGTGAAAACATATTGTATGGAAGAGGAAAAACCTAGGCATTCGTATTTTTTGTATACACTAACTGTGTTTCTAATCTTCGATTGACATTAAAGGAGGGTGCGTTCACAACTGCCATTAACTGCTTCCATAGCCAACAATGGCAATATGTTTTATTTTACTTGATGGCACAGTAAGATCCAAATGTTTATGCCTTTTTTTCCCCCTCCAAAGCCACAGTTGCTACGAAGCGGTTGATTAGAAGTGATGGGGCAGAGCCATTCTGTACGACCTTGTAGCTTCTGCAGACCATAGATCTGCTTTCCCCGATACTCGGGTACTTGGTGTATAAAACTATCCCTGGTCTTATTTGGTCATCGAAGAAGCACATTGTTAATGGGTTAAAGTTTAGATGAGTTGTTCTCTTGTTCGTAGTCGTAAAAACTTCTGAATGTGTGACTTGAGTAAGCTAAATTTAGATTCATACCCCAAAGCAATGCTATTACCAACACCAACGCCCTCTAGTCACCAATGATGACATGTTAACTTCCTCTGACTAGCCACGGCTGGTGGGATGACATGTAATTACTTCATAGGAAGTACCTGATCACACTTTGAGTCATATAAAAAATAACATTTAATGCTTGGTATTTTTCCATAACTGACAGGAGTGTGTGTGTGTGTGTGTGTGTGTGTGTGTGTGTGTGTGTGTATGTTAAGCTTACAATGACATCACTGTTAACATATTCTTTATTTCTTTCTCCTTGTTTTCCCCTTCCTCTCTCACAGGTTTGTCTCTCCTATTGTCTGTAGTAAAACATCACCGGACCCCACGGGGTCATCCTGGCCGGCCCTCATTACATCCTGAATAATCTCCTAGCCGCCCCCCAAGAGTCCAGTCCTTCCCAGATTCCTCCTCCTCCCTCCTCCTACTCTTCTTTAAACTGTCCTCTCCTCCCATTCAACTCTGTCCGGTCTCAGGGTTATTGGAGGGAGCAGTAGCTGGCCAACAATGAACCGCTGCCGCCTGCCAATAACAAACAGTGGACAGTAGTGGACGGAGAGAGCGGGAGAAAGCCACAGAAATAAACAGAGAAAAGGAGATACAGAAGAAGAGCCTTGTGGAGGGGAAATATAATACAACTGAAGATTTGCTGACAACAGAATGGCGATATTTTCTCAAGAGGCCATGAGCTAGCCAACGACCACCACCACACTTGGACCTGTGGCTGTCTATTGCGTATCCCCACGGTAACGCCGCTGAGCACTATAACACTAACAGATCAAGCAGTGAGGAGGGACCTCTGGGGGAGGGGGGTGGGGGGAGACCATCTTGTTTTGTTTACTCGCAGGGCTTTTAAAAAAATTCGCGCCTGCTATGCCCGTCAATGGGGCATAGCGCCTGCTATGGGGGCCATGCCAGCCAAGGGGAAGTACCTGTTGAATGACCAGGAGCTGAAACATGAGGCGCTGTACCGCAAGTTCTCCTGCATCAGCCAGTACCAGCCCCTGGCTCTGCTGCTGGGCCTGTCCATGCTCTCCTGTGTCATCCTGCTCGTCCTCTTCTTCTCCCTGCACCTGGTGAGTCACACTTCATGGTTAGACCCTGATCCCTGCTTGTCATTTCTCGTAGACGTATTGCTTTGGTTTGGACTGTTGTGTTTTGTTCTCTTATGGTCCGCATACCAGGACAGATTCATGAATTGATTCATGATGAATCCATGAAATCCATAAGGCGATTGTAGTCCATAGTTCAAAGTTTACTTGCATCAACTCAAACACAAATTCACTGAACATCAATCCAGGTTCAACAAACGTTTCCGCTTAAGAAATATTAGTTAACAAAGGGAAATACATAATATTTATGTGTGTGTGTGTGTGTGTGTGTGTGTGTGTGTGTGTGTGTGTGTGTGTGTGTGTGTGTGTGTGTGTGTGTGT
>JAOPJH010000030.1:18031371-18041846 GCA_027122575.1 Merluccius polylepis
TGTGTGTGTGTGTGTGTGTGTGTGTGTGTGTGTGTGTGTGTGTGTGTGTGTGTGTGTGTGTGTGTGTGTGTGTAGGAGAGCCTGTTGCTCTCCGTCCTGCCGGTCTACATATCCATGAAGATGAAACTGGCCATCATGGAGCGTCTCCAGGAGTGCAAGGACAAGGAGGAGCAACAGCGGCTAGTGAAGGACAACAACTTCCACAGCCTCTACGTCAAACGGCATGAGAACGTTAGGTAGGACCCTCTGCAGCGGTCTGCTAGTCTTGTTGCCCTCGCTTCCCCTTGAGGGAAAGCCTACAAGATCTCCTCGGCGCTCGCCGCTAATCCGCTCCCACGGCAGACGCTGCTGTTACAGATTTTGACCTCAAATTGGTATCCACTGTTGACCTTAACGTGGCTTTCCATTCTTTAAACATTGACCCTACTTGTTATTTTCTTGAGTCCTACTCGATTAAAAGTACTTGGATGAAAGTATCTTGTAGTTTCCGAACAGTAAACACAGGAGTGATGCGGCGTATTTTCCTTGTATGTGGAGACTAAATCAAACATTTAGCAATTGTTTTCCTTTGATTGATGAACTTTATTAATGTTTGCCTTTCATGCCCTTATCAAGTTATCTGCATGCTAAATAAATCAAGCCCAAATAAGCACTATTAAGATTCATCTGTTAATGTGTTTTTCCCCTCTATTTTTGTCTTTTTCGTGTTTTTCTAATTCAATTTCACAAAAACGAATATGTCTGTGTGCACATTTAATTTGATGTTCTCAACTCGATTTGAACATTGTCTCTTTAAATTTCAGTACATCAAAGTCAAATAGACTTGACCAGTGATTTCTCATGAACAAAGCGAGAGATTTAAAGGATTTATTTTGTGCAAAGCCCTGACCCAGTTGAATTTTTTATTTTTTTTGATATGAGTGTTTTATTAATTTAGAGTGTGCTGACGGATACTGGATTAACTGACTGAACTGTACCCTGAACAGTAGCAGATGGTTCAGACCGCAGGGGGATGCAGTCATGAGAATCAGCAGAGGGAGCCTTGTCTGAAGAAGGCTCACCCAAGCTTGGTTTCACTCACAAATCACTGGATTTCTTTCAATGTCTCAATCATTCTGAAACATCTCAACATCTTGGCCCCTTATTGAGACGCTGCCCTGCTAATGTTTGCCTTTTTGTTCCATTAAGTCCTCAGTACATACCTGTTGATTGATGGACTGTGTGCCTGTGTCAGCCCCCTCTAATTATACCAGCCCACCCCGTCATTAGCTCTGTTATGTGTCTGAGCACCGCAAGGCAGCTGGTCTTTGTCAGCCAGTCAGAGGAGCGAGAGGCCAGGTCGGGTATCGGTGTCTGTGATCGGATCACTGCCAACTTTAATTAGGATGTGTTGGGATGCAGCTGTGGACTCCCAGCCAATGATAGGTGTGACAGGCAGCTTGAATGAAGGCCGGCAATGGTTGTAAACGCCAATCTACTGATGTGTAGAGGCGGCGCAATCTCCGGTGAACCAATAAAGACCTAGTGGTTATTGAGCCCCCCCCCCCCCAACCAACTGAAAAGTGCTGGGTTTGAATACCTAATAGTGCAGCCAGTGCATGCATAGTTCTCCTTCTTTAATGTTGAATACGAAAGACAAGGAGTTCACCTGGACTCTGCATAGCATCCTTTCCTCAACAGCGATATATTGTTCTTCTGACAAATGTATTTATTGTTGCTTTGGACAAAAGCATCTGCTAAATGTCCTAAATGTAGAGAAAGAGAAAAGAGCTATTGTTTTCTTGCATAGGTATTAATGATGTATAATGCAATTAAGATGGCAGTTAGTTAAGCCTGCACTATGTCACTTTTCTACTGCAGCTATTCACACCATTAAACACACCTGGACTGTATTCTTACTTGATTTGCTCATGTAAGGGTTTTGGAGTGATGCGGTTATAAACTTAAGCCATTGATGGTAGCGGATAAGGTGTCATATCCCCCCACCCCCCCCCCCGCCACACACACACACACACACACACACACTATGTAAAGCGCTTTGGGTGTCTTGAAAAGCGCTATATAAACAAAAATGCAATGAATTGAGTGCAAACATTGTTTTCAGTTCTTGTATAATGGACCAATTTGAGTACCAGTGCTTTGCTGTAAGGACAACCTGGCAGTCAAAAGGAGAGCTGGAGTGTTAACCTTTACACTCCTCTAGTCCTTTTTAGCCACACTTCAGCCTCCTTGTCTCCTTGTTTCCCGACCTATGGCACTCCGCTGTGTTCAGGCGGAGGCCCTATCTCTCTAAAAACAGGTCCACCAGTGCAGGAGATCTTACAGAAGTGGGTTTTGTCTGAGTAAACTAGTGTTGATCTCAACCATGTTTGTCAAAGGCAACAGTGAGGAACTCTTTAGATGTCTTGTGATATCCTTTCAAGGAAATGTTTGTTCCTTGGCACACATGTAAGGGCTAATCCACTCTGAGGTGTGCATGTATCGAACATAATGTACGATTTTTCGATATATGCACACCTGGATTATCCAACTTATACCATGGCCACGTGCGAATCATTAAAAATATAAGGATGTCGATTCATATTTTGGGGTAATTCTGTCTTAAAATTACACATTTTAGGTCCAAGTTGACGGTTAACGTTTTTTTTAGCGCATTCATTTTTAGACCGGTGATAAGACTGCTTATGTTTTGATCACGTCATAGCGGTGCAGTTATCGAAAGTTGTGTGGTATGTGTTGTGGCATTTTTTTCCAACAATGGTGACGTTAACTAAGCCAAATGTTTAATTTGGTTCCCTTAAGTGTCCCTCAAGTGATACGACCGGAAAAAAATATTTAGTTCAGCGTGGCTGTTGTGGCACAACAATAGTTGTTGAGCACATGAGTAGGCTTCCCATACTCCCATGCCCATCAATGCATTATTCAAAACACAATATTTTTTAATGTTTCATAGAATAAGCCGGTTAACCAATGCACTCCATTTTACTTTCTCTCCCTGAGTCCAACATTGTGGTTGTTTTCTGTGTGTTTTGCAGTATTCTCTATGCTGACATCGTTGGCTTCACCCGTCTGGCCAGTGACTGCTCTCCCAAGGAGCTGGTCATAATGCTCAACGAACTCTTTGGAAAGTTTGACCAAATTGCCAAGGTGAGTTAATGATGGGTTAATGGTGTTTTTCATTTAGTTAATTAGTAGTTAGTATTGGAAAATAATCACTTCTATATGTGCATGGCATCATATCCTCCTGCAACAAAGAAACATTTGGCAGAGTGAGTTCGGGATTTTTTAGCTGGTTTGAATGTGGACACATTGATTTAAAAAAACAAGCTTGAATTTCTTGAGGATTTATTTATTTATTTACATATAATACAATAGTATTATTTCTAATATAAGTATTTCTAATTCATATACTTAGTTAAGTACAGGGATTAATGGAAATGTAGAGCATGTATAGTAGAGGACAATCTATATGAGGGTAAATAGTCCTCAAATAGAGATACTCAAAATGTAGGATCAAGGTCTTTCCAGCCACATCAGCATCTTTGTCACAAATACTTTCTGTTAGATACGTTGAATACGTTTAGCGAGTGAGTGTGATAAGCATCAACCCTTCTTTGAAGGTTTTTGACGCTGTTTTTCTCTCTCCTTGCTGCTCAAAGGAGAACGAGTGCATGAGAATCAAGATCCTTGGAGACTGCTACTACTGCGTGTCAGGGCTGCCGGTCTCTCTGCCCAAGCATGCAAAAAACTGTGTGAAGATGGGCCTGGACATGTGTGAAGCCATCAAGTGAGTCTGCTGCAGCCACACCACTCGACGTTGTTGCCATAGTAACATTGTTGTTTGCTGAAAACACTGAAAGAGTAGAACTAGTTCTGTCATAAAAACAGGAAATCGACTTCTTGAACCATTTTAGCAAGACTAGTATTTAGGTCATGTGTTTGTAGTTGTTTTCTTCGTACGTTATTATGTGATATTATGTCCCTAGCCTGATAAATCCCAGCCCTGGGTGGGGTTGGGGAATAAAATAAAATCACCTCAACACAAAGTACAATAAATACAAGTGATGGAGGTTCACTGCAAGGCGACGTGCCGACTTATTTTGGAAGGGAGACGTCAGCCGAACAGGATGAACAACAGATTGCTTCATAGGTGATGTCATGGCGTTGTACTTCCAGGCTGGTGCGGGAGGCCACAGGTGTGGATATCAACATGCGTGTGGGCGTGCATTCAGGAAACGTGCTCTGCGGAGTCATTGGTTTGCGCAAGTGGCAGTTTGACGTGTGGTCACATGATGTCACCCTGGCCAATCATATGGAGTCTGGCGGACTACCAGGGTAAGAGAACGAACCGCTGTCGCACATTTACATATTTAAAAATGTTACCCGCGTATATTATTAATTGTGTAAAATATATCACTTTGAAGCTAAATGGAAATTATACTGCAAATGAATGAAAATAATTTGAATGGAAGGGAACAAATACATTTATATTAAATGTATGCATTTATCTTCATTCAAAGAAGTAATGTAATTTATATCCTTATACAAATACAAATTACTGCAATCCATTATTTAAAATGTGCGACTTAATTACAAGCAAAGATTTTATTTTACATACTCATATTTTAAAGCTAAAAGATTAGTATTTTATTGGAGAGGATTGAGCTTCTTTCCTGAGATAAGGGACCAGCACCAAACAGTCCCGACATGGACATGAAGTGAAGCATGTCTTTAGATAAGTCATTACATCGCTGTGTTCCGGTCTCTCGTCCAGCCGTGTCCACATCACAGACGCCACGCTGAAGCACCTCAACAGGGCCTATGAGGTGGAGGAGGGCGACGGCCATCTGAGGGACGCGTACTTGAAGGAGATGAACGTCCGAACCTACCTGGTCGTCGACCCTCGGGTCAGATTCTCCATTTTTGTATTAATAGTCAGTCACACAGCTTGCCTTGATTGTATCGCTATTTGCTTAAATAACATAGGTTTCTCTGTGGCTTTTTTAACCGTAACTATTTTTTTTTGCTAGTCTAACAAAAACCAAATTGGGCTAGTATTTTCTAATTTTTATTTTTCACTTTACTGTAATGCAGCCTTTTAAACCAGGAAAAGACAACACTTAAGCCATATCACGATATTATAATATCCAAAATCTAAGACGATATTTAGTCTCATATCACGATATCGATATAATATGGATATATTGCCCAGCCTTACACCAAACTAGCTGTTCCTCAAGGCGAGAAAAAGCCTTGTGGCTCCTCTGAGGCTTTTCCTTTCAGAGTATTTGATCTCATAGTACTACATGCTGGAGGGCCATTCATTCAAATGGAAAGTGTGTGTGCGCGGATGTGCATGCGGATGAATGTGTGTGTATGTGTGCGTGCGTGTCCATGTGTGCAGTCCAAGGACCAGTCTCTGAACCGCCGCCAAGTGCCGAAGCCCCGCGTTAACGACGGCCTGAAGATGCGGGCGTCGGTCCGCATGACCCGCTACCTGGAGTCCTGGGGGGCGGTCAAACCCTTCGCCCACCTCCAGAACCGGGATGGCTTCACCGCGGACCCCATGCTGAACGGCAAGCCTCGCTGCAAGGTGAGCGGGTTGTGGGTTGTGTTCATCCTCTGAACATGCAATGTGCAACTTACACTGTGTAATGTTGTTTGTTTGTTTGTTGGTTGGAGGGATGATGTATGTAATGATGTTGTTGGTTCTCCTGGTAATGTACAGTTACTGTCTGTTGTTGTGATGATGTGTGTAAACCGTCTTGCTGTATCTCCTGTGATGTACAGGTTTGTGTGGACATTTTGTGAATTTCTCCTCCCCAGGGACACACAAACTAACTATACACATTCAGATGAATTTTCTTTTTACACATCTATAGTACAGGCACTTATGTATATACTTATGTTTTTTTAATTTAACCAGATAAATTGGAATCATTGAGAATAAAAATATCATATATAATATAAGAGTGGCCTGGCCAAGGCAGGCAGTAGCAGTCCATTGAATTAATTTCTGACCTCTCTTTTTCCAGGACATACCTTTGCACTCGGCCCCCTGCTCCAAGATCACTGAGAGGTAAGACCCGGTGCTCAGGTGTGCAGGGGGGGGAAGCGGGTGTGCATGCGACTTCCCACACAAAAGGTTTCAGGTTTTCAAGAAATGGCGTCTGGTAACAGAGTGGCGCCGGAAGCGGGTTCAGGTGTGACAAGGTTGTTTTATCCGCCTAGTCCCATGAATAACACCTCGTACATACTGATTGTGTAGAAAGTTGACGTTTATTATTGATTTATATTTATTATGTCGTATTATTTTTACTTGCCTAGTACTGGTTTGTACCACACAGCGTATTCTTTTTTAAGGAAAAGTTGGTACTGGTTTGTACCACACAGCGTATTATTTTTACATAACCTAGTACTGGTTTGTACCACATGGTGAGTTTTCTGCCTAGGTCAGGTTTACTGCATGCGTTGCAGACGCGTTAGAAAATCCAACATGTGCGGGGCCCTAGATGCAACCCAACCCCTTCTGCAAGTCAAGGTTGCATGGACTTTTTGTGAACTGCTACGCAACCAGTATGTACGAGGCGTTATGCTTTGATGTTGTGTTTGCTTGTTTGTTAACCGCCTGTCATCATATATGAACTGCTGTATAATGCAATGTAATCTTTCGGTTAATCGAATGCTTCGGGACATGCTGACCTACTCAAAGTATGTGTGGCCTGTTTTAAAAGTGTAAAAGGCTTCAAAGCGTTCTAAAATATTTTTTATAATATCCTAAAAAAAAAAAGACGCATTTGGCTTTGGTTAGCCACTCGAGCCGTGGAGCAGAAGAACATTTCTCCTCTCATGTTCGTCAAGAGCTGAGCTTTTGACTCTTGGAGAGCGCCAGTAGAGATGGTGGGGAAATACGAAAATTACCCCTTTTTTAAGATGTTTAGTCTGAGTTGTGGTTAGTTGACACAGATTCTTTCAGAGTGGCGCCACACATGCTGTGAACTAGATTAAATTATGTATGCGTGTTCTGCAGTATAGATTTGTGTGGACTCTCTATAGGGCTCAGGAAGCTCTGGGGCGCGTGGGGACTGAGCTAAGTTGAGGACTAGCGTCTAATGATTTTAGGATATTTTCTCATAACGGAGCATTTGTACTTGTAGACATGTATATTTATACTTCATCTCTACACAAATGTGTAGCATGCTTAGCAAATTCAGGCTGTGTATTACTTTGTGACCGCAGGGACGGTGAAACATTAGTCAATGTGGAGTTTGTTTGGATTTCTGTGATGCGGGCCATGCCAGACTAATCGAATCAGTTAAACTACCGTGATTAGTTTAACACTGACCGGCAATCGTGTAGGGAAAGATGTTAGGAAATCCTGTCTAAATGTGGACCAGGGCCAAACCCATGGATCACCCAACCTAATTCTCTTATTAGGTTCCTCTTGCCGCTTCGCTACTCATGGGGTTTGGAAAACCGGCCGGATGGCTATCGCATTTCCCAGGGAAAAAGAAATCGACGTGTTTTTAGTGTGCCGTGATCGACGTGTCATTGTGTCTTACTGTTGGTCCCTGACAGCTTGGACGAGTTTCCAGAGGAGCCGTTCTCCTTGCCAGCCCCTCCGTTCAGCAGTTCGAAGTGAGTTGGGACTCTCAGGGTCCTCTGACGAGTCCTCCGACTGACAGCAGTAGTTCTCAACCTTTTCGGCTTTCCCCTCCTCGAAAAAAAAAACATCAAGCCAAACCTAGAAACAAACATGTGACGTTGTCTCCCCCTGACTGCCACCGGGAATGTCAAGGTTGAATTTGACATTGTGCTGCAATTTATATTGGCAGTTTACAAGACTCTTGATGGGAACCTACAGGTTTTAAAATGATTGAGAACCACTGCCATAGTGAGGAGTCCATGCGGTTTTAACACTAATCCCGGTACACCTCTCACCATACTGTTCTCCCTAACCACTTTTCTCCTAACCAGAGCTACTCTTGTTCATAACAGGGGAACACAGGACCTCACAAGCCTATCAGAAACGTTTAACTTCCCTGTCTGCAGACTGACCCGCTTCTCTAAAACAACTGACCTCTGACGCATTTGAATGTCTGTGTGTGTGTATGCGGTTTCTTTGTGTGCGCGCAGGGATTGTTTTCGCATGTACTTGTGATTCCTCAGCATATAAGGCGCTTGTATGGTGGCCCCATATATAGACCTTGCCTAAACACCACCAGCTGAATTCCTCAGAATTCAACCACATGTGGTCCTGGGTCCGACGCATGGTCCTGTGTCCCTGGCGTTCGGTGGTGTCCCTTGCCTTTTTCCCACTAATACACACAGAATGTCGCTTGGACAGCTACCTCCTAGCAGAGCTAACCTGGGATAACTGAGTAACCTGCATGACCATGTCTGGTTTGACCGGTCTCCGTGTTTGCAGCGTATGTCCGGCGGGCCTCTTCCTGATTGTCTCTGTGCTTTCCGGAGCAGGATCAAGTCTCAGAGGAGCAAGTTTGATGAGGAGCTGCACAACGAGATGACCACCACCATCGATGAGCTCAGCAGCAAGTATGTCATCTCAGATGTTGTTTCTTTCTTTTTGTCTTCCTGTCTCTTTCTTCCTGTCATCCTTTCTTCCTGTTTTTCTTTCGTTCTTTCTTTCTTTCTTTCGTTCTTTCTTTCTTTCTTTCTTTCTTTCTTTCGTTCTTTCGTTCTTTCGTTCTTTCGTTCTTTCGTTCTTTCGTTCTTTCGTTCTTTCGTTCTTTCGTTCTTTCTTTCTTTCTTTCTCTCTTTCTCTCTTTCTTTCTTTCTTTCTCTCTTTCTCTCTTTCTCTCTTTCTCTCTTTCTCTCTCTTTCTCTCTCTTTCTCTCTCTTTCTCACTCACTCACTCACTCACTCACTCTTAGTGTGTGTGTGTGTATTGTCAGAAAGAAAAAGGCGCTTTCTTCCCTTTGGGCCTTGTTTCGTTCAGTCTCTCCCTCCTTCTCACTTTCTCTCTGCCTCTCTGTGTCACAGGCAGTGGTCCAAGTCTGAAGAGACCAGCAGCCTAGCTCTGTGGTTTCTGAAGAAAGACCTGGAGAAGCAGGTATGTGTAACACAAGAGCGCCGTATAAAGAAGGACATTGTTGTTTCTGTCAGTGTGCCAATTTCCTGTGACCTGTAGTAACATGGGTGTGTATTGCAGAGTGAGAGTAAAAAGTCCAGTCGTTTCCCTTTTCTACCTCCCATTGTTTGACTTATCTTCATTCCTTTTGTACTGCAGAATATTTGACTAGACATAACAAAATGAGTCTGTTGGTCTATACGACGTACAACGGATCCAACAGCATATACTATGTGTTCTTACTAGCAGCACTATATACATTAAAAAACACAAAAAGACCCTTTTCACAGAGGCAGCATCGTACCAACACAGGTGTTTTGGTCATAACACTAATTATACTAATCACTATTATTTTCACCTAACTAGTGAAAATAGTCTACTGCCCTGGTGCATACGAGTAGCAGACCCATAACTGGTGTTATGAGCGACACCTGTGTTGGTCCTACGATAGGGCCTCTTTTGAAAAGGGTCTTTTTGGCACTTTTCCGGACAACTTCCTCTCCTCACAACCTTTTTCCTCCTCTGAAGTACCGAGCGCTGGACCTGCCCATGTTCAAGCACTACATCTGCTGTGCCACGTTCATCTTCCTCTGCATCTTTGTCGTTCAGATGTTCGTCACAAGCGAGTGAGTATGGCAGGAGTCAGATTTCCGTGCCGCCGTTAGCCATCAGTCTATTTCTGTCTACTCCAAAGTAAGGAGCTATTTCCCCCCTTTGTCAAATCATTACCGCTTTCCAGGCACTGCAAATGTACTCAATGAGTGCATCTGATAGCCCCTGTCGCCCTGTCAAAGCGCTGGAGTTACCGGTACATCACCATTTGCATTCATAAAGTCATTTTAAAATCCATCGTGATGATGTCACTGCCCCACTATCTGTATTTTGCTTTTGCATGTTTACCGGAAAAGGACACGCACTAATGTAGATGGCCTTTTCCTCTTAAAATGCTTTTATTGTATTTTTGTTATTCGAAAATGTCTTCATGCATTTAAAATCAATTCTAGGCATCATTAGTGGTAATCACTGTTATGTAATGGGTTACTTATTGGACAAGTCAGGATTACTACGGTTTATTAGCATGGCGGTTGAAGTCATTTTCTGCCTATTTACGAGACTGTTCTTCTGTTTTTATACACATTTTTGTCTCAGACCTAAGATGTTGGGGATGTCTTTTGGTTTCCTGGCCTGTTTCTTACTGTTGATTCTGGCCATCTGCTTCGCAAGTCATTTACAGGTCAGTAAAGTACACTTCATTCTTTACTGATCAATGTCCAGAAATGTGTCTACATTACATAGACGAGTCAAGCCACATCCCTGTGTGTGTGTGTGTGTGTGTGTGTGTGTGTGTGTGTGTGTGTGTGTGTGTGTGTGTGTGTGTGTGTGT
>JAOPJH010000030.1:18078466-18089437 GCA_027122575.1 Merluccius polylepis
TAAATGGATCAAACCAGTTTGCACTTTAATCCGCAAAAAGCACTATTACATTACCCAAAAAATACTATGCACCATAATCCCAAATATGACCAAAACAAAAACCGTACCCCCCCCCCCCCCCCCTCTCTTCTTCTGCAGTATGCCTATTTTATTCAACTTCACAGACAGATTTTTATGTTTTTTTTCTATCTGTTACTATGCTAAAATGACGGCCCCATATGAAGACTCATTATCGCTGCATTTGGTTTGACCCAGACCCAACGGTCCCTGGTCCCCAGATGCCTTCAGCATGGGTGCAGTCGCACATGAAGAGCGAGGAGCCGTGCGCTGCAGATGGTTCCCATCGGGGACTCACTGGTGGATCTTTGATTCATTACACAACTCGACTTCGATACCCAGCGCTGACTTTGATATATGGGTCTGTTTTGTGAAATGCGGCTATTCAAAGAGTCTCGCTCTCTTAATTGCTACCAAACTTTGTCAGATGCTTTTTGGTTTTTTGTCCTAGATTAAAACGAGCCCCCAGAACGCATCCTAAAGGTCCATGTGTTCGGGGAGACCGCTGAACACAGTAAACAGACCACGTGCCTGTCGCCATAGAAACCAATAGAACCGTATTGCACATTTCCATGGTATATATATGTTGTATAAAACGGAGAGTATTCATTGTTTTATGAATTAACTAATTGCTCCTGTTTATTTATTCATGCTCTTGGAGGACTAATGTTGTATCCAAACGATCCTCAATGCATGATGCGGGAGTAATTATATGAAATGTGTCTTGCCTCAGGCCGACACAGATGTTAACATAAATTAATCTGCCATGACTTTATTCGAATAGAAATATCTATTGAATGGTTTGATATGGGTGGTCCTTTGTGTGTGTGTGTGTGTGTGTGTGTGTGTCCACATTGTCCTCAGCCTATCGTGTGTAGAACCCCTTGAGCAAGCTGCCTAACCCCACTCTGATCCTTAAGGGCGCGTTTCTGAATTAACTCTGGAGCCACTGTGGATAAAAGCGTCTGCTTAAATAGTAAATGGTGACGTCAGGATAAAAGGACGTAAACAAGCCGATGAACATGTGGGGGGGGGCGTGGTGCATCGCCTTTTAATGCAGTAGCGTGCTGGACCCGGGAGGACCGGACCCAGGCACACGGGTAGCCGACGGAGCCAGAGCTGGGCCCGCGGTGACGATATTGTGTGTGTGTGTGCGTGTGTGTGATATATATATTGTGTTGTGCACAACAATAACCGTGAGTGAACCCGGCACAGCGAGTCATCGCTATCAGAGAACCCGGTGGCATCGTAGTACGCCACAGAACAATATTCAAAACTAAACTGTGTTTATATTCATATAATGTCGTCGCTTGGCGGTAGAACAACAGCTAGATATGTCATCTGTTATCATATTTATTTTTATAGGCTGGTTAAATTTATATTTTTGATGAATTGGGTTATTTAGCAGTGGACAGGACGAGAGTAACCCATAAGACTGTTGTGGCGGTTCGTCTATCATCTGCTCCGCTTAAGTGCTGCCGCTATCTGGTCCCCGAAGGTCGGATGCCCTTTCCTTTGCCCGCTTGAAATGCTTTCACATCCCTCTCCCACATCAACACCTCCGTTTGGTCCTGTGACCCGCCGCCGCTGCTGCTGCTGGGGGATGTGTGGGGGATGTGTGCTGTGTGCTTGGTGGCTTTTTCAGAACACAACCTCATCCTTCCTCTGAACCGGGAGCAGTCTGACCCGCAATATCCTGGATACGCGCAACATGGATGTTGTTAAATCATATCATTGTAGGATTTTAAAAAAAAAGCATGTGTTGGGAGTAGACCTGTGGGGGGCGCTTACTATGGGCTGGGCTGCTTCTGGGACAACAAGGACACATGGTGCCTCAGGTTTATCATACCTGAGGTGGGAGAGAAGAGCTACTTCTTGGCGTAAAGAAGTACCTCTTCGTCATGCACGCACACACACACACACACACGCATGCACACACGCACACACGCATGCACACACACGCATGCACACACACACGCGCACACACACACGCATGCACACACACACAGGGTTTGGAAAAACTCTCCACTGCTCATAACTTAAACTCTCCATTTCTGGATTAGTTCATTTCTACAGTGGGTGGGGGTGTGGTGGTGGTGGTGGGGGGGGGCTTCTTGTTCCATGGGAAGAGCGGTTTCAATGTGTTCGGGAATAATAGCGACACTTTGGTTGCGGTTTGGCGGTCTGTAGCCGGGCCCCTCTGGGACAGGGCGGCGGTAACGCCACACGGCAACAAAGCCCGGCCCGCTGAAAGACATCTCTAACTGACTGCTCGGTTAATTAGCGCCCGTGAAAAATATCAGTGTGTGTCACCGTGCGGCGGGGCTGGTTCAAAGGCCGGCGCTCCGGGTCTCACCCCCCCCCCCCCGCTGTTTCCCAGCGGACGACCGAAAGTCGAAGGGGTCGCCGGATCCCAGGGAGCTGGGTGCTTTTCTGACAGCGCAGCGGTGGGCAGACTTCCCACCGACTCACACGGTCTGTTTTTTTGTAATTGCGGTGTTATTGTTATTTCTGAGTCATTATCATCCCCACGATGGTGTTGTTGTTGTAGAAAATGGTAGTTGGGGGACAAAGCGTTGTGTCAATTAAAGTGTTTTCTTATCGAATTGCTATTTGAAGTCTGAAACATGCACCACTACAGAGGCAGCGGCCCTTTCTGACACGCGCTCATGAACGACGGTTGGCTCGCGATTGGATATTGTATCTTGTTATTATTTATACGGATAATTCTCTGAAGTTAATTCCCAAAAATCGTTCCCATCAAAGTATTGGAGATCCACATGGAAAAAAAAGGGGGAACAATCCCGAGCTTTCAACTCTGTCTCTTGAAAGCTGTTTGAAGGATTCATTTCAAACAGCTTCTCTTGTCTGCTGATCTAAAGCTGTGGAATTTCAGAAATGTTGAGTTTTTCATCCCGGAGCCGCTATCCAAACGGACCGAACTGAGACGTTGCGCAACATATGTTCCCGAAACACGTGGCCATGTGCTCTGTTCAACACATGGTTTTCTGGGTGACTTCTCTGATCTTAATAGAAATAGAATAATAAAAACAAAATAATAATAATAATTTCTTCCCATTCGTGCCTTTGTGTCTTGAATTATCCATCACCAAGAATAAAGGAAGTTACTGATCCAAGTCCACCCAAGAAGAAGAAGCGAGTGGGCATTCAGCAGACATAAAGTCGCTCTAACTGAGAGACCTACTGAAGAAGTTGCATAATGTTAAGGATGAAAATACTTTACAAGACATCTGTGTGTTTTGTATTGCTGTGTTGTTTGCTGAGATTAGATTCAGTGTGTAGTCCTCCGCTTGGCTGCTCAAACTTACGGACGGCATTACCACATTAATACACATGATGTCTCTTAGGTCAGACTAAGGTTTGTGTGCTTATATGGTGGTCAATCTAACACAGATGCCACATAGAAACTATCTCAAGTTTCTAGTGTCTAACCAACTTTTACTTTTCAGAGGCCAATTCAATGGCACATTCCAGCAAAACAATATAAGTCTGTCGTCTCAGCCACACAACACAGCCGTAGCTCAGCGCTGTCAGCAAGACAAAAATAATGAACATTGTACTTGCGCCAATCTACTCGGTGCGAGGGGGCAGCTGCTGGTCTGAGAAACCATCAGAAGGTCTCAGAAGACTAACGTTGCCAGGGCTTTCTTCAGACTTTGTCGGGGCCTGAGCCCTAATCAAAGCAAGCAGACAATCTTGTCTTTCATCTCTCTAAGGATGTGGAGGAATGGACCATGGCCCGCCGCTATGACTGTGAACTTGTGTAGCTTTAGTGTTGAGGGCCGTGAGTTTTTGAGGGTCGTCCCTTTGAATGTTTTCTAACCTTTTGATCTAAATCTTCTTAACTCTAAATGAAGTGCTACAGAGCTTTTCAAGTTTCAAGTCCTCCTCTCGATGTAAATCCCCTCGGAGCCAGAGTTGTCCTGACCACGTTTTGATCATATATGGTCAGAAAACACACAAGAGCGCGGCGGACATTTGGCGTCTGTCGTTAAGTTGTTTCAACAACCAAAACTGACTTTGTCTGGGAATACGATCAGCTCTTCAAAAGACTTGTCACTGGAAGGTTTTCATCTGACTTATATAACAAATACTTCTGCCAGGAATGGCACCAATGGGGATTACATAATCTTAATGCATGGTGTCATTGAGCAAGTCAGCATAGTAATGAATTATGGTTGTCAAGTGTGGTAATATACTGTCATCATTTACAAACTATTTCATGAAATGCTAATCCATCACAAAGGAGCGTACACTATGAAAGAAAGGCCAAGGGTCGCCGTCTGAAAGGGGAATGCCTTCTCTCTCTGTTCTCACAAGTTGTTGCTTTCCTGCTGAGAATTCAAGGGCAGGTGGGAGGGACATGCGCTGACCTCCTGCGACCTCCGTGTGACAGGATGTTGTGAAGACATGGACACCATGGGGACTTGAACACACCACCTGATGTAGGACCCTGCGTGACATCATCGCTCACACACAGCTGAACCCTGGAAGGAGTTACAGCATCGTAATGAGATGAGTTCGCCTCGTGGGTCATGAGTTCACCCCTGAATCACCTGAGGGGTGCCGCTGGGGACGTATGCACAGAGGTGCAGACAAGGGTCAGATCTTGAATTGTTTTACGTTATTTGAAGGACAGCCAAGATGCTGAGAGAGGAAACAAAAGCCAGCTGATGTCAAGGCAATTAGCACGGCTGTTAATAGGGTCAATTTATAGGGTCAAAAGGACACCCAAGTAGATATTAGGAAAAAACAATGACATGGCCAAGTCTGAGACAAGGATCTGGTTTCGCCCTTGAGTGCAAGACAGATGTGTGTGTGTCCCATAGCTAGCACTTCCATATACATTAATAGGAGACCTTTTTCTTTAAACATGCTTATGTTGCTGGTAAAATGACAATTGTGAATTAGGGCCAACCTCTATGAGAGGCTGGTTCCCGCGTCACAAAACAAACCAGTAATCATCACTAATCGGTATATTCAGTTATGAGGACTGTGCACACAAACACGCAAACATGCCCTGACCCGGTCGGTCCCAGCAGTGCCAGGGAATAAGTCCAGGGGTTTATAAATGAATTAAAATGAATTAACTTACCATTGACGTAAAGGTGCCACATGCACATTTAAATGGGTTACTTCCCCAAACAAAAGACACAAAAGAGGACAGCAGAGTAAACCATGCCTCTGTGTGTGTTGACTCAGCAGGGATAACATTCGATGAGAAATGTTGATCTACAGGAGAATAAATATTGGAAATAAATACAAACCTGTCTGACAGCCTTACTGTTTTATAAGCCATTATATTTTTAATTGTCACTTGGTGCCTGAATTTTGTGTCCTCCTTTACATAAATAAAGGCATTTCCACCATGAAATTGGTGCAGAAAAGGCAGAAATCGGTGCACAACAATTCACCAGAACGCAGGACCTTCTGAGTGTTTGGCGCTTGGCAGCCTCTTCCCTGCAGCGCTGCTGCGGTCCCACCACCTCTCAGCTCTGTGGACAGGCTGAGGTGTCTCCGCTGCCAGGGGAGCTCCTAGCTCCTCGCGCTAGGTCCTTTTCATCCAGACTAAGCCACTTGGCCGACGGATCCTGGACAAAAAAGACGGGGGAGAAGAAAGGACGAGCAGAGGGGTTGTGAGAGAGATGGCCGGCTCCCTCTGTGTGCCCCCCCCCCCCACACCGGCATTTCATCCCCACACCCTCTGTGTTATTCACCATGAATTCTCTGGATCACTTTGGTACTGCTTAATTTCCATGTATGCCAACAGGCTTTTAATGTATTTAAAACTTGGAAGATGTTCAAAGGAAGCTATAATTCCTCTGAAATAGGCCTTTTGAAGGCTTTATCTTGTTCTTTCTCTTCAGGCTAATCTTGGAGCCCCTCAGCATGCCAGAGCAATTTTTCTAATGCCAATTAAGCTTGACATTAGCATAAAACAGCTTTTAAAGTTTTTTTCCCCCCCCTGCCTTTGAATCAAAGAATGCTGTTGAATGGTCTCTTATTTACATTCAAATCATCATTCAAATCATTCAGAGTTTCAACATTGAACAACCTAAGTAAGAAAAAAAGCAGCAGCCTCTTCACGTCCACCATTATTGCTGTGCTGGCGATATCGAGGCCACGTTATTCCTAATAATATCTCAACACTATTTCCCCCTAATGAGCAGTCTCCATGGCAAAACACAAATTCAGCTTTTTGCCCAAAAGAAGGTTATGCTATTAATGCAGAACATGTTGGCAGCCCTTTTCATTTCTCCAAAGAACTGTTGTAATTGCCACAGAGTTGTGCTTTGAATCACTTAATTACCATTTGGGGCCGCATCCCAAAGCGATGTGAAGCACATAGCAAATGGTTTTTCATTAGACACAAATGTGTAAATGTGACCCAGAGGAGAAATATAATTGTATTGCAGATTTCAATGCATATTTAGCTTGATATTATATGGAATATGTGGAAGTTGAGAAGCTTTGCAGTGCCTTCACTAGGGAAACCAAGGGTCATTCACACTGTGGGCAGGTTAGGGAGTTTCTCACTGGATTATTTGTACAAATGAGGCCTTAACCAAAATCTGGAATGGACTGGGCTTGCCATATGTTGTGCGGGTTATTTTCTGGTTGACAAATTGCTCCATTAAGGCAATGTTTTCTTGTTGTGAAATAAATGTCCCCAGTGAAGTGTGACGCCAAGTGAAGTGTTAAGTCAAAATCTCCAAGTGAAAATCTGGTCAACAGGCCAGGCCAAACTAAGCTTGAATCATTAGGAGGTCAAATCAGTTAGTATAATCAAAGATGATAAAGTGAGGAAAAGCACATTTACGCAGATTGCTGAAGATAAATCTTGTGTGTAGGTTTGAACTAAGCTGACATATTCCCAACAAAATTGGAAAGATTGGCTGTAAGGTTTCCCGGACAGGACCAAGTCCAACAGCAACGGGGCATTGAGATTTCTTCTAGGACTTCCAGGAAGTCCACAAAGGGCCGTCTCTCCTCACCCTTCATTCGGTTTCATCCTTGTTATCCAACCCTTTAATCACATTTGAGTCATTTTGTGACAATTCTTCGTCTCTGTCGCGCTGTCATGTGAATCCTCACTCCACTACAGCAGCAACTGTAACGCGCCAACCAAGAATCCTGGCCCATTCATGGCCTCAGAAGCTGACAAGAGAGTAAGAGAGACTTCAAAATGAGAGCCATGTAAAACGGGCTGTTAGTCTGTCTGAGTGTAAGCCCAGAGGCAAACGCGATAATATGGCAACCCCATTTTTTTTTCTTGAAAGGAAATAAAGAAACGTCCCTGTCCAAGAGTATGACACAGAGCTTTATTTAAGAAGTGCAAGCCATTAGCAAGCAAGTCACCCAAACTGATCATCAGCATTAGAACAGGCTTTCAACTCTGCTGGCTGTCAGCATCCCCGGCTATCTTGATGCAGCTTAACTTTTACTCTGAATCATATTGGAAGGGCTGTGGCCTGCGATGATAAAAATCAGTTTGAACCGTTTCATCTGTTTCTGTGGAAAATTAAGTTTTTTTTTTCAATGGTTCAAAGCAGTTTGATTGACCTTGACCATCTGAGAGTGGTCACATAAATGTGAAGAGGTGGGTGAGCGATGGTGAGTGGTGGTTGCGGGGTAATCTCCAGCGTCAAAGGTATAGATTAACATTTTGTGAAGTGGATTCCGCCCCCAAAATCGTCGGATCAAAGCAACCCGCTGTCGTTTTCTTTCCTTTCGTGCGGTAATGGCTCCATGTTAATTTGTGAAATGTTGTGCTTGTTAGCACTTTCCCTTGTGCCAGGCAAAGTGCAAATGTGTTTGCTTTCTGGGTGTTTGGACAGAGGCACTGGAGCACCAGTTTCTTTCACAGTGTACCGTATGTGTGGAAACACACTGATCAAACCAAGGGCTTAACATGCATGTGTACGGAGACTGGGTTGACCAGTCTTTTTCCATTCGGCATTCATTGCCTGTTTAACAATATATGCTTGTATTGGTTTGGAGATGTTTTTCCATAAAACACAATCATTACCTTTACACAGTATGGAAGAGGCAGTACCAGGTAGTTTGTCTAGGTCATGTTTGATTGGTGCTGAAGCGATAATGACTTGTGACAGCTGGCGAATGAGCTTCATACAAGCACATGAACAAAGGAAGAGAAGCATTGAACTACTAAAATCTTACAAAGATCCCTTGATAATGAGGTGTAAAAACACAGATGTAGCACAGCATTACAGCTTATCCACTGCCAATCTGGAAACAACAAACAATGAAACTAATTTCAGTCAGGCTTGAACTTTAAAAAAATATATGCCAAGTTTAAAACTGCATATGCATTGACTGCTTGGAAAACCCAATACAGACAAAATATCTGTATGGCAGTAGTGTAATAAAGTTGCCTAAATATCTTGTCTGAGTTCATTAGTGGAGGTGATTTCTGTGTTAATGTAGGCAGAGCTAATTCCAGTCTGGCCTTTGGTGTATGTGAGGCAACCCTTTAGAGCCGGTTGGCTTTTGAAGCCTGCTGGTCGAGCTGTTCAAAGCTGCAGCTGTTTTTTGGCAGTGTTTGACAGCTATAATTGATGTTTATTTTGGCATTGAGTTTCAGTCCTTTCATGCAAATGTCCTGCATGCAGTGAAATGGGTCAGGGCAGCAATGGGTGGGCACAATTTGTGTGTGCCAGGATGAGAGCTAAGCGCTTAACGAGATGAATTTACATTCTAGATCACAGTACCTCAAGGAGCAAAACACAACAAAAAGCAGCCCTCGCCAACTCTTACAATTAAAAAAGGCTTCACATGTCTCTCTCTAATAGTAATTTGATAATGGATGGTGAAACCATTCCTCCACATGTTCATATACTGTATATCTTATCATAGTAGTCAAGTAAAACAGTTGAGAAAGATTTGTTTTTGTCCTTTATTGCCTGTCTATAATAAGGAAAGCACCTAAATACATTTTTTTACCTCCAATAAAATGTAATAGATTGTATGATATTGTTGATGTATTTCATTGTTCTAACTTTTAAGTGACCTTGGATAAAAGCATCTGCTAAATGGCTAAATAGAGTAGTAGCTTAAAGCAAAGCCAATCGTAAAAAATAAGTTTAAACATCCACAATGGGACATTTCTCTCGCTAAAGCCCTACTGTCAGCATAAATGTAAAAGTTCTAGCAAAGAAAAAAGGATAATGGTTAATGCTTAACGAGGGATTGTGCCCATGAATTATACAGACCCTTTAATTTCCGCCCCCTTTGGCTCCTCAAGGGGGCGGAGAACCTCCGTGGCCCCGGTCTGCCCAGTCAGCCCACCTGCAGACCTGCACCAGGACCCGGCCCTCAGACATCCTGGCTCACCGCATGTTTTCCCCGAGACCCCTCCGTACCATTCCCCTCAGCCGGGGCCAGGCCTGACATCACCGGTGAGGCACGCAGGGGCCTCCTCAGTCTGCTCCCAATTACGGCGACGCACACTCCTCCATGGAAAAGACTTCAAATTCACTGTGAAAAGCCCCTCTGAAGAACAACCTGAGAGTGTGGGGAAAAAACAAACTGACACAGCGGCTGACCACCACAGGGTCTGTTGGGGTTGTGGAGATGAATGCAGACCTATTGAAAAAGCTTTTAACAGTGGGCGCTTTTATTGGGCGGAAATGTTATGGTCTGGAAATTAGGAGGATATGAGAAAAGCAATGTCAAGAAGGTCAAGAACAACAGGATTAGTGAGCTTTATCTTTTACTTTTTAATCCTAGTTAATTTGTGTGATATTCACCAGTCTGTCTGACTGTTCAAATATTCAAACTGCTGGATTTATATTTGTTCTTTGGCATTCATACAAAAATGATACAGAGCACATTTCCGAAATTGATGAAGGATAAAGGATCTTCCATCTTTAAGGCCAACTTTCAAGTACTGTATATCTCATTTACGCCATCTTAAACTACTTGTCTTTTCAAAAAGCTGACTGTGTGAATTGAGCTAGATTGTAAAATAGACTAAGAAAACACATAAAACATGCCAAATCGTATTAAGACACCACAATGGAGTTCATTCAGAAGCGTTTGAAACAATGAAAGCCGATATTCCAGCAAAGCACAAGTGAATTGAATGATTTAAATACAATAACATAAGTTGTAACATCTACGGTATACACTGGTATTTCTTTCTCATCTCAGAATAGATTGGCCTGTAATCAAATCGGTATTCGACCAATATCAGGTAGAAGGAGCACAGATAACAGCGATAACGCAACAGGGAAGATAGCGACAGATTTTCCTTACGCATGTTTTAAAACTTTTGATGGGACTTTTTAGGAATCTTTGACCCCAGAAATCACAGGTCACAAATTCCTGCCTTTCTCCACTCCCAGCCTCCTATCCATCCTACTTTAGTGTATCCAGATGAGGCCTAGCTGCCTAATCCTGTAGCGGGAAAGGAAACAAGTGGAACCCATTACAACTTAGCTGTTTCAGTAAACCGCGGGTTAGTGACTGCATTCCTCCCTACTTCTGATATGATTCAGCCAGTGTCTGCATGTGTCTGCATGTGTGTGTGTTTTCACAGGTGATGGTCATGACATGACAGTGTTGAGTGTCTTGGAGAGATTTGTGATGATGATGACAGCCATACGCTCACCAGATGGGCTTCTTGACTTGCAGAGAGAGAATGCTCTGATCCACCCTCTATATGATAAACCCCAACTCTATCATACTCATACTCTATCATACTCATACCCATACTCATACTCTATCATACTCATACCCATACTCATACTCTATCATACTCATACCCATACTCATACTCTATCATACTCATACCCATACTCATACTCTATCATACTCATACCCATACTCATACTCTATCATACTCATACCCATACTCATACTCTATCATAC
>JAOPJH010000030.1:18350654-18361885 GCA_027122575.1 Merluccius polylepis
TATATATGCGCACACACACACACACACACACACAGTAGCCTATACAGTATGTGTATATATGTGTGTGTGTGTGCGCTTAGCTATCTGTTGATTACAAGGCCGCATTTTCTCTTTAAGCACCATCATCAACACAATGCATTCGTATTTAACCAACCCCTTATTGATTCATTCATTTGACTTTCTTCTTCTTCTTTCTGTGTGTGGTTTCACACGCACCTACAGCGACGGTGCCGCTGTAGGTGCGGCGCCGCGAAACAGCTGTGCCTTTGTGCTAGCGGTGCTTACAGGTAATCAACAGTGCATCCAATTGCTCTTCACAGAGGGGATCATTTTCAGCTGCCCTGAAAGATTGAAAGCATTAGCTATGAATGGCAAACCACTTAGGCAGTCCACCAACACACAGCCTTGTGTTCGCGACTCAAGCCAATCTGTGATCCCGCCTTCATTTCTTCTTTTTTTTTTTTCTTTGTGAAAGATCTTCGCAAACAAACGCCATTTAAGTGTGTGCATATCTTTCCACTCCCGAGCAAGAGTATGATTGTGAGACGGCATGCATGCATGCATGCGCGAGTGTGTGTTGTTTACACACCCATTTGCCTTGACACTATCTTGTGGTTAACGCGCCCTAAAGGCTGCGCAAACAAGAATGAGAAATCAGCCGCGCCGAGCTGCAGGTGGGGCTCCTGGTGGTAAGTGCTCCCGGCGATCCGGAGAATTTAAACGGTTTTGGGCTCATGATGAGGGACAAGGATGGGAGCGCCATGCGGCCGCCTGTTTAGACCATCCCGATTCAGAGACAATCAACATTTTCACGAGAAAATCAATTTAGAGCAAAGAAAGATTCACACTTCAACTCCCCCCCAGCCTGTTTTAACACACCTGTTTGTGTCTCTGCTTTTCAGCCACCTCGGTCTACCCATCTCTCATCCGTCTGTCTGTCTGTCTGTCTGTCTGTCTGTCTGTCTGTCTGTCTGTCTGTCCGTCTGTCAGCTATGTCTGTCCGTACCATGTCTTTTTCCTCCTTTCCACTATCTAAATTTCAATCTTTGTCACCCTGTCACTCTGCCGCTCTCTTCATCTCCCCCTCTGTCTTCGTCAGGCTGTCCTTTCCTGTCCCACAGTTATACCTTCTCTCTCTCCGTCTCTATTTCTCTCTCCCTCTTCCTCACATACCACAAAAGCAAAAGATGTCACACTTGTTTTCTTATCAAATCAGATCAGGCTCCCTGCGACCCAAAGGGAGGCAGAAAAAAAGACTGCTTTTTTGACATATTCTTCCCTCCAAAATAACAGTCCTCTACTCAGGTAAACAACACAAAGCCAAGATGTCATTATACACAGTGCGACGCGGCTGGTCCAATATAATGAGCGGCAACCTAGGTTTGATTTAAATACATCTTTCCAGGTCTGCACATCGACTGTATTATGTAGGGTTTGGATGACAAAGAAAGTGTTGACAAAACAGTCACAGTGGCATTCAATCACCGGCAAATACCTGGTGTTTGGTGTTTGTCGGTTTCTTGGAATGACTTGGATGTAACTAATGACTTTGGCAGCCGATAAGCCGATTCGTCCCTGAAACTTTGTTCCTGTATCGGCTCAGAGACATCATGCGATTGTAAACATGCGGAAAATAAACCCATTAAGTAGATCCTGAGTACAACTCAAACACTAGTTTTGTACTCTCTGAACAGTTGTCAGTCAGTTGTCAGTTGTCGCTATCAGTTGGTCGGTTATTAGACAATTAATTGCAAGTCAATAAAAAGTAAAAGAAACACAAACTCCTTCCATAACACAATTATCCAGGAGCTGCTATTGTCCCCGCTGCCAGTCATTCGTCTTATTAGACAACACAACCATTTCACCGGAAAGTGGAGCTGTTCAAATGGTTCAAAATCTTTTGTAACTCCTTATGACTGAGAAACATGTCTGCACCACGCATATTAACTTCATGGAAAATCAATGATGTTTTGAGCTTTGTGGTTTGGGAGAAAAATGTGAAACATTTTCTGAAACTGACATATTGTGATGCATGTCTGTTGCACAAGCTGAATGGAAGAAAAAGGTCGTCACAAATCACACATTTTAATAACAGCAGACGTTTCCACAGCACTTGGCTCCGTCTCAAACTTTGTCGCAGTCTTGTAAATGTGTTGAAAAAGCCGACGTTTTCGCTGACCACCACCAAACCATCGCTCACCAGGCCAGGTTCCAGGTTCAAGTCAAAGTGGACCGATTATTGACTGGTTTCTTTAGTGAACCACATTTCCCTTTAAAGTTACAACGATTGATGCCTCATTATACAAAGTGTTGAGTATGAGACGTTTCTCTTATTGGCGACTTGCTCAACATAATATCCAAAAGCAGCGATGCGTTCTCCTCCTCCTCACAAGCGTTGGCACATGAGAACCATGCGTCTTTGGGCGGTAGACTACCATATGTCAAATTTTGAGTATAATTTAGTATAATTCATCTGTTAACCGAAAGCTTTGTGATCGACTGCAGACCTTAGGGGGAAGTGTTGCGTTGTGGCTGTGGTGTTAGACTCCCAGTCAAACTGTACTGGGTTTGATCCCCAGGGTATCCTGAATTCACTGTAAGTCATATTGGATAACAGCGTCTGCTCAATGACTAAAAAGTAAATAGTAGTTATTTCTCCGAAAACATCTGTGTTGTTGAGCAAAGGCAGATTTGTTTAAGGAAAATAGTGTTCATGCACAAGGAGATGATGATCCTGTCCTGTTGTGTAACGGTTCACTGGGATGTCGAAAACAACAACACAAGCTGGCATCGGCCTTCACAGATGCAATAAGAAATGTTTGAAATAAAATCTCATAATTGCATATTTTTGTTTGTGTATAGTTATGGATGGTTATCACCTGGGTTGCTTTAAATGTGAAACAAATCATTGCATAACTCCCTGGTTATGGTGTTATGAATGACATAATGATGTCATCCATATGAAACCAAATGTTGTGTACCTGCCTGTTAATGTTGGGACACATACATCTACAGTATTGTACTTCAAACACGTGTTTTTTTGGGGGGGGATCTGTGCCGAGAAAATAAACTGGATTCATATGCTTCAAAATATTTAAACTCAGCATGACTACCACTTATGCTAAATGTGATCCAACAACCCATGCCAGAGTTGGCATAATTTAAACAAATGTAGAAATTAAATGAAAACTGTTACAGCCTTGATCATCCACAAACTGACATGGCACAAAAGCTTTTCATTTACTTTGCTCATGAAGGATTCTTTTGATCCTATATTTGTTTGATTTAGACATTGTTCATCCACTGTTATATGGACTTAGAGATCCTGACATGCCAGAGGAAAGCTTGGGGAAGCGTGAGAGGCATGAGAGGAAACAGGCTGAGGTCTGGTCCTGGTGCTGGACTATATTTCCATGCATCTGCAGATGCATGGAAATATAGTAATATAGTTATATAGTAATATAGTTATATAGTCATATAGTTATGTAGTAATATAATAATATAGTTATATAGTAATATAGTTATATAATAATATAGTTATATAGTCATATAGTTATATAATAATATAGTTATATAGTAATATAGTTATAAAGTAATATAGTTATATAATAATATAGTTATATAGTAATACAGTTATATAATAATATAGTTATTTAGTAATATAGTTATATAATAATATAGTTATATAGTCATATAGTTATGTAGTAATATAATAATATAGTTATATAGTAATATAGTTATGTAGTAATATAATAATATAGTTATATAGTCATATAGTTATGTAGTAATATAATAATATAGTTATATAGTAATATAGTTATGGATTACGAATGGAATGATCCTGTGTTTTGCCGACGATTCGACTATGAGATTGGCAGTCGAATCAGACTCCTTCGATCGAATCTTCGAATAGTCGAATATTCTGGGTCACCCCTAGTAGTAATATAGTTATATAGTAATATAGTTATATAATAATATAGTTATATAGTAATATAGTTATATAATAATATATTTATATAGTAATATAGTTATATAATAATATAGTTATATAGTTATATACCGTTTAGTTCAACATGTTTTAAGACCAAAATGTTTTAAAATCCTCCTGAAACTGTGATTAAGGTCTCAAATGCAATTTGCCTTATAATTGACTTGATTTCTGTAAAGCACACATCTAAACATTACTAAAACAAAACATGGAGTCTAGTCTAGTCTGTCCACTGTTTTAACAACACATTTTCATAATCATTACCAATTATTATTACTCATAATGGTATTTTAACTTTTTGTTTCTTATGATCTTATTATATGGTATACTTTCAACAAATATGCATTGCGTTTATCATAATTATAAATTAATACATTATAAATTATAATAGCTTATGATTTTTACCTGCCGTTATAAAGTGTAATTATGATTCATTATGTTATGATATGGTCACGAAAATGGCATTAGGATGTATTATGAATATTGTTGTAAACAATTATGCACAAGTCGATGCACAATTAGTCACCAATCCCTCTTAAAATAAAATAAATGTTTTTTTCTTTCTAGATTAAGTTGAAACTCTCATTTACATATCATAATTACAGCCACATCGAATGTGCAAGGAGCGAGCACATTGCAAAAGCACGAGGACATTTTAGTGTAATAAAGCTAATTATAAACTAATTACCAAGCTTACCTTGCCTGCATTAAAATACTTAAGTTTCCTGTAGATAAACCATCCATGCTTAGCTGGGTTTTAGTCAAAGCTGGTGTTTTACTAACACTTGATGGATAAGTGGGTCAAAACCAGCCGAGCTGAATTTTTAACATTAAAAACAGATCAGATATCCAAGCTTTTTATTATGTTAGGGGATCATATTTTTTGTAATTATTAGGAACATATCCATGTAAAACAATGCCTTAAATTAACATTTCTGCATGACTATGACAATATTTTCTTCTTTGAATCAATATTTTACATCGCTACTAGCCCTGCAATGGGAACCAATAAAAATAGATAGTGGGATGTGTGGGATTTTCCCATTCAGAGCAATGGTTCCCTGGCCCCAAGTCATCCTGTCATATGCAAATATGGATGTGGTTTGCATATGACTAATATCAGGAAGCGTGTTGTTGCATTGTAACTTCTCTTTCTGCAGCCACTGAATGACAACACTGTGCAACAGCAGTCTGAAAGGCCAGAGTCAAATGGGAAGTTGAAAAACACAGATCGCTATCAGTTGCTATAGGCAGCTACATGATAATACCATTCAGGTAAAGCATGTGGGATTTGTAATTCGATTTACAGTTTGAGAGAAGAGAAGCCAACAACAGTTGAGAGTCAAACAATTGAACACACTGTTCTTTTACATTACATTATATTCTGTCTATAATGCATGTTTATTATAGATTCAAATTAGATATGGATACATGTGTTCTCATAGGGAAAGCTCAGATATTTTTGAACAACAATTATTTAAATATTATTTGACCAAAGTGGGTGTACTGCACCAATAATACAATTTCATTATAGCCCATAGTTACGGTATATTTACAGAACTACAACTCTCAATATGGTGTAGTATAGCCAACAGCCTGTTATAAATGGGGTGGTTCCTTCATGAATCCAGATTAAATGTGTCCAAAAGGATACCCAATATTGGTGGTACTACCATGAGATGAAGGTGGGGGTGTTGGTCAGGCAGCAGTAGTGGTGTTAGATAATAAAAACCGTAACATGAGTCAATTTCTGAACAGAATATGAAATGTATTAGGCTATCGAAATCCATAGGAAGTGTATACAGTATACTACTAATAATACAGAGGTAGCAATAGCTCAAGATCAGAAATAAACCAGAAGACAGTTCCCAAGCTGTTGAAAATGCTGTCATGAAAAAAAAAAGAAGTGTTTTATGTGTCGCGCCCTAATGCGTCGATGAATGCGATTGGATGTTGATAGCTGGCACCTGATAGGTTGATTGCTGGACAAGATTGACGCCCTTCCTCCGAATATCAGCTTGTTAGAGCTGATGCCAATCCGCCCAGAGGATGAGCGTTTATCAGCCGATGCGAAGGGATTTGGGATTTGGGATTTTTTTGGTGTCTAAAACTAAAGTCGTACCCCAGTGTTGTAACTCTGTAGCCCTGGACCAGACCCAGAGCAGAGACCCGGAGCGGTGTGCAGTCTGGTCCGGGTCTGGCTCTGCTTGTGTTGTGTGTTATGCTGCGTTAGAATCAGAGTTGACAGGCTGTACAAGTCTGAGGCAGATGGTTCTTAGCATGGCATCAGTTCAGGGTCTTATGGAGGAAAGCCTTTCATCCATCTCATTGTTCGCTGTCTCTCTGCGCTGCTTGTCGGTGGCATAGATCACATTATTAGAAGCCCATCTTCACAGCCTCCACCGACTGAACCGCGGGCCAGATGTCAGCGAGTATAGCATTGGGTGTTAGCTCCTTTTGATGAGGTTGTTGTGCGATGTGCCAGATAACTAGCCTCACCGTGCCTCGGCGACCGTTCAAGGTCAAGCGTTTGTACAATCATATATCAGATTGTGTTAACACAAAGTAAACAGTTGTTAGGCTTTGCGTTTATGTCGTACTGGTGAATTTTGCAGTACTGAGAAATACAGACCAAACTCAAGATACACAGACACGGAGATATTGCCTCTTTAGTAGACATGTGGATAGAGGCACAGTTGTCCACAACAACCACAACGACATGTACAGTTTGCAAAACCAAAGGCGTGAGAAAGGTATTTGCTTAAAATATGTTTGGGAAGATACTGAACCCTCCCGACGGAGACCCCAGAGGCCGGGCTGGAGGGTATAGTTGGATCACATGCATCATATGAAGACCAGAAAAAGAGGCTGTGCTGTATAGAAAAGGAGCGACCGAGATAAATGTGAACCCATAGTGGGAGACCAGTCAAACTACTAGAGCATATAGTTTACTGCAATATGCACTTGTAACAGGAAATCATAGCTGTATAGCATTTACTTAAAAAAAAACACTGTAATAGTACTATAATAACTACCTGCAAAACTAGTTTCTAATACTAGAAAAATATATGGCATTACATTACACTACATTACATGAGCAAAGCATATTTGTTTGCAATATAGTGAAAATAATATGTTTTTCATATGAAATAGTAATGAAATATCCCCTGAAACTCTTAGTGGCAACCTATTACACATTCCCAGCATCATGTAACAAGCATGAAATAAAAATAAACTTAGTAAACCAATAGAACCTCAAAAGACGATACGAGAAACATCACAGTAATATGAAAAAAGTGTAATTGAAAATGTAATGACAAGCCACCTTGTACACGTTTGAGCTAGAAGGCATGGAAAACATCGTGTTATTGCGTGTTGTGAGCCAAATGCTAAAAACCCTCGAATTGCAGGCAGCATAAAAAAATCCCCAGAAATGAAACAGGGGGTCTATTGTAACGTGCAATATAACCAGAGCAGCTGATAGTTTGCCACCTCTCCCACAGTGGAACAGAGATACGACCGTGAACCCAGGCTGGAAAAAGAGCTGCAAATAGTGGCTAAGTTACATCAGTATTTCAGATAAAGAAGAATATGCGCCTGTGCAATTAAATCCCTGCTCATCGAGTATAAAGAGAGGGACTCCAGCAGCTGCTGCCTCCATGAATGAACTCATTAGGGGCTGTAAGCAGTGCTGCATGCGTACTATGGAAACAATTACAAAAAAACAAATCTAGCACCCATTCAATCAAGCCTTGTTTAAATAAGTATGAATGGTGTAATGTTATATTGTATTTTACCTCCCCCCCCAAAAAAAAAAAACTGTAATCATGAAACCAATCATTGGTGGTGGTGTGTCCTGTAAACGGCGCTTTCTTCATTTCAGAGACCATCTTTATACTTCGCCTGATGCAGCAGCAGCAGCAGCACAGTCGAAATGAAAGAGACGGTTCAAGCAATCTACACTTTCCCTTTCAGGCCACTGGTGTTAAACATTGACAGACAGACACCCGACGCTCGCTCTCCCCTTCAATCTAATATGGATTGCTTTGGTCTGGAAAATATATATAGTCCAACCAGTACCTTAAACCAGCCGACCAGCAGCAACACGCAAGGTAACCGAGCAGACATTTGCAGTAATTGGCACATAGTTGTCACGGAAATAATTGGCTCATTTTAGTCAGTTGAGTGATAACTGGAAAATACTGCTGGAAGGAGAGGCTGTTGCCGCTCTCAAGGGGCTGATCTGGAAAGCCTCAACGTTTATACTCCCGCCTCGGATAAACACAGATTTCATTGTCTCACGCGTCAGCGTATGAAGGGAAGATTAATAATAGAATATAGCCTTTTACGTCCCATTAGGGCTTGTCGCTCACTATACCTTTTATAAACTCTCTATTTCAGTCTGTCTTCTAAAAAGCGACAAGCGTTCGCTCTTCATTTGGCCGGCGATGAATAGGGGCCTCCAAATACAATGGATGGTTTTTATTTTTTCCCCCGAAAGCAGGTTAAATGATGCAGTTTAGATGAAAGTGGGTTTCTGTTCGGGATCAAAGTCACTACAGGCTCGGTATTAACTCAAGTCCATCCAAGCAGTGTTTATGTTTCTTCATGAAGGGTATGCTCATCAGACTGAAGTTTCATTTCTATGATGACACTTCAGAAAGAAACATTCCTGTTGAGTTTTCTCTTATACCTGTGACGGCAATTGCAAAAACACTGACATTGATAAGCCAAGAGTATTTTTCTCTTTCTCTCTCTCTCTCTCTCTCTCTCGAAGTCATGGCTTCACAAATAATTATTGACTTTACTTTACAAATGTTATTGAATGTTAAACCCCCAACTAAATGATTATGTAAAGAAGATTATGATATCTATTAAGGCACTGTCAGACTTAATCTCTTTTCGAGCAGTTGACTACAACCACGCATCATAGCAAACAGAAACTGCTGCTCCTGAAATAAATCCAGGTCAATGTCCAGCAACAGACAAAACCAAGGGCTGCGTTACCTTGGCAACAGATCAGGCATCAATGGCATGTTCAGTCAAATGACCGTGAAGGGGGGGGATTTCTCCAGTATGTTCACACTGTCAGGGAGGTTTTAATGTTTCTGAACTGAACTAATCTCATAAAGCTCATCTAGGGAAACCTCTGTGAGCTAGATATACACTGTACTCTGCGTTTTGCAGACACAGGTCAATTATATGGTTTATATTGTAATAAGCAGAATGAGAAACATGTGCTTCTGTGCTCCTCCTGCCCTCAGCAGTTTTAGCATTATGGTTCAAATCTATCTCCCCTTCATTCCAGCTTTAGCATCTGGAATTGCTATTTTTCTGCTAAACAAGTCCAAAATCCTGCCTGAAATATAAAGTGGAATTGCTGCAAACGCTGTAGCACTCGCACAGACAACTTGATGTCCCTATAAAAGATAAATACCTACAGCAATAATATACCAGTTCCAATAAAAAAAGGCTAATATGTCCCGGCCTTGATAGCCGAGGCACAAAAACTTAACATTTAAAAGCCTGACAGCCAATGAAGTGAGCACTCAGAAATATAAAGATTTAAAGACATGGACCATTGACATATGGACATGCTTTTAGCAGTATTATATATATATACACACACACACACACACACACACACACACGGCCAAAGAGATGCCTTGAAAGGCACATGGAAATAGTTGATACCATATAGGAGATCGTATACAATGTTTAATGTTCTGTTTAACTGATCCTGAGAGGGAAACACAGCACAAAGGTGTTAGCCCTGCGCAATGTTTTTTCTCTCTTTCAAAACCTTTCATGTTTCAACATATCTAAGACATATTATGCCAACATTTCAAATAGTTGCATAGCAACCACACGGTAAGGTAAATCCAACGGTGCGGAGAATGTTTCGCAGAACAATTTGTTCTCCGAGATAAAATTGCGGCTGACATCCACACACAAAGAGAGGAGAGTAAACGAGTGAGTTGTGAACAATACAAGCAGCACATAGTCAGGGTTGATTTTAAATAGAGCAGACGTCAATGTACTAGCTGCACAACACAATGAATAATAGTGGCCCTGGCCATGGTGTTTAAATAACGGTGTTAGCAGGTAAGCAGGTTAAAGTCTGCAGGCCAAAAGCAGAAGCACCAGGATTTACAATACATTGACTCTGATTGCAAACAAATGTGCTGTTGTGAAGAACTACTGCCTTGTCATCAGTTTGGAAATACCTGGAGTATCTCGAGGATACTGGGTTGAACAGATCGGATGATATATCTTCAATCGAACATATTGTTTCAGTCATGTTTTGTGTGTTAGAGCATAATGATTGAATTGTACATTTAATTAAGTTACAGGCTGTTCCAATTTGCAAATAGTCTGCCGTCGCCCTTTTGTGAACACAGTTAAATAGCACATCATTATAAATCCCTGTCCTTGACACCGAGAAAGCAAAACAACTGATTTACATACATTATTAAATTGATTTGTTTTCCCAGTCAGTAATTAACTGGCTTTTTTTCAGAATTAGTAAATGATTAAATGAAGAACACATTGTACAAATGTGGTACAAACAAAGCAATCCTATGTTATTCTATCTTCTGTACTGTAGAGCGCTAAACTACAGTTTCATCCACTATAATGATTGTCATTGGCAAAGCAACAATAATGAGCAGTAATGTGTTACTGGAGCAGTATATCTGTAATCAGCTGCGGAGGTTAGGTGAATTAAGGGAGAGGGATTACCGCTTGTGTCGAGTACAGGAGAGAGCTACAAGAGCCGTTGACAAATACTGTAAAGCTGGTAAACCCCACAAGTTACATCTCAGTGCAACGATAACAAGCGGCAAAAAACCCACAAATACAAGCATGAATAATGCATGTGCATGTGTGTACACACACACCCACACTACACTAATCCACTGCAAATAAATGCTTGATTATAATGTATGAAATGTTTCTGATCAGTCAGCTGAAAAACTAATTTCATGTTCTCATTAGAAGTCCCTGCCTGAGGCCTATCTTCATGTCAGTGTTTATTACTGTGAGAACGCAATATTAAAATCATCAGCAGGCCGGCCGCATCAGAGCTGCTGCTCACTACTCTCAAACAATGATGGAGAGACAGAGATGGAGAGAGAGGGGATGGATGGATATATATATATATATAAATAAATAAAGAGAGAGAGAGAGAGAGAGAAAGAGAGAGAGAGAGAGAGAGAGAGAGAGAGAGAGAGAGAGAGAGATA
>JAOPJH010000030.1:18576093-18586669 GCA_027122575.1 Merluccius polylepis
GTGTGTGTGTGTGTGTGTGTGTGTGTGTGTGTGTGTGTGTGTGTGTGTGTGTGTGTGTGTGTTTGTGTGTGTGTGCGAGGGAGAGAAAGAGACCGTGGGGAGCAGGGGGAGGGAGGGCAGACACGGTGTCAGGTTTCAGCACGGCCTATGGTGCTGCTGCACTGCCTCACTTCCTGTCTGTCTGTCTGTCTGTCTGTATGTGTGTCTGCCTGTCTGTCAGTCGATAAATAAAACCTGGCTCACAGAGCAGGTTCTGGATGCAGCGAGGCTTGAAATTCACTCATCAGACGCCCCGGTTTTCGAAAAGCACCAGCAAAACACAGACACGTAAACACATGGGTCCACACCGCCGCGAGCCCAGGAAGTGCGAAGGCGAGCGTTTGAGTCCTGGCTCACACAACAACAGCGTTAAGTACAGCGCAGTGTGACATCCTATCCGTGTGCGCGGTGCAGACCGCCCTGCAGGCCCACTCCCGTATCGGCGACCGGCGACCGCGGTGTGTGGTCGCTGGCGGTTCGTGCCGCGGTATCGTTCTCGCCGTCTATTTTTCTCTCCCGGGGGCCGCGTGTGGATTTACGATGCGGGCCGGTCTGGGGAGAGAGACACCTGCTGTTTGTTAGCGCCAGGAAAACCCCGGGCCCCTGCGCCATTTCACTTTCACTTGTCAGGAATGACGACACACGAAGGGGTTGCTTTGACGGTGTGTTGAATCAGTAGAAATCGCTCAAATGAATGTACAAAACCACAACTACAATAAAAAATACCGAAAAAAATACCGAAAATAAAAAATCGGTAGAACTACTGTGAGTCTCCTAGCCAAGTTTAAAGATAATTGTCGGGACTTCCCAAAACAAAACCATTTTTCTAAAGAATAGCTACCGTTTAAGACTGTGAACACTTTAAAAGTCAGGAACACCCTTTGTGGTGTATATTATAATATTCAGTACTCATACAACTGCGAATCATCCTGAAATTGAATAATCAAGAATACATGTGTCCTTTAACTGGCCTTTGGCTTAATCTAGTTATTTAAATCATTGATACTTTTTTTTACAGTGCTTTTAAGAGTCTGAAACATTAATTAGAGCACATAGACCAGAAAAGTCACAGCATGGACCACGAATGAGCTGTAGTAGCTCTTTGCAACAAGAAGCAATGGAGAACATATTAGTATAATGGAGAACATAATAGTAACACATTTTTGTATTTGAAAATACTGACTCCCCCCTTAGATTAAAATTGACGCGTGTGTGACACCTTGTCTCAACATGTATGGATGTGGTCCATAATGTTACAGAATCATGGCTCAGATTATGTTTTGAACACATTTTGAAGCTACTTTTACTCTTTGTCTTTGTCGTTTTATTTTGATGTGTTATTTACTGATGCGATGCTTATCTGAATGCGCTAGAAACCACAACAGGATCTATGTTTTAGGGATGCAAGAAATACTCAGAAACTTTGATCAAATACACGGCCCAAATCTCAATGAGTATTGGTGTACTTTTTTTTGTCCACGGTCGTTCCCACCAATGAACACATATTGAATGTCAGTTTGCCCTGTACTTTATACAGTCTGTGCATTACATTTACACTGTGAGTGCTGCTTTTTACAGTCGTAGAGCTGGCGTGATACACTTCTAAACACCGATTTTAATGTCATATCTATCGGGAACATTTTGAAACGTGAGACACATCCGGGTTGATTGCACTTTGGTTAGGCTATTGTTTTACGGCAAGGTTCTTTGTGATTCGACCTATTGTATAGAAATATTGGCCTACGATGGCTCTAGAGCAGAGGCCACTAAATGGTGGACTGCGGTCCGGATCGCAACACGTTTTTGAGAAATTATTTGAGAAATTAACATAATAATAATATTGAGTGTTTTTTTCAAGACCAGATCAGAGTCTTTTATAGACCTTTGGCGCAGCTTGTCTTGCTGACATACATACGTCAAACGGTCATCAATCAAAGCGATTATTTACAGTGAGTGGAAAGAGGCTGGTCATTGTGGAAAGGGCTCAAGAAAGAGAGAGGATCGAAAGCAAGAGGAGCGATGACAGCATGACGTGCTTTACAGATAAGAAAGGTAGACTCGGAAAATCGAGCTTTCAAGGATGAATTGACAGAGCAATACGTCTTCATTCTCCTTGCTGCGAGTGTGAAGCGCCACTATGAAACAGAGCACAGGTCTTTTGAGCAAACATACCCACTGAAGTCAGAGGTGAGGGCACGGAAAATAAACAAATTCAGATCCCATGATCGGTCCACCAGAAAAACTCATATTCATTACCGGCTCAGCAACGTGTAAAGAAATGTTCACCAAAAGTAGCATGGTTTTTGGGTCAACATAAGCCATTTACTGACAGGGTGGTTGCTAAGGAGTGCATGACTGCTGTCGCTAAAGCATTACTTGCGGGTCAACAAAAAGATGAGTTGTGTGAGAAAATCAAGCAAATCTGAATGTCTGCTCAGACAACATAAAAAAATACTGAATAGCTTCTTGACGCAGCTATGGAGTGCACCATGCACTCACCAAGCTGTTGATGAATCTACATAACTGATCATGCCCCGCTTCTGGTGGATGTTAGATGTTTCCACAAAGAGAAGAAAGAGCTCTGTGAGGACCTGTTAGGTCCCAATCACCACAGAAGGAGCCCCATGGTAGGAAGAGAGAGAGGAGCTGTGGTACTGATGAAAGAGGACAACCCCTGAATTCACCGCCACTTTCTGGCTACAGACAGTGTCTGAGACCGTTTTCCCTGGTCTTACCACAGTGTCACTGTACACCTTGACCATGTTTGGCTCCACGTATAGCTGTGAGACGGCTTTCTCCACTGTGAACGTCATCAAAAATAAGTACCGCTCTAGGCTCACCGAGGAGCACCTACATATGTGCATGAGGACGGCACAGACTCCATTCCAACTACAGTTCAAGTTACTGGCAGGGCAAGCAAGAGCCCATTTATCTCACTACAAACGTGTGAGATGGAGAAGTAAGTGAGAGTGGGAAAGATGGACATTTAACCCGTTATCATTTTTATATTTATTCAAAAAGAACTTGTTTGTGTCTGTGTCTGTCTGTGTCTGTTTACAAAACAGACACAGACACCGTTCACCGTGTTCAAATTTGTGATACAGTCGGCCTACATTCACTCATGATATGGTTGCTAATTTATTTTATTTTATGTGTAATGTCTGTATTAAAAATGTGCAATAAGCAAAGGAGTACATTTTATTGAAATGTACTACTTACTACTGCGGAAATTTGAGTCACTGGACCTCTTATTGGGTTCCTTGCTCTACAGAGAGGAGTGCTGCTGCCCGACCGTCTCCTGGGCAGGGATACACAGCTAGACACACAGGACTTATACCGGTGGTCGTGTCTTTATTTCCCATGTTAGATCACTGCAATTTGAAGCATGAATATCTGTTGAATATCCAATAGCTTAATTAACTTCTATTTTTTAAGACGACGATAAACCATCCAATTTTTTATAATTTAACGACCATTCGAAAATCATGACCCATCCCTCGAAATTCATGACCCGTCCCTACATTTTAATAACTTTTTATTTATTATTTTCCCGGCTTCTAATGTGCATCTGATGCAAAGAAGCAAAGCCAACCAAAATGATGTAAAGGTGTGGCACTGACATGATTGTGACGTGTGAAACGCAATTCAAAAAACCTATTGACGAATGTGAAGAGATGCCTATATTACTCCTAACCAACTCAATCCCACAGACGATTTTGTTACAAAATAACAGTGTTCATTAGTGGAAAATTACCACTGTTTTGAGACGATTACTTAGACCTATATCCAACCACATTCAAGTCAACATAATGTCCCTCAGAGACAGAGACAAAAAAAACAATGCCTCTATGATGAATGTGTCTGAAAATGTGAATATGGCTGTCAAAGCCATCGCCCGTCTCCAACAGAACAGGCCAAGCTCCAGCTTGACTGTGAATGGCTGTCATTGGTTGACGGCTCACTGTTTGACAGTGAGAGAGGAACAACAAACCATTTAACTATGAAGAAGTCACACAAGACAAACGTTTATTCTCAGAACTGGGGCTCCCCCACTATACGATGTGAAATGACTGGTGGATGACGCTGCTTTTTTTTTTGTTTTAAGCAGAGTGTTTACATGGACAATAATAACCCTCTTATAGTCTGTGTGAGGCATAAATGGTATCTCCCTCTTCTTTAATATGGTGACACATTTGTATGTTTCCATGTAAAACAGATACTATGTAGGAGGTGAAGGTTAATGATGAATGCTGTCTGACTAATTCACTTAATAGAGGGCACTGGACTTAAATACAGCCTTTCAAACTATTGCATCCATAAAGGGCTAACCAAAATGTGAGATTGATCATTCACAGTGAACTGGTTATTCGTTGGCATTTAAGAGCACTCAAGGTTAATCAACAAGTCAAAACATTTGTTCTTTTCAATTCAGACTGAAAAAACGAGACCAAAAAGTTGGGTGGTTTCCACAGAAACAGTTGTTCATATTTGACTGACAAAAGGCTCAATATCCATTCATAGTTTTCCATAACAAAGGGTTTACAGGGTAGTAACCACATACTCAAATGTGACAATGATGATGATGATGATGATGATGTTGTCATTTCAGTAAAACAAATAATCTGTGTCTAGGTGAGAGGGGAGCGGCATCGCTGATGACATCCTCTCGTCTAGTAAAAATCAAACTTCAGGGCCCAAATCGTGTTTGAACACGCCACCACGTAGTAAAAAAAAATAAAACGAAAACAAATGTAACTAGAACCTTGGACACATACATCTCCATGCTTAGACAACAGCAGGGACCGTCATATCTCACTGCTCGTTTAACCTCCGAAATCATCCCGACAAAAGTCCCTCCTCCCAGCAGTGACTGAACATCACGACTGTTGAAAAATCCCAATTAGCTGCATCCACTGCAGGGCAGTGAAGGGTAGGCAGCCATCCTCTGATGTCCTGCCTGTTCAGCAAACACACTATCAGCCAACTCTTTACACACCAGTGCACATGAATAGCACAGTCAGCCTCTGAGCATCAACACAGGGCTGGATGTTGACACAGACACAGAGAGGCTGGTCCACAGTCACGGCTGTGGTTCATGTCCTCATTTCGATCGAGGACCTGGACCGACGGACAAACGGACCAGAGTGAGGAGCCTCTGCCGGAGCCTCAACTTGTGTCATTTTATTGATGTTTTCTTGTTCTGGTTGCCGGTTAAGAGGCGGCTAGATCAGAGTTGAATGAACAGGATGTACCTTCGCTGTGGCAACCTGTGAGTCATGGTCAATACAACAAAGCCTGTTTAGAAATGTACAGGATTTGATGCAACGCTGTTGCTCCATGATTACAGTGCACTGAATACACCTTGATGTTAGAAGGGAATAACATCAAGATATGCTTTATTGACAATTGGTGATCTGGGCCATTAACAGACGTCAGTCGTAGGGCATATAAAAGAAACAAAAAGCAAGGCTGTCATAATGCTTGTCATACTGTTGATGTCCAGAAAGATAAAACAACTCAAGCTGTTGATGTGTTGTTGATCCATTACATCAATTTGTTTATGATAGATATGATATCCTTAAACATCTGTTTTAAGGGATCTCCAGGCACATTTGACTAGAAGGAAGATTACAGACACAGTGCAGTAAACCATCATTTTGTTTACATCCTTTGCCACACTGGTCCTTTGGTCTTTAATAATAGGTCAAAAATAAGTCTATTGTTAGTTAAAATTGGCAATCACTAGACAACAAAAAAAAACTAAAATATGAGTTATACATATATTTGATAGTTTTACATGCAATACATACAGTATGTGTGTAGCAATACATTCTAGATGTCCGACTTTGCTTTGTTTTTTAATTATGTCAGCCCCTATTACACTGACTCTATAATCATCATGCACGCTGTGTTCTGTTCATCAGTTGTGTCAGACTACATTTATGTGACTATGCCAATGGTGAAATGTTTTTCCTTGTTTGTGTGGTGTGCCTGTCTTCGTTCGGAGGCTTTGCATAATGGATACATTGACAATGCAAGGTCTCACACTGTACTCATTCATACAGACTTTGGCAGTTACATTTGTGACTGTATAAATAATAATTAATAGCATAGTGTAGTTATCATACACGCACACGTTATATGGACAAGAGTTGCAAAGCTGAATGACATCATTGAGGTTGATTTAAAAGTAAATACAAACAATGGCAAGGATGTGATAGTAAGTAAGGGAATAACAAAACAGACATTTTGATCTTGTTAAATTTATAGAAACAGTGCATCCGTATGTTTTCTTCCTCCTTCCTCCTTTTGGTACTGCAACAGGAATTGTTCTGGGTATCAGTGTATGCTGATTGCTGCACACATCCATAACAAAATTAAAGCTAACAATATTACTATTATGTATTACCAAAGATGAAGTGAACAGTGCTTTAAAGACTGTAATCATTCCTCATCCCTGCATGATCATGGGCATCTGCTACCGACCAACTCATCCCCAGGAACAACCTCAGGCAACAGACCAGTTAATAACGGGTACCCTTCCCCCTACTGTCATTTCCCTTCCTCTCAGGTTGTCCTCTTGCTAAGCCCCGTCTCTTTTAGCCACTCTCCCTCCCTCCCTCTCCCTCCCTCCCTCCCTCGCTCTCCCTCTCTCTCTCTAGCCCTCTCTCTATGTCTCTCTCTCTTCCACCCACCCTTGACACACACAAACACATGAGACGCTCGCACGTGCAGACAGGCAGCAACAGCGAGAGCGATGGCGAGAGCGAGAGAGCGGCGGCGAGAGCGAGCCACCTCCCCACACGCTCCAGCCAGGCAGTACGCAGCAACAGCCCCTAGCTTGCCCTGACCCACATCTTGATATAGCCCTAAGTATGCTTACAGCTAAGTCCTGAAGACACTCCTGCCACTCAGCCTAATCAGGACAGACCTGCTGTCGCTGCACTGGGCAGATAGACAGGTCAGGCTGGACGGATCATTATCATTGTCAGAGGCAGACTGGGCACCCATCCTCCACCGCTCTGCTACACCGGTGTGAGCAGGTTTTCGCACAAGACGGGCACATGCCTTCTCCGGGTCGAGTTAAACATTACACGGTTGGCTGGCGTCTGTCCAGCGATATGCTTGCGCGAGGAGCACGCGAACACTTTCTCACTGTCAACAAAGCAGCGGGTTTCAACCACAGAGAAACGAAACCTGAAATGCACTTTGTTGTCCCCTTTGTTGTGTCTTCTCACTCACGCAGGTGTATTATGCGGAACATACGTACTATGCAAGTATCTTGGCAGGTCAAAATATCAAAATGAAGATAGAGCTATGCTTTGGAAACTTTGAGACACATACATGGGGTTAAAAGATAATTAATTATATTCATTTTTGGAAACGTAAAATACAAAAACAGCTATACTTGAAAACATGCGTCACGGGCATTACCTTTTCTTCCTTGTACTCCACAAGTGGAACATTCCTGACAATAAGTTTCTTCTCCTGGCTGCCGTTGTCCCAGGAGCTGTTGGACCCACCATGCTGGCTTAGGGCCTCCTCCAGATGGGGCAGAAGGTCTGGCAGAAGGTCTGGGGGCTCCAGGCCTTCAAAGTCCCCACCTTGAGCCACGGGCTGCACTGTACTTTCCACCAGCGACTGGCATCCGTTACTGTCCGGGACAGCGGTGACGCCGCAGTTTTGAGATAGCCCAGGGAGCAGCTGACTGACTGCGCTGGGGTAGCAGCTCATGGCTTGACCAAACATCTCAGCCGAGTTATAGCTGCCCTGGGTCTGCCCGGAACAACGCAGAGCCCGAAAGGGACACTCGTCGCCGGCCTGGCTAATGGTGGCCTGAGGCTGCCTCTGCTGATTCATTACCGGCGTGGTTGAGAACTCGCATCCCACACCCGGCACAGCGGATGTCAGGGGAACAGCGGGCCGAGACACCGAAGCAGAGGGCAGAGACTGCTGACCGAGGCTGGGCATGTCCGGCTCCCCGGGGTAGGCAGGGTACTGTGAGGGTTGAAAGGCAGTGGCAGAGCTGAGCGAGCAAGCAGGCAACACGTGAGCCATGGCCGAGGCCTGGATCGAGAACGACAAGCTGGGATCCTCCATGGGTGCGCCGGAGAAGGCTTGACCTCCTCTGGCAAGCTGGTAGCCACTTTGCTGTTGATGCTGTTGTTGTTGAAGGGGAGGCCCGTGCAGAGAGCCATCCTGACCCTCCAGGTAAGACTTACTAAGTAAAACCCCCGATGGAGGCACAACTCTAGTATTAAACCGGGCTCCTACCATGTTGTGCTGCTGCTGTACCTGCTGCTGGTTGTGGTGAGCCTGCTTCTGACTCTGCGGGAGACCGCCCTGGTGAAAGGGGAAGTTGTGGTGTTGCTGCTGCAGTGATAGAGTTTGAGGGTCCATTTGTTGATGTGGAGGGTGACTCAACAATTGTTGTTGGTGGCAACTCTGTTGATGCTGTTGCTGCTGCTGCTGCTGCTGCTGCTGCTGTTGCTGCTGAATTCTCTGCTGTTGATGACACAGGTGCCGTTGCTGCGGCGTCTGTTGCTGTTGGAGGTGAAGTGGCTGGTTGTGGATTTGGTGTTGCTGATGGAGCCGCTGTTGTTGTGGTGGCGGTTGTTGTGGTTGCTGCTGCTGTTGCTGCTGTTGTGAGAGAGGGTGATACATACTCCCATTCTGGTCTTGGTTGCCCCACATTGGACTGCTGCGGTTGCCGTACAGTCCGTTGGGCTGAGGGGTTTGGCTTAGGGAGGCACTGTGATACTGAGTGTGTTGCTGTGCCACACCTCCATCTCCCACAGCTCCAGGGCCATGGAAGACCTGCCCTATGGGGTTATGTGCCTTTATCCCAGGGTAGTGTCCCATCTGTTGTCCGTAAGCAGGCATGGCTTGTTGAGAGAGACTGGCCGAGACTGAAGGAACCATACCTTGGTGCTTTCCGGGGCCAGTCGGCTCCACTTGAAGGGGCTCAAAGTCATTGGAAAGGTTCAGCTCATCCACCAGTGATGGTCCAGAGGGAAAACCCTCCCCGTCGAGACCTTCCAACCCCCCGACAAACAGGTTTGGATCAAAGAAATCCATGGCGGTATGTGAAGGGTCACTGATAGACTTTCAACTTCTGTGGGATCCAAGATGCAGTGGAGAAGCTACAGTAGATCCATGATACCAAGGACCTGCAGAGAAACAGGAAAAAATATATATATTATTTCAATAAAAAATGAAAATCTTGAGGCCTGGATGTAATGTAATAAAAATGTAATAGGTCTTTTTTTTTGTAACAATAGTAGTATTTTATCTACCTCACTCAACATGTGTGATTTTTCATATTCCTCATGCATTTCCATTATCAATTTGGAACTCAAAACAGTAGCGCTATCTCACAGTTTGCAGGGTCACAGGCAGGGCCTTGCGTGTGTGTAGTAAAGCACCTGTAGTAGAAAAGCAAACTACATGCCAGCCGTCAACCAGGGGCATCTTCCTGCCACCGTCTACCCTCCAATAACCCAGCTCACAAAATATATGGGAGGTGCAGAGTAGACAACAAATAGCATTTCAACGGCTCGGGACAGAGGCAGAAAAGGCCTTTTTTTCCCAAGCCCCGATGACAATGGAGTAGCACTCAGATAAATGAGCACATGACTGCACACACTAGCACACTGGCAACGTTCTCGAGTGGTGGAGAAGAGGAGGAGAGGATAATGCTGATGGGAGGTGAATACGCATGTCTCCATCTGTTTTTAAATTACTGCTGGAACAAAAAAGTTATCCGATACTCCAGATGCTTACAGCAAATGTGATCGGACACGGCAAATAAGCACGACACACTTTGAAGATGAAATGTCTTAAAGAAAACAAAGGCGAAAGAATAATCAAACAAAACAAATTGGAAAGCCAACACAACACACAAGGACCACAATCTCAACATATACATAGTTTAACTGGGCTTTCTGGAAGAACACTTGGCGCTTGTGACGCCCGAGTTTTAAAAACAACATGTTTGGCTCTCCGAGGGGGGATTTTAACATGGCAGCCAGCACAATACACAAATCAACAGCCATGCTATTACCCATCCAAGCCATGTTATTAACTCATCACAGATGATTTAAAATCCAAAAGCTTGTACCTTAATAACAAAAACCCTCGTCAGATACAAACCACATTAGGCGTACATTCAAATATCATGTAGGCCTTCTCCAGGGCCTTACAAAAGAGGCATAATTCTACTATTACCACTAATATCATATTTCATTTTTGTGTCCTACCATACAGTATTTCATGGTCCTTCATAGACTATTAATTAATTATATCTATTTATTAATTGGTCGTTGGGCGAAGGACCAACTCTGCCCACTTTAAGATAAGCTGAGCGACAGGTTGTTGGATGGAGACTTTGGAAACAAAATAGTCGGCTCTACATTCACTGCAAAAATGTGTTTAAAAGGGGAACGTGTGCCGCAATGAGTTTTTTTTACGACAGTGTTGTGTAATATACGTCCCAGACCTGTAGGGGGAGCTCGTTGAGAAAACATGCGACGACAAA
>JAOPJH010000030.1:18630405-18641936 GCA_027122575.1 Merluccius polylepis
ACACACACACACTCACACACACACACACACACACACACACACACACACACACACACACACACACACACACACACACATAGCACATACATACAGTGTAGTCGACACATTTGATAGCGGATTATTAATTGATTTCCACGAAGGGAAGCATCACATTCCCTCACAGCGATAAGAGATGTGCGCTGCTATGAGGTGGGCTGCAGCAGCAGACTGGGAGACTGCACTCAACAGATAAAAGCGTGTGGCCCCAAGCAAGAGGCCAAGCTGGCTCTGCTGGCCTACGTGGTGTTACACTGCCACCCCGCGGCCGTGCCGGGTAACGCAACGATTCAACCCCAATTGGTGGTAATAATAATAGTATCATCTCAATAAAGGGGGCTTCCAATCAAATCAGCTCTAGACCAAGCGAGTGTGTTAATGTGACATGTAGGCCTACATCCCTAGTCCAGGCACGTGGTTTACTGTGAGGCTGGACCCCTAATAGCCCGACATCATGACGAAAATAACAATACAATCATGAAAGATATTTTCACTTTCACTATAGACATTGGCAATGCTTTCTCTGGAGATAATGGAGATAATGAAGTGAATTGATGTGCGTGGTCGTGGGAAGGTGGGAAGGCACGCCATAACAGTGGCCTCCAAATGAACCGACAAATGAACAGTAGCCTACAATTAAACACGATTTAGTAAAACAAATAAAAATTAAAATAAATAAATAGGCAGTAAAATTAAAAAACAATTCACTTAAAAAATAAACCTTGGGGCGATTCACGCAAAGATGCGCCCACGCCGCATGACGTCATCCTCGGTGGGAATCAGCAGCTGTTGACGCGCAGCCTCCTCACAGCGGAGACCCGGAGATACCGTGTGGCACGATGGAGGACGTATAGCCAGCCAGCCTTTTATATATATATATATATATATATATTTACATATGTATATATATCTTATCTGGTATGTCATTTAAATGTTTAAACTGTACGACCGTCTTAACGATATGTGTATTATTGTCGGTGGCTGTAGCGTTAATGTCTAAGAGTGAAATGCATGGTGCAGATGGACGTTGCATAAGTAATGACTTTACTGCGTTTTATGCGGCGCCTATGTCGCCTTAAAATGGTGCAAAAATAATCTAGACCCGATATATAAAGATGTAATATATTATGACATTAAAAAAAACTGTGTGTCCAATGTCCATACCTCTCCATATACTGTACATTAGGCCTATATGAGTGGTCGTGACGGGCTTATTGGTGACGTGGTGTGTATTCATCCCAACAGCGACGCCTGGCCACTCAAGGTTAATAATTGATGACCAGCTCAATGGACTCCACGCCATAGATAAATATTGAATCTGTCCTCCTGACTTGCTGGTCTATTTCCCACTCATCATCGGACCTCCCCTCCTTGCCGGTGTCTCTACCGCCCTCTGTCGACACGAACTGTAATTGCACTTCAACTTATTCTGCTTGGCCCACACAGGCACGTCTTGGTCTAGAGAAGAAACAATGGAAGGAGCGAGCTAGTGAGTATCCATGTCTCCAAGTCCACCCACAACAAACACTCGGTCGCATGGAAACATACAGGCCAGTGACACACGCAGGCCGGAGATGGACTGTTTTAGCCGGGATTTATTCCATGCTGAAACACCCGAACGGTCCGCTTACACAATCCTGCCACTTCCAGGATATTATATAATTTTCTTGATCAGCTGATTGCAAATCCCCCCCAAAATCTAATAATCCAGGCGGTTCAGTTAAAAAACAGGGGATGGGAGGAGGAGGTTGACTTTCTTAAGACTTTCTTAAGGAATTTCCACCAGATTCTCTCTCTCTCTCTCTGTCTGTCCTCCCAGCGGCTACGCCGGGGACTATGTGGACCGGTTTATGCAGAGCCAGGACCAGTCGGTGGTGAACCAGTTCCAGAGGAGGTTCTGGAAGACCAAGCAGACGCTCATCAAGGTGACGGGGAAGAAGGAGGACGAGCACGTGGTGGCGTCCGACGCCGACCTGGACGCCAAGCTGGAGGTGAGGGGGATGACCACTTCCTGCGTGGACCACCACTTCCTGTGCGGGCCACCACGAGACACCCTAGTGAGAATCGAACCCCTAAGTCTAGCAGTGTAATGCAGTGTGACGGTCGACCAATTGAGCTAGAGAGGACCACAGCACTAATAGCATACAGACCAACAAAACATCATCCGGTCAAGTGTAGCCATGCTTCACATGTGGTTCTGTTACGGAGATTTCCTTGAGAAGTTTTCTCATGGACATATATTATTATAATATTCTGTTTTATATTCTGCAGGTGTTCCACTCCATCCAGAGGACCTGCATGGGCCTGCTGAAGGTTATAGAGCAGTACCAGAGGAGGCTCTGCTGTAGGTTCACATTGACCACGACGTGCTGCACTAGCTGGACACACAGTCTATATTGGAGTCATTGAGTCGCGTAGTAGCAGACACTCACTGGGAGAGACTTAGGCTGAGCATACCATCAATATTGGAGTAGCCACTACCCCAAACCCCCCCCCCCCCTCCCCCCTCGTCGGCCGTTGGTCCGGGGTGGGTTACAATCTAGATCTGCTGCATAGTATCTCACATAGGGCCCCCAAGCAGCTAGAAACGGCACTGATGATAACCAATAGTACCCAGACGCCGGGTGTGTTTTGTTCACAGTTGGGTTATAGTTGATCTCATTGTCGTCCTGTAAATGCAGACAGCTAATGTGATTAGTTTGTTTTCCGATCAGGGAAGCCGGAGGAGATGATTAGGAAACATGATATTTCCCATGCTAACCAAGCCCAGATGTGAAGTATCAGGAAATACAGTGTCATTACATACTCTTATGTAACAACCAGACTCGTTGGCTCCCCAACTCCATAAAATCTCAGGATGACTAACTTCACTTCTCGGTCGGACCGGATCTATCTAATGCTAACTCATGCGGGGGGGGGGGGGCGGGGCGGCCGGGGCGCGGGGGCGGGGGGCGGCGGGGGGGGGGGCGGGGCTGTTAATGAACACCTGCCAGGAAGGGCGGGAAAGAGACAGACAGAGAGCGGGAGAGCGGGGGAGAGAGAGAGAGTGTGTTTGATGGGGACTGGGACACAGACTTAAAGAAGAAATCAATGGGGTTGAGGGGGGGGAGTGGCGGCGGGGAAGTGGTGTTACAAGGAACGCATGATAATATCATCCTGTAATTAACTTGTCACTTCAATTACGACTGCTCAGATTGGAATTGTCTTGGGTTGCGGTGCCGGTCCTTGTCTGTATGGTTAATTAGTCTGAAGAGTCGCCACCGTGGCTCGCTCTCTCTCTCTCTCTCTCTCTCTCTCTCTCTCTCGCTCCCTGCTTCTCCATGCTGTCACGCCCAGAACCGTGTCCGTTTATTGTTCCAGATGATTGGCTGGCAGGGTGCTGGAGAGCTCACCGAACCCAGGAGGAATACAAGTAATCAACCGTCGGAGGCGAATGGGGTCCAAAGCGCTGGGTTAGCGTAAGGAGGCTACGGCTTATTGCTTTAACCTCGTTTTGCTTACTCTACATTGTCATTCTCAATCTTCATGTACAGTTTGTTATGGAGCGGATAGACCGCCATGCCGAACTCGAGGGGACGCCTCTCTCACTTGAACCGATCTCTGATTGGTGGGTAGAGAGGGAGCAGCAGGAATGTAAAGATGTGAATGAATATCGACCGCAGCTTTAGGTTTAAAGTGAAGTTCGGGACGAGAGGCGATGCTAACCTCTCTGTGAACTCATTTGCTCGACCAGGCAGACATAAACCAAGAAAAGAAAACATGACTTTGAATTGTACATTTCTTAACTTTATTCGCCCAGTTTATTGGACGGTTATTGCCGCTGAAGATATAAGCCAAATTGAAATATATAGATGACAAATTGCATATTAGAAAGACATTACAAAGTTCCCTTGTAGTAACAAGCCCCTTTGATAAGGTGTGCTATACATTTAAAATGCATGTCTTTTTAAAGACCCATCAGTATTAATAAGCGCAAAAGTCACAAGCATTAATAGGCTCCTACTTCACATTTCACCTTGAAGTAGAACAAAGATATTAGCAAATCGTACGCACATTTAGAAAGTCAATCAACATGCAAGTAAAGTGCTATAAATACCTCCTGGATGAACAAAAGTTTGCCATCTTCATTGCTGCTTGTCCTCTCGGTTACCTCTCTGCATGAAAATGAAGGTGTCTCCTGGGATGCGGGAAAAGGCCTTTTGTTAAGATTCATCACTTTACACTAGCAAATGAGCAATGTACTATCACAGCTCTGAGTGTAACTCTTTGAAAAAATCCCTGTTATGCAAACCGAGGGCCAGAGGAGGACTAGAGACGCGCTGTAATCCACAGTGGGCCACACTTGATGGCTGCATACTTATTATCATACTTGTTATTCTTCTTTTAAAAAGTCTGTAGACTCTCCATATCAAGGGCTTCTGTCTAGGGAGCGCTGCATCCTTTTTGTTTACGGTTTAACATTTGAAATCATACCCATAATACACATCTTCTGAAAGGTGTCACTACTGTATTTTGTCAATATGGTTTTAAATATGGGATGGCCGGGTGAAGCAAATAAGACATCTACAGGTTACAGAGCAAAACTGCTACGAGGCTTAGCTCCAGGGACAACATAACCTCATAATTGCTAAAATAATTAGCCAGTCCTAGCGAACTTGTATTCTGCTAACTAAGTAAGCAAATTAATAGCTATTAGCTATTTTTGCAATATCTATAAATTAAAGAAAGCCCATAAATAAGCACCTGTAGAGTCACAGCGAGCGCCAAACACTGAGTTCATTGTTGTTGCGTTTCTGCCTTTTCATTGGTCGTCCCAGCCGTTTCTCCCCCATGCCTGCGAGCTGAGACTGCATCGATTCCCCAGCGCTGGCTCCTTCTCCTTCTGGATCCTTCTCCTGATTAAACAGTCAGACCTGACTGGCAGCGGCTAAAAGCTATAACAGCTTCCATCAATGAGGTTATAGGACTACTCTATCAGATACTATAGCATCCCAGCTGTCAGGGCGAGGGGATATACGGCGGTAAGGTATACAAGTGCATACATCCATCAGTTCAGATGGAAACACTGTTCCCCCAAGTACACAGTGTAACGTCAATGAGTATCGATAGGTGGAGAGCCCTGCTGGCTACCGCTCTCCGCTCGGCCATCTTTATTGCTTTATCCTTCCGATGTTGCAGTACACCGCCAAGTTCACACGGTCCGGTGAGTTACAGTCAAACACGATAAAGCTAGCTAGCGATGCTCACTGCAGCCGGTTGACAGGAAATTGATTGTTATGCCATGGATCCACATGGAGGCGGGGCCAAGTGGGACGGACCACAAGCTATGGAGGCTACGTAGCTGCACATGTACAGCACAGAACGCATGGCCAATGATCATACTGAAACAACTCATGCATTTGCGTATGGATATTGACTCATGGATGAATAAAGTACCCATCTGATGTAATCGATTTTATCTAATATTGGAAAGCATCTGATACAATTTCTGATACCTGATAACGCCATCTTGTGAGATTGTTGTGTGATGTGTCAAATGGAGAACATGTAGGCCATATTGTGTAAAATTGCATATGGTACTCAACAAAAACGTGGGTTGGTAATATTGACGCATACCATTATATTTGAATGCGTGTTGTTGTAAAAATCATTCCTCCTTCATATCCATCATTTTAAAAAATGGTATATAATGTATTTATGTAATTAATAATACTATTTTAAGCTTGGGTTTAGGTTACTAAACATTGGGAGCATATCTGAAGTTACCATTATGGTCATTTTATGGTGAGACTTTAAAACAAACTAAGGGTCCTATGATCAAGATACGTCATAGTAAGATCATTTCAAACAACAGACTGTCTCTATGGTAATGCACTTCCCAGCAGCTAAGAAACGGCTCCCAGGGAGGGATAATCATCTCATTAGCGAACGCCAATGTTCACAGATTGATGGAGTGTCATCTCAGCAGAACTGTTGGATACAAGTCATAAATATGCGCAACAACATTGTTTCTGTGTGAGTCTGCCCTCTGAAATATGTCATCTCGTTGAGGTCATGGACGTGTTGCTGGGAAGAAAAAGCCAAGCGCTAACTAACCAAATGCTAACCTTCTTCTCATCAGCGGTCCGATCTGTCGACATGTGAAACCGGTCCAGAAACAAACAGCTACAATCTGGGCTGGTGTGTGACATTGTGATTACTGGACACTATACTAATGTAGTGGTTTACAAATTGAAAACAAAAGGAATCGCCTACTTGTTCCTGCTTTCTTTGGTTGTTGTTTTTTTTTGTCATTTCAGCAAGGCAGAGATTGTGCACACATTCACTAGAAGTGAATCGATCCATGAAAAATGGCTGACCCATTAATCACGGCAAAAGCGGAGCTACGCCGAAGAAAAATAACGCAGTTATTTGGCCCGAAGTTCTGGGAAGGATTTAAGATCGCGCTGTCTGCCCCATTCATCTCCTCATTGGGTTTGTGTTTTTCCTCCTTAACTGCTTTAAGTCGTACAGGATAGAAAACTTTTATTGCTTTGTGCCTGTTATTTGGACGGAGACGAAAGTGATAATTGCTCCTCTGGTCTGGTTTTGATATAGCAGTAATGAACCATGTGAAATCCACCTCACCAACAATGACAGAAGAAATCGGGAATGTTCCCCTTATGCAGAAGTTGGCAAATCCTCTGTTGCTAGACAAGTCCATTCACATGAGCTCCCTTATCATGATCTTCCAGGGGATCCTGCCAATGGTGGGACTCGCGGTCGTTGTTGTTATCCAATAATATTTACCCTTTGTTCTGCAAAAGCTGAACGCCAACACGTGTGTCATTGGTCAAGCTGGCGAGTCTCCCTTCGCAATTGCCTAAATTGTTTACAAGTAATTATAAATGTGCCCTTACCGAACCTCTTACGACCACCGAACAGAACAGCCATATATTTGAGAAACACATCATGCAAGACAAGACGTGACATATGGGCAAGAATTTGGGTAATCATCCAGATGAACGCTGGCCTTGTGTCCTCGGTTCTGCTGAGGCTGAACTTAAAACGAACACATTGAAGACATTTAGGAGGTCTACTTTTATCTCCTCCCTGCAGACATGTCAAAGAAATTCATCTGTCTACCGTATTACAAACTAGATCAACTGCATACACCAGCATGTGTGTGCATGCCAAGAGATTGTGCACATGCACATGCACATACACGCGCGCACACTCACACGCACGCACACACACACACACACACACACACACACACAAACGTTGAGATGTTCTGCCCACAATATGTTCCTTGTGGCACAATGTGGTGTTTTTTATTTTTGGCTTTGTAAATGTTTTCCTAAAAACACCTCAGTATTGAGAACCACATGTCATTAAGACTTTCTAAATTCTTCTTGAGGAGTCGTGTTTTTGTCAATCCAATCAAATCGGGATGGAAATAGAGATAATATGAACAAAAAATAAAGTAATTTGAAAGAAAAATAAAATACCAATGTGTGTATCACACACACCATGTCGCAGTTCACAAACTGTGTTGTGCGTTATGAGAAAGAAGACAGCACACATAACAAATCTGTCTGCTATTAGGAGTGACATTGTCATTATGGACTGACACAGCATCCCTGCGTCAGCGAGGCATAAAAATGTCCTCCTAAACCAGCAACATAAACACACTGATAAATTACATTGATATGCCATCAAGCCGCAACATTTGCTGACGACAAAAAAATGTTTCCCCCAGATCTGCCGATCTGGCGATGGTTCTCATTATCCGAGCCGAGGAGCGGCGAGCGGCGCTGGAACGGTAATGAAAAATACAGACAGTGACCTTTAGTGGAGTCTCCCTGCAAGACGGCAGAGCTAACAAACGACAGTCAGCCGAAACAAGAACGACAGACCAGATGACAGAGAAATGGTATTTATTCAAATAGCTTGACGTCTTATTACGTTTTATTTTTTTTAATTTTATTTTGGGGGGGGGGGCATCACCGTCATCTGGGGGTCAGGAGGCTCACTGGCCAAGACTGGCCTGTCCTCCAGAAGTCAGAGCTACAAAGCAAGGGCCTGACTTCTGCCGCTCCTGGCACCAGGGACTTGGAACAAGTCAGGAGACCACAGTTTGACTACAGAGAGAGAGTGTGGAGGAATTTCTATAAAGACTAATGTCTTAATTAGCCCATAAGAAATAATAGGACGCAGGACTGAAACTGAGACCGCCAGATCATCACAAAATGGCAATAAGGGTTCACTTGGATTCCTTCAAAAATATGCAACTCATTAAACATCGGAGTAGCAGGCTAATTTCCTTTTTGTAGACAAGGTTTATGTGATAAAAATCCAATGTACAGTTTTAATAAAACTAGGTGTGTCCAGCAGACAGCATATAAACATGATATTTGGTTTCCTATTATGAATGCATATGTGCAAGCTAGCATCCTTGCGGTGTCATAACTGCAACTGTAAAGGCACATTAAACAACAATTATAGAACTCGGTCAGATTTACAGCCAAGCACCAAATTAAACTGCTCACGACCTCTGCATTCAAAAACTCACTTTAATAAATCTTAGCCTGGACTGATTTATTGAAAGACCTCAACAGGGGTTACAGGAAGATCTGCTGAGTTGAAGAAGGGATCATGTTCTGGAGACACAGTCTATTAGGCTCCTATGGACCTTAGCTTTGCATTAGCAATGAAATAGTCACCGCAATCCCAGTTAATGACTTCTAATTAATGATGAGTTTTTATTGTGTGGAATTGTCACCTTGTTGTTGTTGTAGGTGTTCATAAAAGTACACCTAGAGAAGGTTATGGAAAGAAGTGTCTGGAAGGTGTTAAACGGCTGCAATACTGCTGAAACACATTTTGTCTTAGGAAGGAGGGGCTCATACAAAGGATCACAGGAAAGCTTATCAGACAATGGAAATAAAATGGAAATAAATCCGATTGACGTTACACAAACGCTGATGATGTTGTGTGGGTGTAACCTGGGGCCTGAAACTAGCGGTCCGGACGTTGGGTCGTGTGTGTGAGTATAGCCTCCCGGCCGAACGCTCGTTCGATGTCCGAACACACTCTCCCGAAAGTCCCGAAAGCTTTACTGAATGACTAATGGTGGTAGTAGTAATTGTATAGAGACTGTAGTCAACCTTGCAGAGTATCCGCCCATCTAGTTCTTCTTTACGACGCACATAAATTGCATACATAATTCAATTTCACGAGGGTGTTGCTGCTGTGCAATGGACTCCAGGCAGCTGGTTGCCGAGGAGCGGCTTAAAAGCGGGATATCTCCAACTCTTTGACCCCTCGTGTGGACGGTAATACCGCACCTCAGATGTCTTTGGAAAGTGTTTCCCCTGTACTTTTGTTCAGTTGTTCTTGGAGGTTGGAGGCAGCAGGTGCCCTTTCTCACGCTCTCGCAGGCGAGCATATGGGCGCATCTGAGCCGAGGCCTGGGCCCCGGTCCGGACCCGGCGCCTGCCAGAGCCCTGTCACACCTGAGTACGGCAGATCAAAGACGCCTGCAGCGCCTACAACCTCCGCAGCTGCTCCACGCGCCAAACTCCCTTCATTGTTCCTGCGTCTCCTTTTGACTCGAACACGTGTTTCCAAGGTCAACCGCTAATCCTTTTTAGTATTTTCTTCTTTTTTTTTTGTTGGGGGTTGTTTCTCAAACTCTCAGCGACTGGAAACGCTCAACGCGTCGCCCGGTGTGCTGCCCATACCGAGTGCTTTTTTTTGCTTTTTTGGGGGGGGGTTTGTTTCTGGGTCGTTTTATATAATTGTATTTAAAATGCTGCCGTTACACACAGCAAGATTATACGAAGTGACGACGCCAAACCGAAGCCAGTAAACCCGGTAGCTGCCATTCAACGCTCCTCATTGTGACTAGTTAAAGTCCACATGGACCACAACACCCATGCTGAGTCCAACCGGCGAAGAATTCAAGTAAATACTTTAATTTAATACACAAATAAATACTGTGTAGATTAAGGCACGCAGTGGAGCAGATCCCAGCAGTAAATAAACAAAATAATTACATTGAAATTGCCCCACTCAATATGAAAAAAGGAAAACCTTGAAAGGCCACATGGCTACAGCATATATGAATAAAGTATTTACCATTAGAAGAAACATGAAAAAGATTTCTGTAATTCAACCTTCATTTGGCAAGCAGTGTTTAAGTGATCCTATTGACTTCTGCAGGCACATTTAATCTGAGTAAACCTTTTTAGCGAGGATTGATTTAGAAAAGAAAAACACGGGGGGGTCTGAGGCCCATTTATTTCCGCTGGGAAATTCATCTTTGTCCTTTTACATCAAATGAAACGGGGATTTAGATGTACTTCGCTATTGCCTTAATGAAACCAACCTCCGAGAACGACTTGAAGGACAAACTGTAGTCCTGGCATTAGCGTAGAAATAGTTCAGAAAGAACTATAAACTATAATTCTAGCTATAACTCTATCAGCGTTTCAACACCAAAGAGGAACGAGACGCTGCAACATCCAATTCATGCAATGGCAGAAGGTCTCTCCACAAACATTGGCAGACGTAATTATGAGTAAACCAAAACTTAAGAATGGTTAAGTTACAACAAAAAAAAAGCAACATGACGATGACAACTTTGATTAAATATAGATAGTTTGATATTTTGATTGTTTGCTGAAAGCCAATTGATTTGAATAAGAAGTGAACAGGGACATGGGAACCCGCGGTACCAATAGAAACCAGAAGGCTCTGGGGTCAGACGGAGAACAAGTGACAACATGCCACTCACCAAATCATCTCCGCTCGCTCTAATGCAAAAATTAACCATCCCCTTTCTCCCCTGACCACAGAGGATTTGAGAGTGGCTTCTCTACACAGCGAAGCTCTTCACTCATAATCCAATAAGGATCCATTTCACTAGCGAAAACACAGAGCACAGGGAAAATGAGGGGAATCTGTGGGGCAGGAATGGGGCAGAGTGACATGCAAATGATGAAACATACCAGCGAAAGGTTTCGATTTTGCTTGTCATGCGCTCCGCCGTCGGCCAAGGGTTTCAGCGCTCTTGGTCTGCTGCCTGTTTTTTTGTTTCGTGCTAACGCTAGCCTTCACACACACACACACATACACACACACATGCACACGCTGGCATGGGAGCCAGATGTTTTTTCCTCTTCTCTCTTTTCTTTTCTTTTCTTTTTTTTTCTTTTTGGTGTGTGCGAGTCGAAGACATGAGGCATTGGTGACATGGAGGGCCCTCGTGCCATTTCAGAAAACCGCCGACGATGTACAGGCAAATAGGCACCATTTAATGACTCATACAGTCGCTTCAAAGCAAAATTACACCCATTTAAACCTGTCTTACACATCACCCATAAAGTGGAGGAGGAGGAGGAGGAGGAGGAAAAAAAAAAGAAAATGTCTACCTTCAATTTATAGCTGAATGAAAACCACAAAAACAAAAGGAGGACATGTGCAAGTTATTATGGATATACTCTATTCTT
>JAOPJH010000030.1:18666189-18678585 GCA_027122575.1 Merluccius polylepis
GTACTAAAAGCATACGGCTCCTTTAAATGCGTCTGCAAAATTGAATTGTACGTCATGAGCGACTTGAGCGACAAAAGTGAACAGAAATATTCGCAGCGAATCTTTATGAGCGACTAAAAGCGTCTTTGCAGCTCAATTCGCTTCTGATGTGAACGCACATGATTGTTGTTGTTTTTTTGTTGTACGGTTAATACCGATCGCTGAATACTGACCTTAGTGCAGTACTCGAGCTATTGAGCTATTATACACCTTATGTGCTACGCATGCCATAAACATGGACGCCAAACCGTTCACCTTAAGAACCACCCGTTCTTAACTGTAAAGAAAAGAAGTACAGGTCCTCTAAAAAGTATGAAAGATTAACAAGCACCAGTTGTCTAACAATGTGTGTAGCGTTTAAAAGTTAGTTATTGTATTGAATGTTTACTCGTGGAAAAAGCGATGCCAGCGATTAAGCACAACATTAAGAAAAACCAGCGGTTCCCACCCCGTCGTGTGCCAACGAGCGTCAAGGTTAAAGTCGAGACCCCCTGGAGACGCCGTCCGTCAGAGGTGGACCCATGTGCTTGAGGAGGTTTCCGGGACGAGCTCCATCTTTTTGTCTTTTCCCGTATTGCTAAACATGACACTAACATAAGCCTATTGGTAATTTCCCCCTCCATTTTGTTATTCTTCTCCCCCTTCTCCTCCTCCTTCCTCCCTCCACGCCAACAGTTCATTTTTTTTCGCTTCTCATTTATCGATGAGCTTCACCAGGCTCTGTCGGAGGTCGTTGAGGTCGAAAATCTTGATGTCGAGGATCTCGATGGCTCTCTGGATCTCGTTGTCCATGCGGTCCCGCTCTTCCAGGGAGCCGTTGAGGTTCTGCTCTGAGTTCTGGACGCGCCGCTCCAGGTCGGAATTGCGCATTTCCATTTCCTGTTGTGTAGAAGAAGAACGGAGAGAAAAAAAAATCACAGATGATTTATTATTATATATATATATACCATATATAATTTTTCTACAACATGGGTTCATTGGATATTTCAGTTTTCAGCACTCTAACATGATAGCCTGATATCAGACACTTCATTTCCATCTTCAGTCTGACATCGGCTCCACTCTAACCCGTTTCCGCGGGGAGGGGGATTCGGTTTTCCCTAACCAATCACCGATCGCCATGCCAACATGCTGGTTTTGCCGGGGTTTTGAGAGGGGAGCGGAGCGAAGTAAAAACAAACTACGATGTCGGGGTGATACTGAGAAGACATGCCTCCACAACATACCTACATTCAGAACAGCGTTCGATAACAGCGTCTATCTTGTCTATAGCGGATGCCATTGTTTTTATTACTCCTCCTTGGTTCAGGGGCAAAGCTTGACAACAGCTTTCCAACGGCATTTGTCTCCCCCCCCCCCCCCCCCCGTGGCGCTCATTAGGTAATCGCGTTCTCTACCAAGAAACCGCTGTTTCGTGTCACGATGCCAGACCAGAAGCACTCAACTCTCCAACTCGGTGGAGTGGGCGGATTCAAAGGTCTGGACCCGGGCGACTAACATGAATGTGTCTATGAAGGTTGGTCGAGGACAGCAAATCGGTCGAGGACAGCAAAAAAAGATATGCTATATATTTCAACGGATCTACGCTGAATCCACACACGGTGGCCGTTTACTGTCGCTGCCCAGCAGTATACCGTGAGACCACGTCAGCGTCTTGGTCCTACTGTACCTGCAGTCTGTGCATCGCTTCATCCCGGTCATGCTCCATCTCGTGGTACTCCAGTTTCTTGCTCTGCAAGATGTGGATTTCCTGAAAACAGACAATGATAATGAACAGGATTTTAGGTACATTTTAATTCTCCTTTTGACTGTTTCCTATTACACTCTCTTATACAGGACAATGACTTTATCACAGCGACCAACATGATGTTGTATGTCTGACTCTTGCATTAGTTGAGGGGATTTTCTACAACTACGAAAATCCTTTCTTAACCCTGCATCAATCAATCATGCCGACCCTTCACCCGGTTATCCCTGGCCGGGGGGCGGGGCCTATCCCGCTTACTACGGGGTCAAAGAGAGAATCTGAATGGGATGCCAGGCACATTTTTCTTCGTAGCGAAGGTCTAATCCAAGGCCTTATATTGCGTCACGTGACGTTAAAGGTCCAATAGACAGTTGATCGACTGATGCGCAACACCAACATGACCTTACTGCTGATTGACCTACCTTTCATCATAATCTCTCCCTCCCTCCCTCCCTCTCTCTCTCTCTCTCCCCTCCCGTGCAGTGAAATGCAAAAGCACATTTCTGTTTTCAGTTCGTCCAATCAAAGTCTCTACATTGTGTCACATGAGTGTCAACCTCCGATAAGAGGTTGTTGGATGAGGAGGGGCGTGCCCACCTCATCCTTGGCCTTCAGCAGAGCCTCCAGCTCCTCCAGGGACTGGGTGAGCTCGTCCTTCAATAGGTCACTGGGGCCGTGGCCCCCATGCGTCTCCAACTCTGCCACCTGGTGAACGACAAAATGTAACGTTAACTACCAATCATGTATTCTTGGACAAGGGGATAGCATGGCTGCAAGTACCCTGCGTTAACTTCCGAGCAATTTAACTTCTTCCATCGATAGTCTTAGCTAGCACTGTGGTTTATGTTTTAATATTGAGCTCACCATAGTGTGGAAACTCATAACACACAAACAGTTCCTAGTTTATACTTTGTGTTCGACTCTGCTCTGATATTTGGAACGAGACCTCAGAGTTAGTGGAAATACTTCAGAATTAGTACCTCAGAAATACTTTGATAGGGACAGCAAGAGACATTCTTTAATAGTAGCAGCAAATCCCCCCCCAAAAAATATGACAAATTAATACTATAATCATATTCCCCTTACCACTGTGCTACTAAGACACTTGTTTGCTACTTGTTTGCTAGTGTTAACACCCCAACCAGAACCAGGACCCTCGACTTCGGGCCCCAAAGAACCGAAAACCAGAAGGACACCTCTAAAAATGGCCTCCATGCCTCTGTGGAAGTCTGTAGATGAGGGGCTGAATTATTTTTAACCGTCTGTGGTTGGGACAAGATGAAATGCGCGGGGAGACAGAGAGAAAGAGACGCACAGAGAGAGAGAGAGAGAGAGAGAGAGAGAGAGAGAGAGAGAGAGAGAGAGAGAGAGAGAGAGAGAGAGAGAGAGAGATAAATAGGTAGCTTTTCTTTTGGTTTCTTCTGTCTTCTATTTATTTTGTGTGTATTTCCCTTTGTTTAATTTGTTTAAAACAGTTTTTGCACTGTACATGTTCATTTGAAATATAGCTCTTCTAGTGTTGGATCCCACTCATACAGGAACAGAGGAATTCACACACACACACACACAAAAAAAGTGGGGTGTGAAAAAATCCTAACCTTCGTTGTGAGTGGCTGTTCTCATGGTTTCCACGTAAGAACAGCTTTTATCGACTCCAGGCTACTCTATTTAGGTAGCTTTCATATTTTCTTTATCGAGACTGCAAGGGCGCGCTTGGAGTGTAGAGGCTACCAATCTATCTCCAGCTACCTCTCCGTAACGCGGCACTCTAAAAGGAGAGGTGTTAAGATTGCATCGGCACGCAGCTGGTCTCATTGTGCATCCATGTGTGAGGACTTGAGAGCAACATCTAGCGTGCCGCGCGCGAACAGCTCTTGGCAGGCAGAACATCCTGAGCTGAACCCACAACAGTCCCCCTCAGAAGACCTCCATGGTCGTGGTCTCGGAAACAACATCACAATATTCTTGATTTGCTAATCTTGAATCCTACCCTCCTTCGCTAGTCATGCCGATCACAATTCATAAGATTAACAAACAGTTGAATGTAACAATACAATGCAATAGAAAATGGAAGGAGGTATTGTTGATGTGTTTACAAAATGAGAGCAGGGTCATAGCTAGGACTTGGAAGGGGCTGAGCCCCCTAAGCAGAAACATGGTCTGGTAAGTGTGCACAAAACTACACTACATACACACTAATGAGTCATATTTGCAGAACTCAAATCCTTGACCATTGACGTCCAGGATCCAACTTTGTCTTGGTAGTTTTTGCAGGCTGCGGTTATTTCACAACAAGCGTATGAAGCAGTACTCCTATTTTAGAAAATAGCAGAGGGGGACGGCTTTCCTGTAAAGAAACGGCTTCATGAATGTGTCATTTGAATTTCAGATCTTCTTGTTACTTGTAACCAAATGTGTAACCAAACTCAAGCAATGAAAATCCTTGAATTGATGCTGCTGATAGAGAGTATAACAGCACTGGGACTTTTAACTCTGCATGTATCACTTTACATGTGCTCTTATAACCGTTAATTACTTTAACGATCGTTGTCTATCTTACCTACACAAAGTAGCAAGCTAGTGTGCAGGAAAATGTGTATGTGTTGCTTGGCAACAGTCCAGTCCCAGTCCAGTTGGGGAATTATTTGTGTTGGCGATGCCAAATAAACGAGTAAATAAAAAAACGAATCATAATCTGTTGTCGCTTATTACTGGCACTCGTGGAAATGTTGTATAAAAGCAATATCACACTCGCGTCGTGCTGTTATACTGAATATAAGCACAGCTGTGCTGATACACAACAGACAGACGCACATCAGAGGAGGAGTTTTGATCTCACGCACACCACTCAACACCATTTGGGAGAAAAAATATCTGGATTGTTTTCGTGTATATTTCTGGGTAGACCAATGTAACAAGTCTAGAGCAGGTCCAACCTTAAAAGGCAGCGAGTGCACTGTGTAGTTTATCTAGTGTGTATGGATTACATTGTGGTTGGAAAAAGGCCACATCTTATCTCCCTCGAGGCTCTGACACCAGTTCAAAGGATCCCTGTGACATGAGATGAGGGCAAATTTCTTGGCCAATTTCAAGTGTATAAGTTCCCCCCCAGGTGACAAAACGAGAGCGATTGGGTCTGACATCCAAGTGTTGCATTGACTGGTCTGCACCTCAAAGACACACAAGACAAACAACACATTATGAAGGAAAAAAAGGAAAGTTGGGAGGAGTGGGTGCTTTCCATGAAGAAAAAAGTTATGCAAATATGTTGCTCATAAATTTAGGCTCCGAAAAAAAGGAGCCATCTTAATTATTTAGCTTGGGAACGGCCAAATTATTTAGGGGGTTTTGGGTTGCATTTAAGAGCACTTTGTTTTTGTTTTGAAGACCTATTTATAGCTTTATGAGGACCGTTTATCAGAGAGAAACTTTAAATCCAGTTCAGAAGAACTTTGACCCTTGACCCTGGCAGATTAAATAGATTACCATATGTCAGAGTGATGAGGATGGTGATAGGCAAAGGGCAGTAAAACGATAAAAAGTGTTAATCCTAAAAATTATTCATATCGATAATTTATTTCAGGAGCTTGACATGCATTAAGCCTTTTGCTTTACCTCCTACGGAGATCGGCTCCCTCTAATGATTCAACGCAAATACCAGACTTCTTGTAGTGCAGAACAATGAATGTTCTTCCCCATTCGCAACCGTGGAAAACAACTGACTCATGGTGTTTGAAACATCATGAGTGATAAAAGCGATTACAAAGATAGGTTGTTCTCCTGGTGACTGTGGGAAGATTTTGCACGAAAAGCTAGCTGGCTGCTAGCATTTGGTTAACATTGTTTGCTGTTGCGCAATGTCGACTCCAGCAGCGTAACTACGTTATAGCAGACATCTGGATGGGAAACTGACAGACCCTGGGCCAGAAACCAAGAACGGGGCAGGGTTACGCCTTTCCTGCTTCATCACGGAGATATTCTACCATCATTTGCGTGAGTGGACTAAGCTTTCAGAAGGGGATTTTAACGTTTAGGATTTGAAGTGTATTTCCACAGTGGCCAGTTGACACGTGTTGATTTGAAACCTTTACAGACACTTTTTTATTTTTTTTATTTTTTTACAGTTTACTAGTGCTGTGTTCACCGATTACGCGCTTACAGATCCCCCACCTCCAGCAACATGATTGGTCGAAACAAATATGAAGCGAAAAAAGATTAAATGGGGTTAGGGTTCACCCAGATTTGAGTTGGTCTGCCATCAGACTTTATCTAATTGTGTAGAGTGGGAGGGTCCGTTTTATCCAACAGAACTTGTTGAAACACCCCCTGTATTTGATACTTCACTATCAAAAACAAAGAGAAGAAACTACAGCTATCCATATAATCTGATCGATGTGTGGGTAAAAGAAAAATACAGGTTAAACCAGCTATTGGTGATATTGGTTTGATTCTTCGAAGATCCTATTCTACTACTTGTGTATGCAGTAGTTCACTCAAGTAGGCCTACATTTCTGTTGACAACATGACATCATGAAGTGACATTGCTACAGTGTGGTCGCATGTGGGAGTATGTGGCAAAAATCAGTGGGTGGCGGTGAAAGTCCTTCTGGGTAACATAGGAAAATAACACAATGGGGCATACTGTGAAGAAAGCCGTCAAGGACAAATTACATTTTATATTTGTCTTGTGTATTGACGTTGCAGATGTTGTACACATTTTGTTGAGTCCGTTGTCATCAACGTTTCAACGCCAAACTGTCACAGAAGCACATTCCTCTGGGGTGGGGGGAGTTTTGAGCCCAGTTGTTGTCATTTTCTTGAACCCGTTTGCACCCGGCCAGCTAAATGAAACAGGCCTGTCAAGGTGATGACAGACACTAGATTAGCCTCGGCGCACACACCTACGCACACTGAACTTACAATCAAACATTCTTTATTAAATGTTTTCGAGCCAGTGGCAGGGTTGCGGCATTGGGAGGAACATGGCTACAGCAGCAACAACCCCTTTATTAACGGATGCCAGTCCATCTACTAGGTAGCCCACACCGATACAACCAGTGCTCACACCTTGTGGGACTTTACAGTCTCCAATTACCTGCCGTTGCCTGTCAGGAGTTTGGCAGAAATGCAAACAAGGTGAGAATGTGCAAACTCTGCATCAGAAAATAAATAACAGAGTTGTCAACAATTATACTCACAGCGTTCATAGAAACACAAATGGTGCCTGCATTTAAATAGAAACGGAGAGAAAAATACAAGCGAGGGACCAATTTGAATTGCTGGTTATAGAAACCATAAACATAGATTAACATACAAATTCAGGCAAATGAAAATAGCAAAACCCACATTTTCAGAATAAGTACTATCAGCAACTTCATAAGAATGGATTCTACTTAACAATGTGACCTTACAGCTCTGGGGCCTCTTTCAGTGCAAGTTTACACCACCAAGACACAGAACAAGCTTGTGATCTGGGGGAAAAGACACTTGTCACTTTTCCTTTCATTGGGGATGTTGTTGCCAATCCTAATGTTGTTCTTCGAGAAGGTACAACATCCATAGGTCAAGTCAATCAAGTCCATTTTATTTGTATTGCCCTTAATCCCAGTTACAGGCCATATATTTATGACACCCCCTAACCCAAAGGGCAAGAAATAGTTCTGGTTAGGAGTGCAATGGGTGCCATAAATGACATACATAGTAGTATTACAAGCAAACAGCACAAGTCACAAATATGTTCACATTTCCATGGACACCGAGTCAGGTCAGCTGTCAAACAGCATTGTTTGCCCTCTCTTCATGCAAGACTGTCCTCCCATTGCAAATATTGCCTTCAGCTGAGGGCCTTGCTATAGCTCTGCTCCTTCTATATTACTCTTGACAGTTTACAGGCCTCCAATGTGACTGAGTATCACTATATCTGTGTGACGATAGATTGCCTATGGCACAGGTCATTTTGAAGGGCGGTAATGCTTATCAAAATGGATGTTTTAAATAATGTCTTAATGATTTTTTTGGCTTGGGTCATTTGTTTACCGGATGTGATGTAATGTTTTAAATGTGAGAAGTGTCACTGGCTGCAGTAAGAGTTTGTTTGTTGTCCTTTGTCATTAACTTCTATATAAAACAATGTTAAGAATGAGGAATGAAGATGAGGAAGAATGAGGATGTCATTCTATTTAGCATAGAAAATGGTTTGTAGCTCCATTGTTAACTGTTGTGATTTGCGAACACGGGCATGTGTGTCTGTCTGACTGTCTGTCTGTCTGTCTGTTTTTTCATTCAAGTTAAGTTAAAATGGGATTTCACAGTGTTCTGTTAATTATTGAAAGGAAATTGCAGTACAAGGCCAAACTGGGTAGAATACATCTTTGTCACAAATTGTGATTGTGAATTCAAAGGGAAGTTTATTCAAGTTTATTACATTACGTGATTTCTACAAAGACATTTGGAGATAAATACCTATTGACTTAATTCTCAGACCCACAGAGTGTGCATCGATTTACCAAACGATAATGGTTACATGAAAACTATTGATATTTCATGCACACACTCGTCCAAAGCGCTCTGAATAGCGGAGTACATTAAATACAGTTAACAGTTTTTAATACTTCCGCTTTTAGTCATCTTTCTGCTATGGGCTGCAAATAATGTGTCACGGTGCGGTTATTTCCTTTATTCCCAGAATGGAATATTGTGTGTAGTTAAAGTAGTAGTAGTAGTAGTAGTAGTAGTAGTAGTAGTAGTAGTAGTAGTAGTAGTAGTAGTTGTAGTAGTTGTAGTAGTAGTAGTAGTAGTAGTAGTTGTAGTAGTAGTAGTAGTAGTAGTAGTAGTAGTAGTAGTTGTAGTAGTAGTAGTAGTAGTAATAGTAGTAGTAGTAGTAGTAGTAGTAGTAGTAGTAGTAGTAGTAGTAGTAGTATTATGTGTATAGAGCTATATTACATTTTTATTATATTTCATTATTATATTTATTATATCTCATATTACTGATATGAATTACTTATTTACTTATATCAACAACTTTTCCTCTCGCCTCCCTTTATTTATCCCAGTCCATCCGCGCAGCGCGAGGCTGGACCACGATTTTTTCTGGAGCATGAGTGCTGGACTATGATTGGCTCTTGAGCATGGGGGGCCGGACCATGAGCGGGCTGGAGCATGGATGCTGGACCATGATTGGTTGCGAAGCATGGGTGCTGGACTATGATTGGCTATTGAGCATGGGGGGCCGGACCATGAGCATGGATACTGGACCATGATTGGATCTGGAGCATGGGGGGCTGGACTAAACAACGGCGAGGCACATTTCCGGTTCCTTCGCGAACTGCATCATGGTAGTTGTAGTGCGTGTGTATTCGCCTTAACGCATTTTTTAAACGCTTTTCGTAAAATATTACATATTCTACACAACGGCCGTTCTCCGATATGCGCGTCGCGACGTCGCCGCCGCGCCACCGCGTCGTTTCCGCGCGCGCGCGTCCGTTTAAACCGCGTCACGGCTGGTGTTTTGAACTACATTACCAACGTCTCCCCTGGCGCGAGCGAGGCGCCGTCAACACGACTCCGGCAGGACCATGAAAAGGTCGGGTGACAGTGAGGGGGAGAAGAGGAGAAAGGTACTGATGGCGTTTTCCTTCTCGGTCGCGTCGCGTCGTCTCCCGCCGCGCCGTCGCTCCGCGGGTCGCCAGCGGTTTCCGCCGCGGTGGCGCATGGCGGAACCCGCGGCGGCCCGGAAGCCCGCGGCGCGAGCCCACCCCACCTTCCCCTGGTTTCCTTTAGCGGGTTTTCAACGGTTTTTAACGGACTTAACGGCCGCGTCTCCACGTTAACAAACCGACCAACACGTCGCCGCCGCCCGCCGCCCCCGGGGCCGTTAGCCCCCCCGCCCCCCGTTAGCCGGCCGGCTAGCCGGTTCTGGGGCTAATTTGTCTAAATTAACTGCGCCACATTTGGGGGCGGGGTGGGGGGGGAAATAATTAAATATGTCAACGTCAACATTCAAGTGTTAACGGGTTTTCCTGAACGCCCCTTCTGGTTATTTAGAAACAGCCCCCAAACCCGACGTGCTTAAAGCCTCGCGTCCGTAACCCTCACGTCCTCTTCAACTGGACGTGAAACTTTATCCCCTCCGGTTAAAGTTGTGGCGGACGAGGAGGCCACATGTTGATAATGGCTGTCCTTGGTGCCAGGTGTGCATGATGGTGGTCCATGCAGGACTGGGCTGCACCTGAATTCATGGTGTTAATGGTTTGAGTCCAGTCTACATGGCTGGTAATGTGGTGCAACCTGACCACACAGACACACTGGTGCTGACTGGTGACTGGTCTGGGTCAGGCCATCACTGGGTATGGTGGTAACCACTGGTGATGGTGGTAACCACTGGTGATGGTAATAACCACTGGTGATGGTGGTAACCATTGGTGATGGTAATAACCACTGGTGATGGTGGTAACCACTGGTGATGGTGGTAACCACTGGTGATGGTGGTAACCATTGGTGATGGTAATAACCACTGGTGATGGTGGTAACCACTGGGTATGGTGATAACCACTGGTGATGGTGGTAACCACTGGTGATGGTGATAACCACTGGTGATGGTGGTAACCCCTGGTGATGGTGATAACCCCTGGTGATGGTGATAACCACTGGTGATGGTGGTAACCACTGGTGATGGTGGTAACCACTGGTGATGTAATAACCACTGGTGATGGTGGTAACCCCTGGTGATGGTGGTAACCCCTGGTGATGGTGGTAACCACTGGTGATGGTGGTAACCACTGGTGATGGTGGTAACCGCTGGCGATGGCCAGATGCTGTGTTCAGGTGTGCGTGCCATCCCAGGCTTATTGGCATTTCCTATGCTGTGTGACTGCAGCTCCCAACCGTTTGTGGTTGAGGGAGCACATTTGAATGGAGGGGAAGGAAGGGACTTTTCTATGCCCAAGGCTCCCTTTCACCCTTGGTTATCGCTCCATCCCTCCCTCTCTCCTTTTCTCCCTCTCTCCCTCTCTCCCCCTCTCTCCGACTCCCTCTGTGTCTCTACCAGTTCACCCGGTGCTGTATTGACGTGGCTGCTGTCTCCTGTGACATATGTGTTTGGATCATGTCAGACAGCTCTGAGATGATGTAGGACGTGGATCCTCCTGTTTATTGAGAGCGGTTATGGTGACCAGATGAGCGGCTCTGAGAGAGAGGACTCATTCCAGCTGGCCCTCAGGCTTGCTAGGCAGCCCGGCAGACACCGGGGCACGCAGTGCAAGAAACCCCCAAACACACCGCAAAGGGGTGAAACTAGGGGAAGGAGGCATAGTGGTGAAATGGTTGGAAATACGGAAGAGCGCAGCGATGATGAAAGATGTGTAACCATTGCTATTGGTTGTTGAAGCGATTGTTTTCATTGTCACATGATGACGGTGTGATCTTTAAGGAGCGATAACTATGGTTTGCTGCTGCTGCTGTTGTTGTTGTTGTTGTTGTTTTACTGAGCGTGTGTGTTGGGTGCATTTTGCAAATGTACGCATATTGCAATTTAGACCGCGACGTCTTTACTGTCGTTTTGAGTTAAGCATATGCAAACTTTCCAGGGAGAGAAACCAGGCCCGCTCAAAGCCTTTTATGAGACAACTACAGTATAGGCCAAAAAAGCGAACAAGAGCCTGCACGCACTGTTTTACAGCTTTAAATGATGTTTGAACCAGGCCCGTTTAGATACTATCCATCACATTCATGTTTTTGAACAGCTTTTTACATTGTTTAGCTTACATCTAACAGCAGTCTCTCATCATTGCGGTCCGCCGCTAGACTCCTTTAAATAGTTATGAGCCCAGACATACATAAAGGCGTCTCTTACGCATAATCCAAAAGAAAAAAAAGCACATTCGTGTTGTTACAAATTCATGATATTGCTTAAAGGCTGACTACGTATTTCACTTCTCATCACACTGGCCTGTCTTGAACATACACACAATCTATAGCATCTCTCATTAACTCTCACATCTGTACAATGACATTGGCCTAACCCTTTGGGGCACATGACACCGATAAAGGACAAATAGGCGTTATATGGTGTTAAAATCGCTGCAGTTGGAGTGCTTAATCACTTCACATCGAAACAATGGCATTCATAGGCTCACCTCAAAATATATATATATTTTTCCAAGTTTTTATCAGGAACTCGCATCTTTTGAGGTCTACTAATGACATTGACCTCCCCTTCCACCCTGTCCTCTCCTTCCAGCTCTCCCTTCTCTGATGTGAGCTAGCTGTTTTGGCCGGTGATGACATGCACAAAAGCGCTCGTCTTAAACAAGGAGTGTGTGAGCGTGTTAGTGTTAGTAAGTAATGATCACACAGGGTCACCAGATGTTGCAAGGTCCTCAACGGAGCCCGGCCCATCGCTCAGATCAGCCTCATTGGTCCGCCGCGTTGGCTGTGGCAGCACAGTGCAAGCTGTTTAGGGCATTTCATTCCCGAACACTCATTAAAATGGTTTGTGTTTCCCTTGGCAATTCTGTTAAATTAACAACTAGCAAGGTAAAAGCTGATTATGTGGCCACACATTGAGACATGGTTAATCAATTCTCCTCCCTCCACCCGGCCCCCCCCCCCCC
>JAOPJH010000030.1:19208518-19221028 GCA_027122575.1 Merluccius polylepis
CTCTTCATTACAGCCATGTCGACAGTGGGAGGCAACGCAGAGGGGAGCCCATGCATGTTCCCCTTCACCTTCCTGGGGGACACCTACGAGGCCTGCACCGCCGCCGGCCGCAGCGACGGCAAGATGTGGTGCGCCTCCACCAAGAGCTACGACGAGGACCGCAAGTGGGGCTTCTGCCCCGACCAAGGTGGGAGGACCGCCGGCGCATCCTTGTCAATGAGTTAAATGAGATAAAACAAAGATGATGGCTGGATGATGATGACATCACTGGGTTAGGGTTGGAGTTAAGCGTGAGCAAAGCAACTGGAGTACCGGTTCAGGTCACAGCAGTCAGCTGTGGCCAACTGTTTTAAAGGAGAACATATTATTATACATGTTTAGGTTGTTATCATACAGTATATATTTAACATCGTTCCACATGTCATTTTTCAAAAAAAAATTTGTTTGGGAATATCAACGGCAATTTGACTTTAATGGAATATTAACTTGCGTGTTAACTTGTGGCTCCTCCCCCTCCAGGTTACAGTTGGTTCCTGGTAGCATGTTAACTTGTGACTCCTCCCCCTCTAGGCTACAGTTGGTTCCTGGTAGCGTGTTAACTTGTGACTCCTCCCCCTCCAGGCTACAGTTGGTTCCTGGTAGCGTGTTAACTTGTGACTCCTCCCCCTCCAGGCTACATTTGGTTCCTGGTAGCGTGTTAACATGTGACTCCTCCCCCTCCAGGCTACAGTTGGTTCCTGGTAGCATGTTAACTTGTGACTCCTCCCCCTCCAGGTGGTAGCGTGTTAACTTGTGACTCCTCCCCCTCCAGGCTACAGTTTGTTCCTGGTAGCAGCCCATGAGTTTGGCCATGCCCTGGGCTTGGAGCACTCCCAGGATCCTGGGGCCCTGATGGCCCCTGTCTATACCTACACCAAAAACTTCAGACTGTCGAACGACGACATCGAAGGCATCCAGCTGCTCTACGGTGAGACGGCCTTCTAACTGTAACTTTATCTTTATTTATTGGTCTCTGCTGTTAGCAGAAGAGATAAGGAAAACTTGTAGATATTGTAAGATTGATTTATATTTAGTTTTGTGTGGATTCACTATGTATAACCAGCAATATTGTGACCATTTACACTGGAATGCTCACTTGAGGACAAATTAAAGTTGACATACAATGGAGAGAACAAGTGCTGCTTAGGTGCATATTCAATGTAACATGAATCTCTGCTCTGAGGGTCACTTTCTCTGTAAATTCACCTTGTAATTAATTGGCGCCTGTAATTAATGTGCTCATGACTGTTGTATACCTTTTCTATTCCACCTGCTTCTGAGTACTGGCTGAGTCTTTGCTCGTCTCAGTGGTGATCAGCAGTGTATCTCTCCCTCCCTGTACCCTAGGCGTGCAGACTGGCGGTAATCCCCTGCCCCCAACACAGGGTCCGGTCACTCCCATGGACCTCTGCACTGAGCCGGTGGTGTTCGATGCCGTGGCCCAGATCAGAGGAGAAACCTTCTTCTTCAAGGACAGGTAAGGCAATCAGACACTTCTTGATATTCAACGTGCATTGGAACAGAATTATGTGCAGGATGTATCATGTGAAGCTGACTGGGAAATGTACATGATCTCCCTATCTGTTTCCTTTGTTATTTTTACATGTGTTATAATCCTGTTCTTTTTTTCCAACGTGGTTTTCGATCACATAATATCTAGCTGACATTGTCTCTTGGCTTAATTTGGTTATGTCATACTCACACTGCTTCAGTGTAATGAATTGACACTCTTCTTTGAGACTCTTCTTATGGTGTTTAATTTAACTGTGAAGTAAGTGTGAACTGTGCATGTTGAATTTCTTAACCCATCAATAATAATTGTAACTGCATAAAAAAATATTAGTTTTTTTCTTATATTCGATTTCTCTCTGGGATCTTTCTGTTGAGATGATAGTAATGTCTTTACCAAGATTCAAAGCAACTAAAAGTCACCTCAGAATCAGTCTCATGAACAATTCACTGCAAGCACCACTGCTAGAAGTCACGTGTATAAAGTCGGTCTCATAGTCATCCATTTTTAAATATTTCAAGTTTGCACATCTTGAACTCTTCTCAGACTAGCTTCAAATGAAAACATTGGCACAAGCCAGCATATCCTTCAAACGAAAAACCTAATCTGTGTTCTGTATTTTCCGGTATCTTTGCATAGCACTGACACGTGAATACCTTGCACAGAGCTCTCTATCCGCCATTACCATTTATTATGGAGCCATATCCAAAATAAACAGGCCAGCAGCCTTTACCAAAAGAGTGACTGAATGTCTCCAGTTAGCTGCTCTGGCTTCACCGCCCAACGCGTGTTTATGAAGTAGTGAAGCCACCCACACAGCTTGATCACAAATCCTACTTAAATATCGGATTGCCTCTCACTTTGCCATGGTTGCTGTCTAAGTGCCTTAGTTAAAGAGCTTTCTGTGGACTTGGAACCGGATAGGGATATTAAACTAGATTGGTGCGTGTGTGTCTCAAAGTGAAGCCGAAATATAAAGCTCTTAAGATCACCTACAAACCCGAGACCAAGGGTTGTCTTGTGGATTTTGAATGGCCCCTTTACTGCAGACGCACAACCGCTTAACACCAAGTGAGTCATGAGCAGGCTTAAATAAAATTAACAATTCATTTATTTTATTGCTCTGTTTAAGGAGGATATAAGTGTGCAGATGCAATTAACAATGCCAGTAAATTTTAGTAGTCAAAACAGTAGTTGATAGACAGCGATTCCAACATGGCAAAATGAGTCATCATTGTGTTATATTTACAATAATACATCATACTATGCGAAAGAGAGATGACCTGTTAACTGGCTAACAAATCACACATGGACCATAAAGTGTTAAAGGTGTCAGTTTAGAGTGAAAGTAGTGTAGAAATGAAGTGTGTGTTTGATCTCGATGTTCCTCCGCGGCGTTTATTTGTCGTCTCATCGTTACGTAGTGGAATTTGCTCGTCTACAGTTTCAGTCACAGCTGGATCTCCAGCAGATGTTCAGACTACAACAAAACATCACATGGTTTCTCAGCGAGTTTGGAAAGACACATTGGTAACAAATAGGGCGACTATGGAGATTAAGGCTTAAATGTAATGAACCGGAACTTGTAATAGTTTGTGTAATGTTTTTTTTCTTATCTAATATTTACATATTTGCTTTGTCTTCCAACATTTGTTTTGAAAAAAATGTTGAAGTTGCCTAGTGCTGACCTGGAGGATGCTCTGTAAAGTAAGGAGAGAGGGCAACTGGAGGGTTTCTCATACTTTCACAGAGAATTAATGAGTTGCCTGAAGCTCCTTGAAGACCGGGTTTACGATTACGACCCCGAGGAAACCCAATCCATAGCCGTTATTATTGGTCATGTAAACGCTACACGGGTTGTGGGGGGGGGGGGGGTTAATTAATTCTGTGCATGCAACAAAAGGTGAGATGGGCTACTCAAATCTGCAGGTGACCTGGAGACCGAGCCCCCCAGGACCGGTCTCCGGGTTTAAGGTACCAAGGAATTGCAAAACTAACAGCAGGAGTTTCCGTGCCAACTTTCAAGCCATGTTAGCTTGGTTTTGTTTTTGGCATCTTTTCTGCTCCCTTTACGACTCTCAGATCGTACCTACAGCAGCTTTAAGCGAGACAACTCCTCACAACTAGACACCTTTACTAAAAGTATAAAGCAGAAAAACTTTGGCAGATCACCCAACAAGCGTCTCAGCTCACTGCCGGTGTTCTGCCAAAATTTCCCTTACGTTTCACCTCGCAGTGTCCATGACACAAGTGAGGGATCTTCCACCTCATCCGTATCCTGGCCTGACATCATGAATTACCATTTCGAGCCCAAACTCGTTTGTTTGCACCATGTGACGTTTCTGGTAAATTCCCCACTGTTTTGGTTGCGTTACTAAAACTAGTCTAGCTGTAATGCTAAATCCGAGAGTCAGGTGCCACCAGAAGAGATATTCTCAGAGCATGTCACTCAATAGCTGACGGATGGCATTTCGAACAAATAACTAAAATTATTGCTCCCAAATCTTAGGCACCTTTAAATAGCTTGGGGTTTTCCCAAGTTCTTAGTAAATATATCCATGGAAGTTATACCGATTTTACTTTCAAACAGACACTCACACCAAGTCACACCAATTTCTAAAAGATAGGAAAGCTCAAAGTCTAATTTGCTTTTAAGCATGATATTGTTTGAGTACTCACTTGTGAAAACAGTTTAAAAGAAAGTGCCTTGACTAGGGCAGAGTTTGACCCAGAAGAAGATGAACCGACGCTGGAGGCCGCCTGGCCTCATCTCCAGCTCGTCTATGAGTTTTTCCTGCGGTTTTTAGAGTCGCCTGACTTCCAGCCCAATGTGGCGAAGAAGTATATAGACCAGAAATTTGTAATGCAGCTTCTAGATCTATTTGACAGCGAGGATCCCAGAGAGAGAGACTTCCTCAAGACCACCCTCCATCGGATCTACGGGAAGTTCCTGGGTCTGCGGGCCTACATTAGAAAACAGATTAATAACATTTTCTATAGGTTTATCTATGAGACGGAGCATCATAATGGTATTGCCGAGCTACTGGAAATACTTGGAAGCATAATCAATGGGTTTGCCTTGCCACTAAAAGAGGAGCACAAGATCTTCCTACTGAAGGTCCTATTGCCACTGCACAAAGTCAAGTCACTCAGTGTTTACCACCCCCAGCTGGCCTACTGTGTGGTACAGTTCCTGGAGAAGGACAGCACTCTAACTGAACCGGTGGTGATGGCCTTGCTGAAGTACTGGCCCAAAACGCACAGTCCCAAGGAGGTGATGTTCCTCAACGAGCTGGAGGAGATCCTGGACGTCATCGAGCCCTCCGAGTTCGTCAAGGTCCAGGAGCCCCTCTTCCGACAGCTGGCCAAGTGCGTGTCCAGCCCGCATTTTCAGCGCCATGGAGGAACCAACAGCCCTCCAGCTACAGCGTCCAGACACCGGTCCGGGGTGGTCCAGGGAGGTCGGTCCGGCTGGATGCCCGTTCATGCCGGGCTCCGCGGGGGACCCAGTGACCGTCCAGCGGGGTCGTTTCGCCAACCAGAGGAAGTCCCAGGAGGTCGATCCAGGCGAATATTCACCGCGAGGGAAAGGAAATCAGCCGTTGTCGGTGCCCGCGCATGAGATGTCCCCGGTGGTTTTACTACCAACAGAACCATCATCTTCCCGGAGTCCAGCGACAACAAGGAAATCTTCAACAAGTGACTACTCGTATGCGCGTGCGAGTCTACATAGCACCACAAACAATAACGGTATGAACACACCGCGCAAACACATGCTGCATAACAACAACAAGCGTGGGGTAGTAAACAGAGCTATCCAAATGAACCGGAAGTGGAAATTCTTCCCAACTGTAAACAACTCTAGACTCATCTGGGACTCAAATGCAAAACCAAAGGGTATATTAGGCGGACACTTAAATATACGAAGTTTAAAACCCAAAAGTGACCAGATAAGTCATATGTTACTAGAGTCTAATCTTGATTTCTTAGGTTTAACAGAAACTTGGCTCACTGAGAATTCTCCATATGCTGCTGTACAAATTCCGGGTTATAATATCTACAGAAGGGACCGAATAGATACGAAAGGGGGCGGTGTTCTGATCTACACTAGAGACACCATCCGTTGCAAGGAGAGCCAATGGCAAGACCCAAACGATCTAGAATGTATAGGACTGAATATGATCCTGTCGCCTCAGATGTCCTTTACACTTATAGTAATTTATCGACCACCTTCCTCCAATATAAGTTTTTATGATAAACTTAAGAATGTACTAAGTCAATGTGATTTTAAGAGAGAGGTCATTGTAATGGGTGACTTAAATTTGAACTGGGAAGACAAGGCAACAAGGAAGAAGCTCAAGCAAATTACTGACAGTTTTAACTTAACTCAAATGGTTAAAGGCCCAACGCGAATAACAAAGAGCACCAGTACCCAGATTGACTTAATATTTACTAATAGACCTGAAAGAATCATAAAAACACACAATATGATAACAGGGCTGTCAGACCATAATATGGTGCTGATATTAAGAAAACTAACAGGCAAGCGTTTCAACATAAATGCTGGGAATAAAGAATCCTTTGGCATTCCAAAACACAAGAAAGAGGAGTTTAGATTAGCCATACAACACTTAAACTGGGACGATCTACTGCTTGAAAATGACTTAGAAACAACTAGTCAAGATTTTACTGAAAAATTACAATCTACAATTAATACATTTTCAGTTAGGATAAAATGCAAAAATAAGAAACAGACTCTCCCCTGGGCGAACGGTCTGGTCAAGAAACTGATGAAGGAACGGGACAATGCTTTAAAAACTGCCATAAAATCAAAGCTGTCTCATGATAGACATAAATTTGTAATGTTGAGAAACAAAACCACAAGGGAACTGAGAAAAGCAAAAGCAGATTTCTTCATCTCAATTATTGAAAATGCCCACGGTAACTCAAAGGTAATATGGAGTCTGATCAAGAAATTAATTGGTCAAAACAAAGCTGCAATTAAGCCAATTGAACTGAAGGTCAACGACAAAACTTTACAGAATCCGTCTGACGTAGCACCGGCCCTCAATCAGTACTTTGTAGAGTCTGTGGCCGCCATAGCCCAAAGCTTTGCAGTTCAGGACAGTAGTCCTAATATTCCATCTACTGTCAATATTAATGAACCAGCAGTCAGACCAAAATCAGTCGCTGACACAGAGGTTGCAAATATAATTACATCTCTCAAATCCTCAAGAGCTAAGGATATATATGGCATGGACACACTCATGCTGAAAGATATAAACTCCTCTATAGTTAAGTCACTGACCCATATGATCAATATGGCTCTCAATCAAGGGAGTTTTCCTAACTCATGGAAGCCTGCAGTTGTGGCCCCTTTATTTAAAGGTGGTGACCCTCTCATGACATCCAACTACAGACCCATCAGTATTCTACCCATAGTATCCAAGGTATTTGAAAAACTGATTGCCAAACAGGTCACTGATCACCTTAACAACAGCTCCTTCCCACTGCACCCAATGCAATTTGGCTTCAGGGTTAATCATTCAACAGAAACAGCAACATGCTTCTTCTTAGAGAGAGTCAAGGCTTCCATGGACAGGGGTGGGGTTGTGGGGGCTGTGTTCCTTGATCTAAGGAAGGCTTTCGATACTGTTAACCATAATATTTTACTCCAAAAGCTGGTCAAGTTCAACTTCTCCATAGAGTTCCTCAACCTCTTCAAATCATACCTATCATTCCGTTCTCAACTTGTCAAAATTGAAAATCATAAATCTACTGCCATCTGTCTGTCAACTGGTGTCCCGCAGGGCTCTGTCTTGGGTCCAATCCTGTTCAGTATGTACATCAATGATTTGCCTTCTGTGTGTGGTCAATGTGATGTATTGATGTATGCTGATGATACAGTGATCTTTACACACGGTAAAACTGCAGAAGAGGTTGCAACCAAATTGTCCGATGTCATGGTGAATGTCACATCCTGGCTTAAGAACAGTTGTCTACAATTGAATGTCTCTAAGACTGTCTGTATGTTCTTCTCTAAGGGCCACAGGGAAGTTACAGAGCAGGATATCTTCATCTCTGGACAGAAATTGCAGGTAGTATCAGAGTACAAGTACTTAGGAGTACATATTGACCCAAACCTTGGTTTCAAAACTCACATCAAAAAAGTCTGCAATAAGGTTAAGTTCAGCTTATCAAACTTTAGACATATCAGAAACTCCCTTTCAACCGAGGCAGCAAGGCTATACTTTCACTCAATGATTCTTTCCCACATTACGTACTGTTTGATAACCTGGTCCAATTCACATTCCACCTTTTTGAAACCACTGGAATCATTATACAAACAAGCACTTAAAATTCTAGACAAGAAACCATTCAGGTTCCATCATTGTCACATTCTAAAAAAGTATAATCTGTTCAGTTGGGAAAACCTGATTCGTTATCAAAACGTCTGCCTAGTTTTTAAGATCAAGTGTGGATTGGCTCCTCCTCCTCTGTCTGGTTTCATCAACCTCAAGTCTGCCTCAACCAGGAATACTAGAGGTGCGGCTAGGGGGGACTGTACTATCCCTCTCAAGAAAAGTGCATTTGGCCAGGCCGTCTTTTCCTTTAGAGCGTCCCACCAATGGAATTTAATACCTCAACCAATTAGAGAGTCCACATCATATCACTCTTTCAAGTGCAGGGTTAAGAAATGGCTCATTGAAAATCAACATTGTCAACACTGACGTGTGTGTGTGGGTGTACGTGTGTGCGTGTGTACGTGCGTACGTGTGTGGATATTGTGCATTTGGATATTGTGCGTTTGTCTATGCCTGGGCCATCTAATCGGTCATGGTGTGCTCTGTCCTTGTGTCCATGACTGTATTGTGCCCTGTATCCCCATCTTAAGTCCTACTATATGTGCTTTTGTTTTTATTGTAATGTTATTTATTTGGCTTGTATTTTGTTTATATTGCTAACTCTTTTTTACATAGGATTTTAGCCTGTACCTTCTGGCAGGGGGACTACCAATGAAAATTAGCCTTTTTGGCTAAAATTGGGTGCATTTACATTTTTAAAATGTTTATTAATGTACACTGTCCCCCTTGAACAAATAAAGTAAACCAAACTATTATACTTAATACAATGACTAATGGAAAGTATCTCAAAATGCCACAACTCACATCCATCACAAATACCTTTAAGCCACACCTACAAGAGATCAGAAAACTAACCAACTGAAACTCAAATGACCATTTTTGGAAATATTTGTCCATCTTTCCTGAACAAAGTTTCATTATGAACACATTTCCCTTTTGCAAAAGGCCAACAGAAAACCAAAAGATTTCTACGAAAAAGGTGTATTTAAGAAGCAACAAGCAATTTCTATTAAGATAAACATTTTAAGCGTTTAGGATTAAAACTGAAAAGGAGAAAGAGTGTAGAGACCAAGGGACAAGATTGGTCTTACATTTAGCTAAAGTTTGAAACATTTCTGTTTGGGTATGAGATTGGTTAATTGTAGTTATAAGGTTTTGAAATAGTTGAGCATTTTGTTTTTGGTATACGGTTAGGGGCCTTTAGTTTATGGATATGGTCAGTTTTGGTCAAGTTTAGGTATTCAGTTAGAGAAGTATAGGCATTCGGTTATATAAGGTTACGTTTAGCTATTATATATGGTCATGTTGAGGCGAGGATTAAAAATGTCCATGCTCTGTAGTGGAGTGAAGCAACAAAGGATGTCAGTTTATGAGTTTATGAGGATTTAGAAGACATGTTTATAACCGGGCTGACCAGGGGGATGTTCCCAGAAACGGCACATCTTGAGATGTTTTATGAAACTTGGGAGAGTTTGTCTTATTGCCGTTTGATACAATTAATCTCCCTTGAAGAGATTTAAGTGAATGTTTAAGCCCAGCCCTCATCTGGTTCTCTGCACCATGGCCACATGTCTGCTGCACGACGTCCATCTGCTTCTCCATCTTCACCTGAAATAAAATACAGTTCATTCATCCGAGAGTCACAGCAAGACGATCAGGCAGAATAAATAAAGGTCATATAGGAACAATACACAGGATGCAAGCATAAATATTAGTGATGCTCCGATCGATCGGCCGCCGATCATGATCGGCCGATATTAGCTAAAAATAGCTTGATCGGCGAACCCCAAAAGCGCCGATCAAAACAGCCGATCACGTGACGTAAATTAATCGCGCCACCTTACACCTGCATGCGCGGCCCACTGACACACAACGGCATAGCGCAACTTGCCAGTGGCAATAATGAGTTATTCTCCCGTCCCCCCCCCCCGTCGTAGGTCCGCGGTGTGTTACTATTGCGCGCGTCGGCCGTAGGTCCGCGGTGTGTTACTATTGCGCGCGCGCCCCCCCCCGTCGGCCGTTGGTCCGCGGTGTGTTACTAACTGCGCGCGCCTTCGTCGGCCGGAGTGTTACAATCGGGACATTTGCACGTCACAACCTCCGGCTACCATCTTGGTCAGCTTTTCAGAGACAAGATGGCAGAATAACATTTTAGACCCAAAAACATTTTCCGACCATTATTCAGATATATGTATTTTTTTGTGTGTACATTAATCCCATTTTTTTGTGACATTAGAGCTTTATTGAGAAGTATAGCAAAAGGAGCTATATGTAACACATATTTACTGTACTTAATCATAAAATAACCATGGTATGTCATCAGAGATTAGGGAAACATGCAAGTTGAAATACTGGCTTCTCCGACAACAACGCTACAGCCAGTATGTTCTCCTTTCAAATGTCCATTTGAAAGAGTCAGAGTCAGAGCATCTGTTTTTGTTTTGGCCTGTGATTCACTATTGTCTGAGTCGACTCCGCCCACTTTGTAATTTGCACCCAATAAATAAATTGCAAATGTATACCTTAGCTGCTAAACTTACAGTGTAGGACTTGTCGTCACTTGTCATTGTCAAAATAGTAATTGCGCTCGGCTCGTCTTGCGCTCGTGTTCGTTCGGTGTCCTCAGCCTGGCAACCCGCGCGAGCTTGGAGGAAGAGGAAGAGGAAGAGGAAGGCAGAGACAACTCTCTCCAATCTGCAGTTTAAACACTCAGTGTCAGTGTTACATATTATACCTTTAAAGTAAAGGAGGTGTGCTGGTTGTAAAGTTGCATATTAATTCAGGTTACTTATAGACTCGTGTTGTTTTTCAGGTGGATTTTGCCAACCAGTTCGTGGGCGGGGGTGTCACCAGTTCTGGCCTGGTCCAGGAGGAGATCCGCTTCCTGATTAACCCGGAGCTCATCGTCTCCCGGCTCTTCACAGAAGCCCTGGGCCACGACGAGTGTCTGATCATCACAGGTCGGTCAGCCAATCGCAGAACACGTACACTGCGAGGACATCTGAAGGGATATTTTAACACCGTTTACTCAGGAATCTGAGATCATTTGTTCCGGAGGCTCTCGGTTAATCAGGGGGGAGACCGACATGCATGTGGGTCACTTGTTGAGTCAGAGAAAAGACCTCAGAGGAGCACCTCTGGCACAAAGCATTGTTCTGTCAGAGTGTGCCGGACAAGCCCTGAGACCAGCCTAAAATTGGCTGCAGCAATCACTCAATGTTTTACTGTACCTGTTCTAGGCAACACCCCGCCCCCCCCCACCATCCTGTCTGCAACACACACACACACACACACAAACACACACCAGACATGGCCTCACCAACCCCAATGATTGCCAATGCTGGAGTGCACCGTCAGGGGCTTGGGTTATTGGAGGTTGATTGCCCCTGCTGGGTCTCTTCCGTTGAGCACCATTCGCGTCCCACTGTTTTCTGGTAAAGGGCGGCTGTAACAAACAAATTGGGAAAGACCCACTCAATGCAGATGGAGTGAAGACAGCAGGCACCCCATGGGGTTGATTCTCCGAAGTAGTCCTTCAGCCACCTCCTCCAACCACCACCACCACCACCTCCTCCTCTTCCTCCCCAGTCCCATGAATCTGAGGCAGTACCAAGTCCATTTGTCCGCCCAAGTTCAGGAAGCACAAATCTAGCCTCTTATTTCGGACGTGAAAACTCTACATTGAATTTAAAGAATGGCTGTATACAAGTCCACTGGTAATACTGTTGTTCCTTCCTAATTTAGGTTCATACCATAACCAGTCCGCCTAATTCCATGGCATTGACTTTTAAAGATGGTTTTGGGGCCTTTCGCAGCCATTATCACTTATTCAGTTCTGTAGCCTCAACTATCTTCATTTGGTAGGAACACATAACAAACATAACGCTAAATGCCAACATCGTTACACGCTGCTGCTGCTGCTGTTCCATCATTGCCTAGAACCAGTAAGTGATTTATTGAGCTTCCCTCTGAAATGTTTTTGTCATATAGATGAATGACGTGTTCGACCGTTTGCCATTGCTCTACAAAGTGTGGTTTGTTTCAACAACAAAAAAAAACCAGACCAAATGATGAATGCGACTAAGTAGCATCTTGTGGCCTGAATCGGACCCGTATGAAAACGCCATGAAACGCTGAGTGCTGCTCCTTGAGAGGTCTGCCAAGCCAGTGTTAACGTGGGTCATGGCTGAATGCATTTAATAGCTGACAAAATCTTCATGCCAGGGGAAAAATATACGTAGCTCCCCACTAGAAGATGCATTCATGCCAGAGGCATGGGCTTGTGGTGACATTTAATAATACTTTGACTTAAAAAAAAACGTATTTCGCAAACAATTTGAATCATTCGTTATTAATAATATATGAACTGTATTGTATTGGAGTGATTGGATCTGTATCCGAACAGAAGGAGTACAGATCCCCCCCCCCAGCAGTAGGAGCTGAGAGTCCTGCGGCTCCCAGTCAGCAGACAGCGCCCGGGACCCCGCCCATCAGAGAAGTCACCTTCAGATTGGCCCTGCTCCCCCGGGGGGGGGGGGGGGGGGGGGGGGGGGGGGGGGGGGGGGGGGGGGGGGGGGGGGGGGGGGGGGGGGGGGG
>JAOPJH010000030.1:19592350-19607389 GCA_027122575.1 Merluccius polylepis
ACCCAACCAATATGGCGGCGACGCTGGATTACGTTCCAGCACGTCATGAGGCGTCTACGTATATTATGTCTATGGTTACAATGGCAGCTCACAAAAAAGGAGCCTTTAAATTAATAACCATGGGCTATGGGATGCCTGGTTGAATCCTTCCCTCAATTAGTGATAAACGCCCTTGGTGCAAACATTAAAAGGCGTTCATCCCAAATAAATGTCGGAAAGCCCGTATTTAACAAATCCAATGATAAAAGCGCAGGATATCCCGGCGGCGGCGTGTTCACCTAGGCAGTGCACGTGGTCGTGCACTTCGCAGGTAGCGTTGTAGCGGCGGCGCGGGCAGGACACCGTCATGCACTCGGTGGAGTTGGAGCAGGTGTACTGAGACGGGTCCAGCTGCCAGCAGAACTGGCAGGGCACCGAGAGAGAGAAGTTGGCTTGCGGCTGCCCTGACTCTGCCTGAAAAACAACAACAACAACAACAACAACGATATCAGGTCACCGAAAGTTAGACAAGTTAGTTTGTATTTTTATTTTATATAAACTGCCGGTCTCACAACACAGATTTCCAACAACTGTGATCCGTCTTCCACAGAACTCACCAAGCAGTGGACGCCCCTCTTGGGTTTACAGGTGAAGGAGGCCGGCTTGCCGTAGGTGCAGTTGTGGTGGTATTGGCAGGAGATGCAGCTCGCCGGGAGGCGGCTGCACGCGCCGCCGCTGGGGCATTTGGCGGCGTAGCTCTCCTCGTCTTTGGGCCGCGCTGCAGCGGCGGGAAAACACACATACACAAAAGCTTCGCCGTCAAAACCAGGAGGAGGCCTCAGGATCCTCAGAGGAGCGTGGTGAACATCAGGGTGTGACATCATCGGTTCCAAGTGTGGATGAGCAACAACAACCTGGACAACAATGAGCTGCAATCTACAGCAGCGACTCATAGCTTCTTAATTAATCATAAATCATGAATCATAAATGATAAATCATGAATCATAAATGATGAATCATGAATCATAAATGATAAATCATTAATCATAAATGATAAATCATTAATCATAAATGATAGTGTAAGGTGGAGGAGTGAGCGGCGGGATACCGGACGCGGCGGCAGGGACCCCCGGGCTGGTGATGGCCGGACCGGATGGACCGCCCCGAGGGTAGGGGGACTCGTGGCCCGCATGGGAGCTCATGTACCCTGCAGGAGGAGGGGAGAGAGGACATGGTACCTTCCACCATCACTGTCATATATTACAACATGGTATCTTCCACCATCACTGTCATACATTATAACATGGTACCTTCCTCCATCACTGTCATACATTATAACATGGTACCTTCCTCCATCACTGTCATACACTACAACATGGTACTTTCCTCCATCATACACTACAACATGGTACCTTCCTCCGTCACTGTTATACATTATAACATGGTACCTTCCTCCATCACTGTCATACACTACAACATGGTACCTTCCTCCATCACTGTCATACACTAACGGTACAACATGGTACCTTCCTCCATCACTGTCATACACGACAACATGGTAACTTCCTCCATCATACATTACAATAACACGGTGTCAAGATGAAAGCTACATGTAGCCTACTACAGATGGACGGAATAATAATGCATTGACTTATATATTATATATACGTAATGTTTCTTAGCTAGTGTTAAGAAACCACCACCACGCCGAGCAGCTAGCGTTAGCAACAATGGCGACATCGTCCGCCAATCTCGTCTCATTAGGTTTGAAAAGGTTAAATTAAACCCACCGCTGACGCACTGCAGTAAAAGCTCCGACATTAGGAGCATGGCGAGGCCGTGGGGCCTCCAGCCTCGGCCTCGGTCCGGTCTCCACGACGGACGGTCGGTGCCCATTGTTGTTGTTAGCTTAGCATCGCAGGCAGCTAGCTTTGGCGTCGGCGCTTCCTCGTCCTCCCGTTTAACCACGCCCCCTGCCTAACAAGCCCGTCTAACCACGCCCCCTACATGGCCACGCCCTCTGATTTAACCACACCCAGCTGACGCCGAACTTCCACCCAATCAAATAGTGTAGTCTACCTTAATATAATGTGTATTTATACTATATAATAATATATAATATAAGTCAGTCAACTATACGTGTTATTACATTTCAATTAAAATAAATGTGGCTTTGCGATTATTTCCAGTGTATTTGACAGAGCAGGGAAACATCCCAGTAGGCCGACATGCTGGTCTCTCTGACATGTAGCGTGTAGTGTGTCTTTATAAGAGTGAGCCAGTTACACGTAGTCCTACAACAACATAACTGTGGATGGGTGGTGGTGCAGAAAACAGTAATCATTCTAGTGCATGAAAAACTCCAGGAATATAATTTGATCCAGTAACTGAAATATCTTTATTCAATTCAGTGAGTCATCATACACAGACCACTTTGCCAGAAACTAGTGTTAAACTTCATTCATTGTTCTGACATTTACGACGGAGAGTTGAGTCAGTACTTTTCTATTAGTCTTACAACCATCACCTTTTTCCCTTAATGCATTCTTAGTGTCCTCTCATTGTCCTACAGACTAGGTTTTGTTTCAAAAGTTTGACGTTGATGAAGCAAATATCATGAATAAAAATCAATCTAATCACCTGACACAAACCTGTTGACATCATTCTCATCACTTCAATCCCTTTTTCTCCTTTCAGGTACACTTACCCTACACCTACACATCTCTTCTGTTAGATATTCCCTTTTTAACCGCTCTCCTGATTGCATTATGGTGCCTTTGAGGTACGTGTGTGTGTGTGTGGCCCATCTCTCAGAACTCTTCCTCTGCATGGCGACAGCGGGACTGCTTCAGCAGGGTCAGGCGGGCTAGCACCTCGCTCAGCGACAGCTCGCCGTGGACTTTGTTGTCCCTCGTCCGTACGTTGACGCTGTTCGTCATCTTCTCCTTCTCCCCAACCACTGCCAAGGCATGAGGAAACAAGGAAACAACAACAACGAGTGTGAGAGAGGCCATGCCATGCCAGAGACAGCTATCCCAACACAATCACTACCCCCTCCCCCACCCGGGTGACATGACATGGTACGTTCAGCACCATGTCATTCACCATGTATGAATATATTTAACTTTAGCCACACTGGCTGATTCAAAGCTGGCTTTCAGGCTAGGCTTCTGTGTTACATGGTCATAATTATCACTGCACTATAATTCCTAATTTCCATCTCACTGTGAACCGCCTTCAACCCCTTATTTACTGGTAAACGGAAAAGACGATGGCATGCTGCTTGAGTATATTTAGTAATAATAATCCTTACCCAGTATGAAGTTGTACTGGGCCAACTGGGCATTGCGGATCTTCTTGTTTAGAAGACAGCTGGAGTCCAAGTCAGCTTCTGCCATGAAGCCTGCTTCAACAAACTGCTTACAAATCTGAAAGGAAGAAGAAAATATTCGATTTAATGTTGTGTCAACTATTACACGACAAAGTAACACAAGTCGTTTGTGGTACTAGAAACTGAAACGCCTGGTTAGGGCTTGGAGATGTGAGAAAAATAATTTATCATCACGATAATCATATGGAAATTTACACATCGTAACATCGTCAACTCGGTGTCTCATAATGCCTAATAATACTATTCTACCATTCATAACATTGAATTATTGCCGATTCCTACTCACACAACAGCTGAAGCAGGGGCCTGTAATCTGTTCACGAGTGCATCATAGAAGAGGCCACACTAAGTAACGCTCCACAAACACCAACACATCATTTAAAAGGGCCATTTGTTTTGTGTTTGGAGGTAGGTAATAACCGGTGATGGTGCCAGGAGACTTACCTTCTTGGCGTAGTCCTCGCAGGAGGGGTTGACCGGCACAAACATGACCTGGCGTGGAGACAGCCACAGCGGCCTGGATGAGAGGCGGGTTAAAACAGTGTGATGATGACATATCGTAAATACATAGCATTGCACAGTTGAACACTCACAAAAGCATATACAGCTACAAAAAGGTGTATTATAGATTCATGAGCCCCGGTATTATGTTGTCAATAAGGAAAAACGTTACACACCCTATCAGCAACTAGTTGTGGAATAATGTGCGTGTGTTATTTAAGATAATGTGTGTTTGTGTTATTTAAGAACAGAAGGAAAGCCCACACAAACAATGATGATGTACATTTCCCCGTTTGCTTCACTCATTTTCTATGGCATCATTTACGTTGCACGCCTCGGTGGACTCATTCAACCATCAGCCATATTTTCCAATACCAACGGTGTGCGATAATAAATATTTAACATTCAAATGTACACCTGCACTGCAATTATTTTACGGCAGCCATCACTTTTGTTCAAAAGTCGTATGTATTCTTTGTATGAAAAATAAAAAAGTACCCAACCATGACTTTATCAAATGCAGGATGTGGCTCGCAGGGAACAGTGCGCGTTATTTTGCGTTAGTACCCGTTATTTTAAATAAGAGCTGCAGTGAAAATGTTGCATAGTGCAGATTTAATGATTCAAGTCACCCTTATGGCTGGTACTGTCACTACCATTAAAATGAAAGCACTGTACCATTTCCCTGCATAGTTTTCAGTAAGAATGGCTATCATCCTCTCCACAGAGCCCAAGATGGCGCGATGAATGATGACCGGCCGGGCCTCGTCGTGCCCGTCCTTCCTGTAGACGACAGAGAGGCACACAGGTCATTCAACTGAAAGCATGTTGAACATAGCAACTCCCCTTACTGATTTACACATTGAAAGCTGAAACTGTTGAAAATGTCGTGATTTAGAAGATTTTTCTTTTGTTGCATTCATAGATTATGTTCCTCAAATGAAGCCAATTAAGTTAATTACAAGATATTACATTGTAGATAATTCATTTTTTTGAATGATATGCCCATGTCTACGATCCATCGGTTACTCTTTAAATATGAATGGTCACTGGCTTCATCTATGCATCACCATTTAACTAAGTTTCTCATTTCTGTGACACTTTTGTCAGTGACATTATGCATCAAGTCATTATGTCATCAGATAGATGTAAATTCAGAATGTCATTGCATCAAAGCAACACTGTATTAACCATTAATACGCTGAACACGTTATTCAGGGAACTGTACTGCTGCCCGCTTTGCATACGTTTCCAAAGAGCAACAGCGAGATGACCTGTTGATCATCAGGTAAACATCCACTGTGTATCAGATGTATTGCTTAACGCTTTGCATGAGAGACTCCATTGCTCCACTTTCCTTGCTCGTCTTACAGTGTTTAGAGCACCATTAATCTACATAGATGAATAATACAGCAGACAACCTCTCTCTAAATGTGTGCTCACACGCACTTTTCCACGAGGTGCGCACAGCGCCAGAGAGGGAGAGAGTTATTATCGTTCGAGGGGAGGGGGGGGGGGGGAGATGAATGTGTAATCTGCTGCTCAGTAAGGCACACAGGCCAGGCACTGAGTCCATGCGTTCATAAGGTGACTCACCCTACAAAGTTCAGGTTGAAGCGGATAGGCAGCTGGAAGTCCAGCTGAATGGTGGCACACTGGTGGTAGCGTCCAATCGCATCCTTGATCTTGATGTCAATCTGAAGTGACAATGTAAATATACATATTATTATACATATATCCTCAACCTTAGAAACACCGCATGATGTGGTAAACATTGAGAGATTAGATAGAAATGTATTGTCATTGATGAGTACAGAATACAACACAACAAAAGGCAGTTAGCGTCCAACCAATATGAATAGTATCGATCCATCTATATCTATATCTACATCTATATCTATCCACCCACCCACACACACCCATACACACACACGTATTGTATAATATACTATAGTATAAAGATACATGTGCAACACAGTAGAGAGCAGACTTACCTTGGGTCCATAAAAAGCTCCGTCCCCTGGGTTGAGTTTCCAGGGCTCCCCAAACTCATTCAGGCTGTTCTCCAGTTGCTGCCAACCAGGGAGAAGATAATGAGACATGCAACACATAACTAAAAGCTGTCATTTCTGTCGGTTGATTTCTTTTATCTGGTCACTTGACAATGGCGGCCAATTGCAACAGAACCAAGCGTGTCATAACTGAAGTGTAAGTGAACACTTCCAAACAATATGCAATTAAAAAACTAATTTGGGCTGAGAGTTGTAGGAAGGAGGGCGGACATGTGATCCCCATGGTTACGACTCACGACAACTTTGTGATGCTTTCTAAGGCTACTACCGTTGTGTAAAAGCGTTATAATGAGTATATGAAAATGTACACCCGTTTTCTCTAAATTACAGTCTTATTTGAATATCAAAATGTCATATTACTATGTTGAAGATCATATAAGACATTACCACGTTTAAAACAAAAAACAAATACCACACATATAAACACAAAAACGTGTTGATAGCTCAATCATAATGAAGATATTCGCTGATTTTTCCCCAAGGACAGATCGTGTCCACGGAGCTGCGTTTACAGGTGTTTACAAGTCGAACCAATGTGTAATATTCATAGGGATGTTGACCAATCAGGTTACTCGGTCGGGACTTCCCTCTTCATAATATAATGTGATTCCCAGCAGTTGATTGGTGGCTCATTCTTTACCTTCTCAGCCTCGTTCCACACAGCGATGTCCCCCAGGTACTTCTCTGGACGGGTGGACAGGTGGAGCTGGAAGGAGAAGCCAAACACGTCGTAGACGCAGCGGAGGAAGTCCAGGCAGCCCTTCATCTCAGACTCTATCTGTAGACGGACCAATCAATATGCATTGTCACATTGGAAAACCCCAATGTCAATTAGCTTTGTTCAACTAAAAAAAAAACATGGAGGCAGAGAAGTGGGTGATGGACATCCGGATAAATCACCTGCTCCATGGTGCAGAAGATGTGGGCGTCGTCCTGCTGGAAGCGGCGTACTCTGGTCAAGCCAGTGAGGGTGCCAGACAGCTCGTTCCTGTGCAGCACCCCGAAGTCTGCCAGCCTCAGGGGCAGCTCCCTCCATGAGCGAGGCCGGTGGCTGAACATCAGGCTGCAAGGGGGGGGGGTGATATAAGATGGTACTTCTAGCCCAGAAGGGAGATTCTGGAGTGGCCTGTTGAACCACTGGTGCTAAAAACATTTCACACACATTGTACATGGATGGAGACATCCGCGAAATCCAGCTCTAACGGCTGACCAAACGCTGGTGTCTTCCCCCCCTGTTCCTACAACAATTCAATTTAGATGTTTTTGAAGTAGTGATCCTGATTTTAATCAAATTTGAATCTTTTCTTGGAGTCGTCGCTGTTTGTCACCGCTCATGTGTTCATGAGGGGCAGTCCTTCCTTTCAGATTTGTAAGCAGTTTGTCGAAGCAGGCTTCATGGCAGAAGCTGACTTGGACTCCAGCTGTCTCTAGACAAACAGTGATTAGCTGGCTTTTGTTCGCTAGTTGGGGAGCACAGGATTCATGCATGAAAAGCCCATGAAAACATTATCCCATCAATTTTATTATCATTATCATACTACGCATCCTTATCATACTACATAAAATACTACATTATATTTATATATTCATATATATAATATTAAATACTTAATATATATACAATCATTATGTTATATTGAATATATGTCTCCGGTACCAGTGGCCAGGACAGTTCATGGGTTTGAGGGCGAAGACGTCTTCCTCCACAGGGAAGGAGAACATGTTGTCGCTGTAGTGCTGCCAGTGACCCGACGTTTCCCACAGCTTGCTGTTGTAGATGTTGGGCGAGGCTACTTCCTGGAAGCCTCTTTTCCAGTACTCATCCTAAAAACAGAGAGATGGCAGACCAATCGAGGGATGTTACTGATGTATGCTTTATAGTTTATATTCTATCTATCAAATCTATCATATATACCATGTACTTCTGTATAAACATGTTCACTTCTTTTTTTTTTTTTTCCATTGAATCCAGATGACTAATATCATCCACTGGGAACTGCAATGGAAATGCAGTCCCTGTGTTTCTATAGATAGAATAGTGGGAGCCATTCATTAAATACGGTTGATAAGTGCAACGCCACCAGCGGACTTCCCTCGACCACTTAGGGAAAAACTGAGTCATCCTCAAAGTCTGAAAGTGAACCCACCAGGGACCGGATGTGCTGGGGCAACACTCGTATGTAAATATAAAACAGGGCGCGGCCGATTAATCTCTCCCAACCCCTCCCTGCCTGAACAAAAAGGTAGGAAGACGAAGTAAGTTTCTGGACAATTACTGGATGAAAATGCATTAGCCTTGTGGGGCTGTTCTTAGTTCCTGGTGTATGTGAGAGTGAGACATGTCTCTTTGTACAGTCGTGTGTCTGGCTTGGAGTACAAAGCAGCAGCGAGAACCTCAAGTTTTAATCCATATCTTCCTGTGACTCAGCGCTGTACTTTGTGCTTTAGTCCTGCACAATTTACCTCAAATGATTGGATGGGCTGGGCCACAGTAGTTAAGACACAATGGCTGAACAAGTTGCTTTGTGTGACCACTTCTTTGAGGCCGATTTGGGACTTTATTTTTATTTGGTTTGTTTATTGCTTCATATCTTCTCCTAGGGAGCACAGACCTCCATGAGAATGACGCTGTGGGAACATTTCCACTTGTAGGCCTATATGCATAACAATGACATACGTCTTTAGCGCACACTGATTAGCTCTGAGTGTGGGTGGCCCAGTCGAAAACTATGGTTGGCACTAGAAATAAGTCTGGCCACCACTGTGCTCCACCAATGGTGGTCACACCGAGAGTAAAATCAACAGGATAATTACACAGACCATGACGTTCTCCTTTGTGATTGCACTGCATCGCCACCATCATCACTTTTGACTGTGTGGTGTTTTTTTTTCATACCACAGGCACCCAGGAGAAATTCTGTTCATTGTTATCCACTTACATATGCAGCATGACTTAAACATGTCCTTCTTTGAGGAACATATAAGTATATTGTATCATAGTTCCTTATTGATATTTGAAGGCACTGATGGAGACATGCTCTTCGCTAACACTAGACGCCTATGAGTGTCTATGAACATTCCCCTACAGCTGGACCATATGACAATCTGCCTCAAAATAAATATACAAGTTGCATATGTTAAATATAAACACAATTGTGACAAGTGTTTAAATTAAAGTTACGATTCCTGCATATTTTCAAACAGCTTCAGTGGTCCGTTTGTAAGGGGACAGGCTTCATGACCACACCACTGGCACCGCCTTGAGCTGTTAGACATGCGCACATATTTGACATGTGCAAACAGGTTCATGATTCAATGTAAAATAACCCATTTTATTTTAGTATATTTAGTGTATTTTTTATTTGTTCATTTATTTATGTTTAATTGATTTAAAAAAACATCTATGTGAAGCGTGTGTGGTTGAGTGTGTGTGGTTGTCGGACTGATTAAGACTCTGGGGCTGGGTGAGGCTATGAGTAATCATAAGATACACAAGATAAACCGTGTTCAGCCCCGGCAAAACATAGAAAACTGTTTATGTAAACGGAAACGGTGGGTGTTGTCCTGCTGGGCGTCGTCCCATAGTTGCCACACAAGCGGATTGGAACTATAACTAAACTAACTATTGATTGGACCAATTTTCCACCCAATAAACCCAGGGTGTTTATTTCCCCTTTCACTTAATTCTCTCAATTATTTGGTCCATAGAGGGAAAAAAGGGAGCAAATCAAATCATTTTGTGCAAAAAGTAATGGCTGGGGTGAAAATGTAATAATAATCAAAGTTGACGGGAGCACAGCTACCCTGATGAACTCGGTGAGGGTGTTGTAGATGAAGGCGCCGCGGGGCAGGAAGAAGCAGCTCCCAGGGCTCAGATCGTGGAAGAAGAACAGCTCCTGGTCCTGCAGGGGAGGGGAGAAAGAAAGAACGAAAGAAAGAAACTAAATCGACAGGATCAAGAAAGTCGCTGTGGGGTGGTATATGGAGCGCTGCATGCTAATCAGAGCTAGAATAGTCCTGGGAAAGCAGCTGGGGCGCTCAGATGACTCACAGATCTCACATACCATGTCAGTGATAAGCGGGAGAACAACGCCCTCAACTGGTGTAATTCAGCGAAACACAAGCAGGTTTTTCTAACAGTGACGAACAAACCAACTGTTGAGGCAATGCTTGAATTACACTTGCTGTGCTATGCTCCCAAACTCACTGAGCTGAATGTGTGAGGCGCAGTGGCTGCAATTAGCACCTTAATAAAAAATAGAGAAAAATAGACAAGAGTACACAAGCACTGAAACGACCACACCACAACCACAACACAAGTTGGGCAATTGCTGTTTATGATTTGTTCAAATGAGTACTCTTGTCATGTCATGCCACTTGACACAGTTTACAACCAGCTGTTGTTTTTGGCTTTCCCCAAGTTGTGAAATGACTGCACTTATACGGCACTTGTGGCCACTTTGTCAAAGCTCTTGCATTCCTACGGTTGTCATTAAATAATTCAAGGCAACATATTTGCGATGCATATACGTTGTGCATTTGTAAAACAAAAGTTGTGAACTTGTAAAACAATTGTGTATTTTCTTCTGGTAAAAAGATGGAGTTGTGCCGTGAAACTGTTTACATGTCCACAATTGTTTTTTTCCAACTCGCTTAAACTACGACTGCAAAACTTTGTGGCTTAGGCTAAGAATAATAAAATGATGTGCAGTTGGAAAAAAAGAAATGTGCACATGTGAACAGAGTTTGAGAGTTTTATAGCACAATATTTTCACAAGTACAAAATAGTTTTACAAGTACAAACTTAATGGCATTCAAATAATCCTCAAGATTGGCACGGCGTTGAGCATCTGGCTCAGGGAGACCTCAACACATTTTGCCAGGAGAATCCAACGATCAAACCAGCAATCCTCCAGGGGACAGACACAGATGGGACATAGTTGGACTGCCGTAAAGGTTACTCACTTTGCCGATCTTGCGATGGTCTCGGTTCTTGGCCTCCTCCTGGAAGTGTTCCCACTCCTTGAGCATCTTGGTGTCGGGGAAGGAGATCCCGTAGATCCGCTGGAGGGTCTCCATGTCCGAGCGACCCTCCCAGTATGTGGACGAGTTCTGGTTGGAGAACGAACGCTTTTTAACAACACTCATCTTTTTTGTGTTGACCTTAAGACTGCGTCAACTTATAGTCACAAATACGCAAGAAAATTAAAAAATACAGATAGTATGCGGTAAGAAAGAGTGAATATAATTACTTAGAAATAATACATACTTACCTTATTACACCTACAGATGACCATACCATTTCTTATTTTAGGAGTGTGGACAGCATGTATAAACTTGTAGGTTTATTAAATACTTGATAAAGTAAATGGAGAAAGCAAAGGACAATTCGACCTCTAGAACTGTACTATATTTAAAGTTTATTTTGGCAAACAAACAGTACCACATCACTGCATGATTGCTTTGGAAACATTGCTTTTCAAAAAGATTGTTTGGAAAATGGGAAAATGGGAGCGCCACTCTTACAAAAACCGAACGAGATTGCGACATGCATTGTATAAAAACGAAAACAAATCATGCGCTGGTGCTCGATAGAGTCCACATAACCACTCAAAGGAGTGGCTCTGAGGGACTTTTAACCACAAACCTTGTAGATCTTCATGGCTTTGATCTTGCCGGTGTGCCTGACGTGGGGCCCTCGGCACAGGTCGATCAAGGGGCCACATCTAAACGGGAAAAACAAAAACTGTTGATCAAAACGCCGCACAAACAACCAAAACATATGTGCTGCTGCGTACCACCGCCGACTTGCCTGTAGACCGTGGTGGTGGGGGTGGAGACCTTCTCGTTGAGAATACGGCACTTGAACTTGTTGTACTGAAAGAGAAATGTGCCTTTAATCACGTTGGAGAATAGATGCCCACTGGCAAGCAAACATTGTAAAATACTAAGTCTAAACAGAGCTCCTCTGTTGGAAAAGAAAGATTCCCTTTCGTCGTTATATTTTGTGTCAAATTATTGATTTCTTTAGTAAGTAGCCGCGTAATAATAAGAGGTATAATGTACAGCGAAATAAACCCCCTCAAGGTGATTCATGACCCCTCTGCTTCGAAAGACGTTACATATGGCCAAGCACAAATGTGACCAAATAACAGTTCTAACAAGATGAATGTTGCAGAGGCCATCATCAGTCACACAATACGCCCCCAAAAAAACTAACGGTAGTCGGATTTGAGCCCCTCGTGCCACAGTACTACCTCGAAAAGGATAAAATTGCTGCAAGCATATATATTATATATATTATATACATTATATATACACATTAGCCTCGTTGGGCATCCTCACCTTGAACATCTTCAGCAGGGTCTCCTTGCTGATCTCCAGCCTCTCGAAGGGCTGCTTGTCTTTCACCACAGACTTGCACAGAGACTCCAGGGCCCCAAACTCAGTGCTGGACACGCCCCTGGGAACCACAGATAGACTCACACTCAGTGGTCCAGTCTCGCTGCTCAACGGCTTGCTTGACATTCTAGAACTGTGCATGTACCAGTATAAAACCGGGTCTTGAAATCCTATAATGATACTTAGTTATTAATACATATCGAAATCTCTCGCTGCAATTATAAAATAAAAGTACAAGTGAGTGTAACGCCGTGGTACTCACGTCTGTCCATCAAGGAACATGTCGTAATAAAAGCCGTTTTCGATGGGCGGTCCGTAGCACAGACAGCCTCCGTAGAAGCGCTCCATGGCCTCTCCCAGGATGTGGGCGCTGGAGTGCCAGTACACCTGGAGACAAAAAGTATTTAATATTATATATATATGAATATACAAATATAATGTTGGGACCCCCGGGGGGGCTTGGAGGGCAGATCCATCATAGATACATTTCTGAGATTCCTCTTTGCTAGTTTACATTATGGCAGCCGGAGTCCGATGCTAACGCTAATAGAAATTGCATACATCTTTTGTAATTCTTAAATAACAAAAAACAATTGTACAAAAACAAAATGAGTCCAAACATGAAGTTGGAACATGAAATGTTAGGCATTGAATCACACCCTGTAGCCCTGAAGCCAACAATGACTGCTAAATGTTAACCACAGTTATTGTATGTGAAAGTCTAAAATAATTGATCTTTTCTTTTTCCATACAACGCAGCATGAGGCCAGGCTGCGCTCAGCATGTGGTCGCGCTGTAAACAACAATCATTTATAGTACGTTAACCTGCTTGTTGCTATGAGAACAGGTCACAATATTTGAACACAGTGGATAGCTCTACACGGAGAGATCGGAAAACAAGGTCAGCTACAGCGTTCTGTTTATTCCCTCTCTTCAAAGTCCAGCACATTTAGGTGATGTAAGGAGGATAAATATAAAAATGTTGTTCATGCATCACAAGTTATGTCCATTGTCTTTTTGTATAACAAACGTTGATCACAAAAAGTTCTGTCCATACTAGTGTTTTCAACACACAGTCCGCCCGCACTTGGATGGCAAAACAAGTCATCTCAATGCCATCAACCATTTTAGCCGGCCATCGATGTTCTGCATCACAATGACGTCATTGTTTTCAGAAACACACGTTTTGCCCGTCCACCAATTATAATGCAACAGCAGTATTTTCAGGTTTATCCATATCCAGTTTTCGGCGGTGGAAAACGCCCGTTTCGAGCGTACAGAAGGCCAAAACATAGTGCAGACGGTAAACCGCATGGATTACATCGCCCGGAGGTCAGGCCTCTTTGGACTAAGAATGGTCGACCCGGTTAAGACCAAATACTCACCGCCTGAGCATCTTCGCTGTCGAAGCGCAGGATCTCCAGAGAGCAGTCGCCTTCCAGGGGTCGGTCCAGATCCCACAGCTCCCCGTTGACCCGTGAGATCACAGCGTTGTCGGCTAGGCCCTGACTGAGACAAGTCATACACATCCATGTTATACGCCGAAGCTGACCTCCGTCACGGCTCACCAGTGTAACCAACCACAATACCGCCCATCAGCATAACCCACACTATGACCCAAACCAGTCTTCACCATGGGGAACGTTACGCAGAGCAGCCGTCTAGAGTAAAGTTCAAGCTTTGGCACCGGTTCAAAATGTACCAACCATCCCTGGACAGCTTTGTCGGGTGAGAGCGCTATTGATAGCAAGTGGGATCACTAGCTACTAATTTTAACCAATGAGAAACGCCGATTGAAATAACCCGTGCACGTCAGCATGGTTTCCGTGCTCGGTTCGTTTGCGATGACTTTGTGGGCTTTATTCTGCGTCACGCGGCATAAAGACCAATTTATGAGCCGGTGTAAACCAAACCACTGCCGTCCACAGCAATGTCCCGGCAAAATGGCGACTATAAATGCCATGACCAACGCGTGGACCGCCCACTCAATTCACAGGGGTGCATCGAGGCGACTCTAAATCCCGCTGAACTGACCCGCCCGCCGGCAAAGCTCACACACACACACACACACACACACACAGGATCATGTACAGCCGTCAGGATGATGCATGAATGACATGAGTCCTAATATAACAAGAAAAATGATTGTATTGCTTTTATTAGATTCTACGGTTGTTAATAGCGTCCATAGCGGCGGCCCGTTATTCATAGCGGCGGTCTGCTATTCTGAAATAACAGACCGCAGAAGGCGGTCATCACCTCACCTGATTCCACACGCCAGCTGGTAGGGGCTGGTGACCCAGGCCTGGCCCTCAACCTGGCGTCCGTCCGGCAGCGCCACGGCGATGGGGCGGCTGTCCACGGCCCGCCTGGCTAGCAGGGCGTCGCTCTCCTTCTTCAGCTCCTCGTAGAGCGCCAGGCGCTCGGCGATGAAGGCGGGCGAGGGGCTCAGCTGAGGACAGAGAACCAAGCTCACCACACCAAACCAAACCGTTCCACTTGCTCATCATGTCTGCTTGACTCAAAACACAATCTGAGGAACGTTCACAGCTCAGCATTGCAATTTAGCAAAGGAATGTAATAATTAGCATTTTCGTAAATTAACTGCACTGTTTCGCCCCCCCCCCCCCCCCGGGTTTGAAAAGGTTGCCCCACCGTCTACCCAGGGGGCGGCGGGAAAATTTTGGGGGGGGG
>JAOPJH010000030.1:19620851-19637588 GCA_027122575.1 Merluccius polylepis
TTGAACATGGTGTTTGTTATGGACAATCTGTGGCGAGCACAGAAGTCCAATAACAGAACACCACTCGGGTTCAGATCGGGGGGGCCGTTCCTCCCAATCACACCCCTCCAGGTCTCACTGTCGCCGCCAATGTGAGCGTTGAAGTCGTGCCAACATGAGCTGATCAAATCCATACACACCAATTCTGTTTAGTATATATATTGTCAAATGTATGAAAAAACCACAACAACAAAATATATGAATTGTCGTGGTAAAAAAGTGTCTCATAATTGACAATATGTAGGCGAAAAAAATCAGAGATTTAAGATGCAAGTTTGCTGAGCTGAGGTGAGTCATTGGGAGTAAGCCATTTTAAGAATCAATTATCATAACACAGTGCTGATGTGATCCTTTCTGGAAAGAGCAATGGTGTAATAATGATCCAGATCAATTTTTTGAAAAAGTGATGTAACTGGTAAAAGGACACATCATAAGCCAGTGAACTGATGAAACTATGTGTATGGAAAAGAAAAATAGTGAATTACAATTAACTTGCCTATGATTAATAATCAGAATAAAAATGTACAAGGTTTTCTTCTGTGTTTAATATAATGGGTGGCAATGGATGGCGCTGAGTTCTGACCTCCTTTACAGTTTGTGTGGTTCTGTAATTAAAGGCTGGTTTGTATTTGTGATGCAGAGATGTACCTGCCCAATTGTCGGGATAAACCCAGAGCTCAGCAGCTCATCGCCTGTCTTCGCAAATGTATGCATAGTTGAGCAGGAAACAGACATCCGGTTACATAGTGTTTTGTTTTTGTTTGTTTTGGACTTGACCACCACACAGGAGCATGAACGGACCCGGTGCAATCTAAATGCTGTATTTTCTGTTGGCTTTGATGCACCAACTTTTTACAATTATTGTTCTTAACAATTGCATGGGTTAATTTATTTAGATTTTGCAATGAAGAATGCCAATGTATTGTGTATACCGTACATACACCAGTAAACTTGACAATGAATCTAAGGGCGTTTTCACCCTTATCGTCGATAGTCGGTAGACTCGGTCCAATTCACGGGTGAAGTGGATATTTTGTTGCATTTTCATTTGGTTTGGTTAGTGTTCACACTCGGGCATTCACGATTGCTGCCTTTTACTAGTTGACAACTACACTGGACACTATACTTAAAAGTGACTTGAAAACAGTGCTAATGGTTAACGGTTTTAATAAAGAAGGGTTTTAATAGTGAATGTATTTAGCAGCTATTTCAATGTTTAAACGAATGCAAAATAATCTAAAAAGCTCTACCTACTAATAATAACGGGTTGGTAATTTAATAAACATGAATAGAACAGGTAGCAATGTTTTTTTCCTTTAATCCCATCTGTCCTCCGTAATAGTGCCTGTGTGATTTCTTCGGGTGAAAAGCATTAGTCCACAAAGTTCAAACCACCTATTTGCTTTGTGAAGTAGGCATACTCTCATGCTATGGAAGCCGTGTGTCTTCTGAAACTTTTAGGCTTCATTGAAGCTCTGCCATAAGAGAGTCCGAGACTCGGACCGATGAGTGGATCTGAAAGCCACTGACGTCCATGCAGCAATCCTATGTGATATTATAGTTTTGCTTTTTGCTTTATTAAAATAACAAATTAGTTTTAATGAATTGAACCGCTTCAGAAATGAAAAGGAAAGGAAAAAACCTTGTCTGAGCTGGAGATCCTGTTGACTGCACTAACAAAGTGATTGCTTTCTTACAGGGATAGCAGGAGTCTTTCCTCCTCTAAATACCTTATACCTTAAATAAAGTTTATTTGACATGGCATGATATAGAAAATGATTCTTCAAACAAACGTATGTTCAATTAACAATAATACTGGAGTGACAACAAATGTGCAGTCTTGGGTTTTTTCATTTTGCTTTGGTGTTCCTACAAATTAAAAATAACCCCATTTCCACCATTCGGTCACTGAATAATTTAAAAACGTTTTGTGAGTGACGATAAGCAATTGCTTTATATAGTCGTCCGACCATATTTCGATGCTTTAACCTCCTGATTGCACCACATCTGATCGCGACTCCTGAATACCACACCTGAATATGTTAATTATTTCAAGTTTGCGGCAAAAGTGTATTCAACCCACAATGCATTGTTTTTTGGTTTGCTTCCTATAGTTGGGTCGGATCACGTTCACACCTAAAGCGAACTGTACCTGAGTTTACAACCAGAGGTCGAATGAGCGTTCATATTACATCAAACAAACCATACCATATTGGGGGAAACGCTCCAGGGTTTGATTAAATGGACCAAAAAGCTCAGGTGTGAAAGCACCCTAAGAACAGAACACACAGAAGAGCTCTGAGCTAGCATTTCGCTATGTTAACATTATAGTATTCATTATGTCTGTAGAACTGTATATGTGTTGTAGGATTCATTGTGGTTTCGACGGTTATTATTACAACTTCAAGTAGTCCTAGTGAGAAGCGAGCATATGTGCCTCTAGGCTTATACCCATAAACCGTGTTAAATAATGCATTTTGTTGGTTGTTTAGTGGAGTCCCTGACCCTCTCGACCCTCTCTGTGGATTTTGCTCTCATTATGAGATCTAAAAACTGTAGTATTTTCCTCCACTCTGCTGAGGATATTGTCACGGGTTATGGTTATCAACTGTAAGCTGTGTTTTTCCATGATAAGGCTAGGCATTGGTGTCTGTAGCCTACTCCTCTAATATATTATGGGATAGTTTGTCTTTATCTGACTGTCTCTCTCTCCCTCTCTCTCGATTTGTCTCCGTTTCTCTCTCTCGCTTTCTGCTTATTTTCTTCTCCCTTCTGCTCTCTCTCTGCTCTCTATCTCACTGTCCTCTACCAGAGGAGGACCTTGATGGATAGGATGTCCATGTAAAAAACAACAAACAAAAAAACTCATTCAGGGAGCTGTATTTGTCTTCTTCTGACCAGAGATTAGCCACGAATCCATAAAAACAGATGAGAATAATAAATAAATAAATAAATGCCAGCATGCTGCAGTTGTGCTGCTCCACGGTGGCACTATGTTGAATGCTGTATTTAACCTCAATGTGTCACCCAGCATGCGCAAATCAGAGCTTTATAACATGCAAATAACGCAGCGCTACACAAGAATCACCAAGCAGATATCCCCTGGTGCTTCATAGATAGGATCTATTGTTGTTTGTAGAGCAATTTACATGATGGGATTGCGATCCACATACACAGGAGATGACCTGAAGGATAGTAGTTTCTTGGTAAACTGTCGCCCTTCAAAGAAGACCTTCCACCACAAGATGTGGCTAAAAATAGGACACTTTGAAATCAAAGGTCGTCTTTGAAGTGTGTGTTTGCACATGTGTGTGTGTGTGTGTGTGTGCGCGCGTGCGTGCGTGCGCGTGCGTGCGTGCGTGTGTGTGTTTGTAAGTGTCCATGGGCACGCTAGCTTCTGTGTATTCTGTGTACGCAAGTGTGTTCATGTACTTCCTCTGTTGAAGAGCAAGTCGCACCAGACCCTCATTAGAGACCAATGTGAACTGTTCTCACACACACACACACACTAACAGGGGGCCCTAGGCGAGATTTTCTTTGGGGGCCCTCTTTACTTTGCCTGGAGCCGAGAACTATAAAATAAAACTGTAAAATATATTTATATTTAACTATATATATAACTATATAAAACTATTATTTCTTTTAGAAGGACATCATGACAACCCTTTGATATTGTACTACCACAATGTTGCAAGAACATTCAATCTATAAAGTGGGCAACTTTCTTTATTAAAAAAAAGGATTTGCAGGGCCCTATGCAATTGTGCATTCAGTGTATAGGGCGGGCCGGTACTGCACACACACACACACGCACACAAATCCACACCTGTAGGTCATGTTGCAAGATTAGTATGTTTCATTTGGAAGTGTAAGCCTAAAATGATTAATTACTGTAGCACAACACTCTATTAATCCTGACAGATTGCCTCCTGCTGCTAATTTCAGATTTAATAGTTCTGACCAGAAAAAGGAAAGTATTTATAGCTGACATCAGATGCTATTGGGCTATGATTATGTGGTGAAATAGAGATCAATACCTGTAGCCCATATTGTTAATTATATTGTGTGTTTTAATTAAGGGATTGTAAGCTCTAAAGCAGTTGTCTGAGGTTTGTCTTATATTTCTCCCGCTACTTTCTAAATAAATTATAATCAGCCTGTTTTCACTAGGCTACGTGTTGAACTTGAGCAAAGATTAACATTGCCTATGCCCTGTTGCCTACTTCCTATTTCCTGTCATCTACTTTATGATTTAATCAAAGTAACAGGCTGAAAATAAATTAATGGTTTTTCCCAATGCAGTTCTGACTAGTATTCATATATCTGAGCATTTTGTGTGTAGTTTGTACTTCCTGTCTGAAAGACAAGTGATATGCCCTCAAAATGTCTGACAAACTACTGGTCTCTATGAGGATCTGTGCAACTAGAAGGACGATTGGCCATTTCTAAACCAGATTGTATCTATCAATCTATCAGTGGCAGCAGTCATCATCGATTTCCCAATCACCGCACAGGGAGTGTGGTTTAGTCAGAACGGTGTTGGCAAAAACAATCACACAAATTAACCGTTAACAAATTAACAGATGACCATTGAAGTATGTAACAAGGGAAAGAAGTGACCAATTTAATGGTGACAAAATAATACACTGAATAAATGGCCGCAACATAGGAAAGTACCAACATAATTAAACTAATTACAGGGTAAAACCAGCCCTATGTGTTGATGTAGTAGTATTGTAATTGTGTTGGAACATCTTGTTTTTTTAAATCACAGTTGTATACAGTTAAGACCCTACCCCAAAATACCCCAAAAGTCAAAGCTCAGAGCTAAATGCTAATAAGCAAGGTGCTAGTGAGGTGCTAATAACAGCACTTGCTGAGAGGGTTGGCACCCCAGGGGTTGATCCTCAGTGTCAACACACACAGCGTCAGTGTAGCTAACCTCTAGATTCGCTAACAGGCTTATTAGCACCGTTGAGGAGGATGAGGAGACTAAGCATGTGGCTTTGTCATTGTAACCACTCACCGACAGAGAAAAAACAACGGGAGCAAACTGATTGTGTTATCATCGTATTATGAGAGGCTATCCTTGGATGAAATCAAAATAGGGTCAAAGGTATTGTAGCTGTATATCACCATATCTGAATGTGCATCACCATATCTAAATGTGTGAAAACATTTTGTATGAATACATTCAAATGTGTGAATGTGTAGAAACATTTTGATCAAATTAATTAAAATGTTAAAAGTGGCAGTCTCAAAGATTTTCATGTAAATAAATGTCTGTTAAATCAACATCTATCACTGAATGAGGTAACACAATGGTGATTGAGCCTATGGCCCACTAATGAAAGCACTTGCATTTGCAGTATTATGAATGTTACGAACTTGGTCTCAGTGGCGACACACCTGCAATTAACCTCTTATTGCCGTAGGTGTCACCAAAGATGATTAAATGGAAATCTTCGAGATTGCCACTTTAAATGTGTAAAAAATATCTGAACAAATAGATTACATTTGTAGTTACACATCAAAGGTTTGCAGTTACAAAAAAGGTTTTCAGTTACACATTAGGTTTGCAGTTACACGTCTATCTGTTTGTGGGTGAAAAAAGTTCACACAGAACTCCATTGAACTATACGTACCCTGTACATACACCACTCACCTACTATTGTTAGATTCAGGGCTCAACTTGATTTTCCACCTCCTCTAGACTCATATTTCAATGTGTAATTATCTTATTCGAGTGTCTGGGCTGCAGGCGATCTACCCCTTGGCAGACTGCAGGAAAAAAAACTGCTAGCAAGGCTCGCCCCCTGGCTCCATGATTGGATAGTGAAATGATATTCCTGATTGGATCAAATGATATGTTAATCTGAGCATTCCCATTGGCTATTCAGAAGAAAACGTCAAATGTGGGACAAAGGTACTTTAGTAGTAGGTTTTATTTGTATTCATATATTTGATTCGTAGCTGTAAACTTGGGAAACTCTTTTCACCCACAAACAGATAGATGTGTAACTGCAAACCTTTTTTGTAACTTTAAATCTTTGATGTGTAACTGCAGATTAAATCTATTTGTTCAGATATTTTTTACACATTCAAACATTTTAATTAATTTGATCAAAATGTTTTTACTGAGAAAAGAGGATAGATGGAAGTTAAGGCCCCCAGTAAAGTGAACGCAAACTCTGACGTGAAAATGAACAGCTGCCAACAGCTGTTCTGTTGAGTAATTCCACTTCATGCTTTGACTGGTCATTTAGTGACAAGACTAACCAGGTGAGAGTGCTATACTGGAAACTGTGTATGGTAAGGATGGAAAAAAGGCAGAATTGAAGCCATCTTCTAATTCTTTTCAATTTGGCTTGCTAGCTAAGCTTGCTAACTGCACTTGCACTCGGGGGCGACAGCGGTTTACAGAGGTGAAGCTTAGCCAAGTTCTATCAGCTCTAAATGTTCTGCTCTCTCTCTTGTCTCCTCTTCACTTGTAATCTCCCAGGTACGACCAGGCAACCCAAGGAAGGAGAGGTGCCCGGGGTGGACTACAACTTCATCACCATTGACCGTTTTTTGGAGTTAGAGAAAAGCGGGTCTTTGTTAGAGAGCGGAACGTATGAAGGTATGGGTTGCTATTCGATTACACGGTTTATTGGGTCTATATATCCCTTTTGTGTTTTTCCTTATTGGTTTCTATGAACTATATACCGTACCTTGTGGAATAGCATTGGAAAGATTCCAGAAATGTTAAAGTGAGTTTGGCCATTGCAATATTGTACGCACCAGTGCCTCCTACCCCACACAAACACAATTGTGTTTACCTGATGCATTGATTTACTTTTCAAAAGTCCAGATATCTCCTTCACCGTGATAAAGAACACACACACACACTCAGTTTCAACAGTGTGTGTGCATCACCGACCTCTGCATCTCACACACTACTTCTGTAAACCCTCTACTCTGTTAACCGAGACCCGAGGACCACTCTCTGAAGGATTGCAACCAACCCCGACGCCTTTCCCTTCCCTGGGGCCCTTGTAAGGTCTTCATACAAACAGCATGTTATTTTACCTCCTGCTCTCAGACATGAATATACAAGTCTCTCTGGCCCTGCCACTGATGCATAACAAAACGAGACGAAGTAGAAGAGAGGGAAAAAAAAGAAAAACTAAATTGCAGATGGCCAATTTAACGGTCCGTTGCCGGGAGCGATGTCGGCTCCTTTGGGCGATGAATGCGCCACTTTTCATAACCGAACCGGCGGTTTCGGCAAGAACATAACTGCCTCTCTGAGGGCAGACGCTCCATCATCCACAGTTTTATATATTTTAATAATTTAATGGCTGATTACACTGGAGAGAAAGTGAGGTTAGCGCAAAGAGAGAGGGAGAGTAGAAAGATAGAAGACTGCTGTCGGGAATACAAAAAAAGAACCCAAATATCCCACACCTTGACAACAAATGCTTGATAGATACTTTTCATTAAGGAGAAATGGAGCATGGACAGTGGTTATCATGTTGTACAGCTTTTGCCTGGAAAAGTTGGAGCCCCCTCTAATCATGCTGTTATTATGGGATGGAGTTTGATGATGCCCTCGAATGAAAAATCATCAGTACTTTGGCAGCAATTCTGCCACTTCCTTTTCCTTCATGGCCATTATGAGATTTGCTGTATTTTTAGTTAAAATAAACTTTTCCAGTATTCATTCTCCCCTTTTTTATTCATTTACTTGCTATTGGTCCGTACATCATGTTGTTATTGTTTTTTTCAATTTAAACTCTCATCATTTTTGCTAGTTTTGTTGAATATGAAACTATTATTTTGTTGCTTGCTTTACCTAGAATCACCCAGTACCTACTCTAAACTTTGTACTTTCCCATATGCCTCCTGTGTCTCTGCAATCATGTAGACACTGAATAAACTGAACAACACTACATCCATATTTTATTGGGCTGCTTGTGATTCCCCCAGAGCGCGAAGAAGACATTTTAAAAGCTCCTCTAACCAGACGAAGAGACACCAACCAATGTTTTCTATAGTTTTTTTGTTTGTTTGTTTTTTTATCTCTGAGGCATGTCAGCCATTCCCAGTCGGTACTGGAAGTGTGTCACCAGATTTGACACCTAGCATGTTAAAATAACCCCTGTAGATATCTGCACTGTTTCTTTTCTCAAATCTATTTTATTATTCATTTATAAAAAATAAAATAATAAAATCAGTTACTGATATGATCTGATTAAACCACTCAGGACCTTTAAAGTAATAATCGCTTAATGAGTTAACACAATGGTGATTGAGCCTATAGCCTACTGATGAAAGCGCTTGCATTTGCAGCATTATGAATGTTACAAACTGGGTGTCAGAGCGGCAAAATCACAAGCTACACAGGTAGTGATACAGCAGTGGTAGTTCCGCCATAAAGGGTAGACAGAGCTACTGTGTGTCAATCGCAATCGGTGTACTGTTTTTTCTGTTTTACTTTTATAACAATATCTTTTATTCTGCAAATAGTGTTGTAGTTACCGTCTCAGAGGACATTCCCTTTTTGCTTTAATGTGTACTGGTGTTGTTATGGAGGCATGGCAAAGGGGCCAACTGTTTGGATCTCTAGGAAGCCATGGAAGTGAGGTCCAGAATCACACTCATCACCATAAGTTGAGTTTGCCACTTTAAAGTGGAGGACCCAGACCTTTTTAATGTGGTAGGAAAAACAGCCCAACTCAGTGGAGTCTATGTAAACCACACCATCTCGAAGGCTGTTATCTAGGGGTGTAAGAATTTACATAGTCGAATCTGATTCGTCAAGTCTTGCCTATAGTCGACTGATCGTCGAATCATGTCGTTTTCTTTTTTTTGCTCATTGATCCACATGGACGTCGCTAGCAATTGAAATGATCCGGTGCTGTAGCAATTTTCTCCGACGGGATGTCTCATGGACATCCATGAGAATACAATACTGGAGCTCATAAACATTTTTTTCTCCAGTTTTCATTAGATTGACAAAGGGTGGGCAGGGCTTGTCCCTGGGTGGGCATCGCCCACCCCAGCCCACCCGTGGCCACGCCCCTGCCCCGAATGCACAGGTGGTCTAACGACGTCCATGTTGATCCATATTCTCATTTGCGACATTCACGCCACTGTCCTATTGCACAGCGTCGCCGCGCGTCTTGATATTTATACAAAAATAGGCTATATTTCATGATTTATTGGGAGAAAGAAACTATATGTAAAATCAGACATTCAGCACCACCTGATTCGACTCTGAGATTGGCAGTCGAATCAGACTCCTTCAATCGAATCGTCGAATAGTCGACTATTCGGGGTCACCCCTAGTACAGTGTACTCTATTTTGCACATGACAAATAAAACTTGAACTTGGACTTGGACAAGGGCCAAGGAAAAAGATCCAACGACGCAGCCGTCAACGTCGCGTCTCGATTGAAAACCAGCAAACACAAAAAAACGGTCGAATGAGCGAACGACCGAACGGTATTTAGTTCCCGATAAAACGAGCCAAAATAAATAAATAAACATAAATAAACATAAACCGGCATCCTGGCCCGACCGACGCGGTAATGACTCCTACACGATGACCCGTCCCTCACCTCCACCAGCTGCATGAGGTTGCCGAAGTACTCCTCCTCGTCGATGCTCAGCTTGCCGTTGTGGTAGATGATGCGGTAGTGCTCCACCTTGCTGTCGCAGCTGACGCACAGCGTGTAGTCGCCGGGGTAGTTGGTGCTCTCCCGCACCAGGAACAGCCCCGTCTCCGGGGGGTACAGCAGCCGCTCCGCCTGCTCCCGCGTGATCTTCCCGTGGAACCACCTGGAGGGGCGGAGAGGAGGAGGAGGAGGAGGAGGAGGAGGACAAGGAGGAGGAGGTGTAGGATAATGAGGAGGAGGAGGAGGAGGAGGAGGAGGAGGAGGAGGCCGAAGAGGAGGACGAGGATGAGGAGGTGTAGGATAATGAGGAAGAGGAGTAGGAGGAGGATGAGGAGTAGGAGGACGAGGACAAGGAGGAGGTGTAGGATAATGAGGAGGACGAGGAGGAGGAAGATGACAAGGACGAGGACAAGGACGAGGAGTAGGAGCATGAGGAGGATGAGGATGGGATGAGGAGTAGGAGGAGGATCAGGAGTAGGATTAGGAGGAGGCAGAGGAGTAGGAGTAAGATGAGGAGGTGTAGGAGAGGAGGAGGAGGAGGAGGAGGAGTAGAAGGAGGAGGAGGATGACGAGGATGAGGAGTAGGAGGAGGAGTAGGGGGTATGATGAGTAGGATGAGTAGGAGGATGAGGATGGGATGAGGATCAGGAGTAGGATTATGAGGAGGCAGAGGAGTAGGAGTAAGAGGAGGAGGAGAGACAAGAGGCATCAGAGCTTGTAGCTTGTGAGGGGGATTTGAACAGAGCGTGGCATCTCTATAACGGTATATCACATATTGTAACATGTCCTGCAAAGCACTCCAAGATGTGTAGGAGGAAAACCACGGCACCCATAGGAAACTCAAAGTGAACACGGGAGAGAACACGCAAACTCAACACGCTAAAGCCCTGCGACAGCCAAGTGTACTTACTGTGTGTTGTAGCAACAACACGCTAGTGGTCTGATACTTCACTATTCAGAAGGAAATGATGGAAGGAGTGAACTCACTATGAGCTGATATCTGCTGCTGTCGCAGGATCATCAGTCAAATAACGCATTGTTGTGTGTAAGGTTCACAGTCTGAGAGGCCTACAGGCCTACACGCCATCGGCATTGTGTCCACAAGTCATGTGACCTAAAGAACGTGAGTATGGTCCCCAAGGTTAGCCTTCAGCGTGTCCTAGCGCTGTACCGTTGAGCTAAACACTACTGATGAACACTGCTACTGCTCATTTTGTATGCGTTTGCGTTTATGCCAAAAATACGACGGAGCGCATCATGCGTCTTAGAACTCAAAGGAGAAGTGAAATCGCAAGCTAGCAGGTGGCTAGCCTCGGGGGGGGGGGGGGCATGGGGCAGTAGTTGTACTACACAGAGCCCAAACAACAGGAAACATGCTGCTACTCCCTACACACACTCAGTATAATAACAGGAAGCTGTAGTGGGTGTCTGAGAAGGAAGACGGCGGGCCTTGGAAGGCCGCGGGCCTCGGAGGCGGCGGCGGCGGCGCTGGGAGCTACGCACGCCACGCCGCCCTATAGCGGCCAACTAACAGCTTCCTGTAATCAAATCACAGATGGGTTTTTAATGCATTCAAATTCAGGGAACATGGTGTGTGGTCTAGCAACACTAGACACCTGATTTGGAGGATAGCTGTCTGACCCCCGTCTCCTGGTCCTGACGGCCATGCGTGGGCTGCTAATGGAGGGATGTGCTGCCCACACACTTCCACTCTCTCATCCACACCGTTCAATCCCCTGTTATGTCCCTTTCCCCCCAGAGTGGGCCGGGTTCTCAATCCACCATCCATCTCCAGCACCAGGGAGACCTCCGGGACCGGATGCGGACCCATGGGCATAGCAACCACATTAACAAGGATTTTCATATTGCAATATTGCTAAAGCGATGTGACTGCCAACGCAGCAGTGCCCACATTAGAAGTGTGATTTTGCCTCAGGGTACGATCATAGCGCGTATTAAAGGAAGCTTTTCTTGGAATTACACATGATTGTGTCACATCTCTCTTCCGCCGAATTACCCGTCGACCTTTACTTTCATCCTCGGCTGTCATTTTGTTTCTCCTCTTCTTGTGTGCATCACTAGGAAATATAAGGGCTGTCAAAATGAACGCGTTAACGCGAGATGATTCATTTCTGGAATTAACGGCGATCATTAACGCATTCCCGCCCTGTTTTACCCACAATTCAACCCCCCGGAGCGTTCATTCCTCATCGTCGCATAAACAGCATTGCTGAGTGACACGAGCGAGATGGAGGAGGAGGATTCCGACGAACCGGTCGGCCCTCTGGATTACCAGTTGAAGTATACAACAAATATTTGCTGGCCCGCAAATACTGTGCAGAAGAAACGGTCCGCTTTATGTCAACAAGTTAGTTTGCCTTAGCAAATGGCTAAAAGATGAATAAGTAAAAGCGCCGCATGTTATTGTGTGAAAGTGAGAGAGTTGTTTGTTCAAAAAGAAAAACGTTCCATTCAGTTGTTGCCAAAATTGTTTAGAATTGAATAAAAAAAAAAAAAAAAATGTAATATCCGCTTCTTGTCATTTATCTTTCTGTTCTGAGAACAGTAGACAGAAAATGTGAATTTTTCAGTCATATTTAGGATTGTTTAATAATCGAAATTAATTCAAGAAACCTTGTGATTAATTCGATTACAATTTTGTATTGTTTGACAGCCCTAGTAAATATACATTTTCAATAAGGCCAGCATTGCAGCTTTTGACATAACATAAAATACCAGGACCATTACATAGATACAGACAGAATAGGAAAGTGGTGTGAAACAGTCCCAGCGGCAGCCGTGGCCACGGGGGTCCGCCAGCGGGCGGTAATCAACTCCCCTTATTGATTTTCCCTCTCCTCCTCCTCCTCCTCCTCCTCCTCCTCTGCCTGCCCAGTAGAGGCGGGGTGGTCTAGAGCGGAGCGGCCCTGGGCAGAGCAGCTTAGCGTCGAGTTGATTAGATCGAGCTCAGATGGACCGCAGCCTCTTTTAATGGCCCGCTGATCCGCGAGAGCGAGAGCGGAGGCCCTCGCCGCGGCCCCGGCCCCAGAGACGCCTAGCAGGCCGTCGCAGGATTATTACCAAGAAAACAATACCCCTGGTCTCTAGCTACCAGTAGCTGGCAGCACCACATTAACTCGTGACTCATGGCATGTAGGCAATAGGTATAGATCCAAAATCAATAGGAAGTTCCCCTTTCTCAGCTCATTTCCCCCCCCGGCGTTCACCTAGTCATCAAAACACGGCAATTTAAAAATGTCCTGTTTCTTACTGAAACGTTCCCAGCTGAACATAAACCTGTGATGACAACAATATCCATAAAACAATATCCTCTCCGCAACACCCAACACACCGCCGGGAACCTGGAGACGTGCGAACACACAGCTGGCGTTGCGCTGGGTCACTTTCACATGATCCAATAAAATCCCGAAGGATCAAATCAGATACAGCGCTCACAATGGTTGGACACCAACCCAGTAGGAACCGGAGGAGGAAGTCCGTCTGCGCAGCCAAAGGCAAATCCAGAAGACCTCGGTGCTGTCATTTTGTCCATTATTCCCCCCCCCCCCCCCGCCCCACCACCTTGAAAAAGAAGGCAAATGTTTTCCACCACTGGGAGGCGATAGAGAGGATATTAATTAAATAAAAAAGACATCCAGAGAGAGCCGGAGAAATGACGGGAGTGTGCATCAGTCAGAAGCCGACAAACAGAGCCCCCACTGTTACCATTATGTAAGCCAGTGTAAAGGGAGAGGTCTTTCCCAGACACATCTGCTAGCAATTCATTACAAAGTCAACAGCCCTCCCACGGGCGACTACCATGGACTGCAGGGGCCGATGCCCCCGGGTGACCCCTACCTACATGAAATAACCGGCCAGCTATGCGGTGATGTCAGCCGCGGGAGAACGCGGACGGTAATCACGCTCAACACTAGAGACCAACAGATGCCGAGCGTTGCCTCATTTCCTACACTGGGTCATGCGCAGGAAATGGGCCGCTGTGGTGACAGTCGAGCTAACCGCTGCTAGACTTGAAGCGACAGAGACCACGGCTAGCCAGACACGTCTCTACGTCGTGAAATCCTCTAGATGAGGGCGGGCCAAAATCTTCTATCCCCATATAGGTCATTTAATATCTCGATGTAAGCATTTTTATTACTGGCAATACAATAAATAGTCTGTATATGATAACCACAGGGTAAAGCCAATTTTTGTATTCTCATTTGTGAATGAAATACTTGACAAATTCAAAAGTGCTGAGTATGTTCTTAGTTTTTATCATTTTACTGTAATGCAGCCTTTAAAACCAGGAAACATTTGTCGTATCACGATAATACGATATCCAAAATCTAAGACGATATCTATAGTCTCATATCACGATATCGATATAATATCGACATATTGGCCAACCCTACTCTAGATGTTGTGATGCTAGAGACATGGAGATGGGATATCAGGGATACCTCACCCAGCACCATGACCGTATGGCTCTGGGTTCAGGGGAACTTACGGCATGAGGCTGAGTTTCCCTCCCGACTTCACTCCTTCTCTCTTCTGGACATAGTTGGCCGGGATGGTTCCCTCTCTGGCCACCGTGTTCCTCGCTCTGTACCAATTAGGATCCTGAAAGACACACACACACACACACGTTGAAATCCCAGATGAAAAGTATTGGGTTCGATCCCCAATGTCCAATTTAGTCTACCTGTAGGCATCCTAGAGGAAGAGGCCCAGGAGGAAGACCCCTACTTGCCCCTAATGACATGAATCTGCTCATGGTGGTACTGTTGGGTGTCATGGTGGTTCTGTTGGGTCTCATGGTGGTACTGTTGGGTGTCATGGTGGTTCTGTTGGGTCTCTGTAAATGTTATAAGGAGTTCGGTCTAGACCGGCTCCATTTGGAAAGTGCCCTGAGATAAATTGGCGCTATACAAATAAAATTTGAATTGAATCCGCTACCAGTACCGTCTGCAAAATGACTAAATGGTAAATAGTAACTAGTGGTGTTGCGAGTTGGATCCCCAGTTCCTCCCGGGTCCAGGGTTGGGGTCGTCTGAGTGTGGTGGTGTATGCGTGCTGCTCACCCTGGTGACTCCAATGATGGTCAACACGTCCCCCTTGGCGAAGGGGAGGTCCTGTTCGTTGGTGGCCTGGAAGTTGTACTTGGCTACGCACTCGGTGCCAGTCGACCACGGCGCCTGAACACAAGAGACACGCGCGTGGAGACTTTTTAAATAGGGCTGTACTCGACGAGCGCGATAAATGAACGCATTACAATTATTGTTTGACGTCGTTTGGAAGCATTATGTTAATACAAATGACCAAAATCACATCAATTAGCACGTTTCATAGTGTAAATAATGATAGATTATAGTATTTGAATGAGATTCATTATATTCAGTTTGATCTAGAGTTTCATTGTGACATCTTCCCTTTAACCACATACCGGTTTAATCCACCTCAGATGAATCCTACCGCTTATGTATTCATAAGAGCTATAGAGAGGGATATATATATATATAGAGAGAGAGATACTTGAGATGTATAGATACTTGAGATGTTGAGATATGAACATTGAGAGTAATTCCCTTTGAGCACTGTGTGTGTGATACATCATTTATTTTTGCCTGGATCTATTTAAACTCCCTTTGAAAGAACAGATGCGTCTCCATCTGAACACGGGCTCCTGCACTGGTCGGAGCCGAGCGCTCTGACCTTGAGAGGCAGTTGCTATTGGTTACCCGTATTGTTGGGTGATCCAAGAGTGAGAGCTTGCTCTTTTTGTTGCCGTGGAGTCTGTAAGTGGCCCAGGGGAAGAGCATCAGCTAGGATGCTAATGTGTAATTATGCATGAAGGTGAGGAGGGCGCAGGGCGGCCAAGGATTTGGCTCAGAGAGGGTTTTTATGGAGCTACCGCCGCTTCATCAGCGAGAGGAGACAAAACGGCGGAGTTGAGAGCGGCCCACGTAACAGGTTAACAGGTTAGTCTATATAAAATAGACAGTTTCAATGTCTATCTGTAGAATATGTGACAGACATGAATAAATTAGAATTATTTAAAATACTTCCTGTGTCCGTTTCAAATTAGGCGCTCTGTTTTTATTGTTGTTAGTTGTTTTTTTTAGAAGCTTCTTAAACTTTTCCAGTAGAAAATAGATTTGAATGACATTTACAATGAAATGAAACATTGTTTGATTTAAGGACATTAACTCGATGTAGAGAGATGGGGCCGGTTGGCAGAGCCTGTGTGGACAACGCAGGCGCGCAGCCGGGACGCCACGCGCCGCTCACGCAGGCAAGTGTGTCCCCGTGAAATGCGTGCAATAAAAGAGAGCAATAAAGGTTTGTATTGAAAAAATAAGAATCGTGATCTCAATTCTCAGGGAGAAAAAAAAAAATCGCGGTTCACATTTTAGCAAGAGCGGTGCAGCCCTCGTCTGAAGGCAATCGTGCAAAGGCGGGCGGCGCAGAGACGGCAGCATGTGGGCTCTGTGGCCACACAATGGCTGCACTCAAAACGAAAGGAAAAAAAAAGAAGAAAAAAGGACCACAAACAAACAAACTAGTGAGAACAAAGCCACTCATCACTCACCTGGACCCCAGACATGATGAAGGGAGTGGGGCGACAGGCTGCACACACGGGCTCACTGTTCAGCAGGTACCATGGGAGCTGGAAACACAGTAGAAAAGGAGTGGATTAAGGATCCAATCGGTAATTTGGCGTTCAGGGCTGGAGACACGAACAAGAACAGGCACTACAAGATAGCATGTCATTTATTGTTCAGAAATGTCCATTAGCGCTGCTACAACAACAACAACAACAACCACAACCACAAATACAACCAATTTGCGTTCCCACGAGAAAAACAACATATTAGTCATAGTAGCCAACATGTGACCCCTTCTTGGCATGTTTACAGCGAGGAAGCACAGCGATGGAGCTCACTCTCCTCTCTGCTCCCTCCCCTCCCCGCCAACAACAACTACACCCCCACCAACACCACCACCCACCCCCCCACCAACCCAAAACAGAAAA
>JAOPJH010000030.1:19863646-19888153 GCA_027122575.1 Merluccius polylepis
ATTAAGGTGTTTACATGCATGTTAAAAGTCCGAACGATGTCTGATACGATCAGAAATTCGAATTTCTTGCTGCATGTTAACGTACTGACTGTTATACTGACAACATTTTTAAAAGTGGGGAAAAACGTACATTTTGTACATGATCTCTATTCACTAATAATGGATTTAAAATGGCTGCAAATCAGCCAATATAAATTGCTATGCATCTACATTTTCTAATGCACATGCTGCTTGGGAATTGTTGTTAACAGCGACATGCACAAACTGTTGTTAGGGCACCCAAGAGCACTCCTTGTCTTGTCAGATAATTAGCAGGCTCGACTCTTTATATTGATGATAACTCAATAGTTGTAATCCTGAAATGTGATTACATTACTAATATCGATTGGCTAAATGCATTTGGCCCGGTACCACAGTCACTCAGGAAAAAAGGGAAACCCTACAGGCTGTAAGATGATATATTGCCTGTGCAAGCTGTTAGTTGATTGGATGCTATGCTTTATCCATATCCAGGCACCACACACACATTTTATGGCAGTTCATATGGCCAAGCTCTCTCTGGTGAATTTACCTCCTATGATTCAATTTACATAGGTTTAGTTTGTTTTCTTTTCTCCTTTAAGGACTACGACGAGAGATCTGTCTAATTAATAATTCTGTCTTTAAAAAATATATATTTTTGCTCTGAAATTAGAGCACCTATATACATTTTATATTAAAATCAATCACAGAATCAACATAATCATCATCAACATTGAAGCGTAACAGTTGTCTTCTTGTGTATTCTGTCTGAACAGCAAGATGTGGAGAAGTTCACGGACATTGAGAAACTCTATCTCTATCTTAAGTTGCCCACTGGTTCCAGCATTAACAGTGATAAAAGGTAGGTCCAATCATACTGTTGATTTGTTTGATGATCACTTCATGAGATCCAAATGTGTATTCCTGAATGAAGTGTTTATTATTTAATGCATAAGTGCTGCTGTTGGTGATGTTTCTGACCAAACTCCCAAGGCCTATAGAAGGGATCCCCCACATCCACAGTCTACTTGCTCCTAATGTATCTGAATTCACTGTAAGTCGCTTTGGATAAGAGTGTCTGCTAAAAGACAAATGAATAGTAATGTCTTAAAGACTGGGAAAAGCTCAGGGTGCCAGAGCTAGTGACCTTGTCTTCTGCTCTGAGCTTTTTATCAAACTCGTTGTTTTGACAAAGCTCTCATTTTTCAACAGTGAGCAGGCCTCCGCTTCATCAAGTCGCACGCAGCAGATGCATGCGTTTCACTGGATCCGCGACCAGCTGGAGGAACACCCCGAGACCTCCCTGCCCAAACAGGAAGTCTACGACGAGTACAAGTAGGTGTTAACTGCACAGATTAAAAGCAACTTCCTGTTTATACCCACACGCAAGTCACCATGACAACATGGTCAAGCCTTAAAACTACACCCTGCCGTTCATGACAGCATGGAGGTAGGTTTGAAAAGACATGGAAAATTCTAACTTTTATTTATTGTAGTCTCAATAAAAGGGACAATTATAAAGGAGAAATTGAGCCATTGTATATTGATGTGGCAAACATAAAAAACTAACAGGGTAAGCTCAATTAAAATGTCCAATGTCCAAGACCACAGAGGCATATTCTCTCTGTGAAATACATTTTTATGACATTTTATTTGTGATCTGTAAAAGACAATTTATGACCATAGTGTTACTACTTTCATAACATTACTTTGTGTATCTAAACTGTGATGAAGATACCTAAATATCACTTTAGTCCCACACTAAGTCTTTCATTTGCTCAAATGAAAGCACATTTCTAGAAATAGGCCTACTGTAAAATCAATTGTAGCATTGTGAGTATAACTTTTTTTGTAATATAACAGTTCTTGCTTTTTCTCAGTGGCATACATTACTTGAAATACATTCATCTATTAGTGCTTTTAGTGTATCTCTCCTTTACATTTTCTGACAGCTAAGACAATATAAATAGATGCTAGCTACTGGAATAGGACTCGCCATGTGTTGGTAACATTAGAATGGAAAGTCTGAGACAGTGATTTAAATACTTTGGCACTCTTATGCAACAAGTCTTTTTAACTCTACTAGCAAACAGAAAATACAGTGGCCACTAGAAATATTGGCGCCATGGCTATGGGTAGGCATGTGAAGTAATGTCTGTATTTATCAAGCACAAACTATTCATGTTAATTTATTTTTGTATCTGATCATGATAAATGATAAAATGTGTCTTTAATGTCTGTTGTAAGCAACAGTCTGTAGCAGGGTCAAAATCTAAAACCTGCCACCAGCCAATGGCTGATAGATTTCACCATTTGCCAGGTGAAAGAAATGCAGGGTTACATTCAAAATGATTGCTTGGCCGGTAGACGTTGCCACTCAGGTGAAATGACACGATTCTAAAAGGGCCGTGCTCTGGAGAGATAGAAAGAGTAAAAGAACAAGATCCATTTTTAAAGCAGTATATCCTGCATAAACCCAATCCAAATGTAACATTGCCTTATAGACAGGACGTCTGTGTACTGTACTGTATTTAATTTCTTTGACTGCATGTCATGACATAGAAAACAAAAATAAGGGGCTAAATGTGACTAAAATAGCATCATTGGGACAGCTCTGGTTTCAGGTTGATTTTCCCCTATGTATGTCAGTACAATGGAGTTATTTTGGCTGTAGCTAACTCTGCTAAAGCTTTATAACAAAAGAACAACACATTTGTGTGTTTGTGTCATCAACGTAATTATCAATCATATGATGATCTTCATTTAATTCAATCAGGAAGAAGTTCATTTTGATTACCGATGTAGCAGTATGTATATTATTGGTACTTGGTAGACTGTATTGTAATAACATTTCTGATGCTACTGTCAGAACTTGATTTAATGTAACTTTTTCCTTCATCTATGGTTCATACAATATCATAGGCATGGTTTTTTGTCCAAATCCAGTGGTGATTTTGTCCATTATCTTTTAGGAGCTACTGTGACAACCTCAACTACCATCCACTGAGTTCTGCAGACTTTGGGAAGATGATGAAAAATGTGTTTCCAAACATGAAGGCTCGGCGACTTGGCATGAGAGGCAAATCAAAATATCCTTTACGGGAACAAATTTTAACCGTCTGACCGCTATTTGAATTCTAGTCACAGACATCAGCTGTTGCAGTTCATAAAGAATCTAAAAATAGATGTGAAATGAAATCAAATAAAGTCCCCCCTCTGCCATGAGAGTGGTGCAGTCCAGAGAAGCTGTTCTCTTGACCTTCAGGGGGATAAAGTAGCCTAACCTATTTATAGTCGCCAATAACATCAACATCTAAACTATCTTGTTTATTGTATACATATAATCTGGGATAGTAATCCTTTAGTTAGGGTTAGGGTTAGGCTATATGTACATTCAGAACTAAAAACAAAAAGATTTTGACTGATACTTAAGCCCAGAACATATGTTAAGTACTAAATTATAAATTATCAAATTTGAAATAACAAATTATAAATCATAAATAATTAAGGTAAGTTGATGCTGTTACATTTACAACAAATGTATATTTAATATTTTCAAAAAAATATTTAAAATGATTAGTTAACTATTCCTGTTACAGTATTAAGAACAAGGCAAATTAGCATATTTCAAGTAAATGTACACAGAATCGTGACAATTTCTATCTCTGATCACAATCTTTCTTGTCACCCATTAATTCTCCAATATAACCTCAAAAATGTTTGTGCTATTTGTAGATTTATACATATACATACATAATATATAATGCATACCTTAACCTCCGTTTACATACTGCTATAGTGGGCTACGGAAGAGAGCCTTGGTCAGCACACCATCTTTACCTGTTCTTGATTTACATAAAACTGGGAATGCAGTAAGTAGTTCATTTCGGAATATTTTATATTGTTACTTAATTGTATGCCAATTCTATCTTTTTTCAACTGTTTGGCAATGCCCCCTGCCAAATACTGTATGTAACCCCAATATATATGTGTGTGGTCTACTACCAGTTTGAAGTATTGGATTCACCAGGTCCAATTTCCAACATTAAGGAGGAAGTGCGGTACGCTGCTTGTGGCCTAGTGTGTGAATGGGCCCAAAAAGTTCTCAGTCGTCAGTTCAATGCTGTGGAAGACCTTGCTCGCTTCCTACTGAATAGCCACTACATAAGCAACAAGTCTGTCGCAGCGCTCACCATTATGGCCAGCACAGCGAAAGGTAAGAGACCTCTTTAGTTGCCCTTTCTTTGTCTTCCATGTTCTGTGTCCCTTGAAAATTAAAGAAAAATGCTGCCATCTGGTGGTCAAAGCTTTGTGCTCATTTAGTTGAATGAAACCATGTGAAATACGATTATCATCATCTGTGGTGTTAGTTATTGTTGGATACCTGTAAACCAAACAGCGTCATGTTGAATTGATTTAACTCAATTTCTCCTCCTTATACTCCTCCTCCAGGGGTTAAGTCTCCACAGCTGACGTCAGCCTTCATCCCGACCTCTGAAGCCAATACGTTCCAGCCCCAGGTGACCACCCTGCCCTCGCCGTCTATCGACGCCAAACAGCAGCTCCAGCGCAAAATCCATAGGAAACAACAAGAGCAGAAGCTACACTCACCCCTACCTACAGAGGTGCAAGCCAAACGGGCGGATAACAGCACACCCGGGGCCCATGCTATGCTTTGTTCCAGCCCTGCCCATCACTCACCACAGCCAACAATAGGCATCATGGTAGCTGCTGTACCGAGCCCCATTACGGTAAAACCATGCCTTAACCTTTTTTTTTTTTGCTACACGTACTTTACATTTTCCCATGACCTTTCCGACAAATGTGTGTGTGTGTGTGTGTGTGTGTGTGTGTGTGTGTGTGTGTGTGTGTGTGTGTGTGTGTGTGTGTGTGTGTGTTTGTGTGTAAGGGTTAGGGTTAGCCCAACCACAAACACATAAATAGATAGAAACTATAGGAATTGGAAAATTAGTGTTTTCTAGTTTCTAGTTTTATTAGTGCATCACTGTTTGAGGTCATACATGTAATTCCAAGTGTGAAGCCTCATAGTCCCAACTCATCCCAATTTCTGTATTCAGGTGCAGAGAAGCCGAGCACTGGTGTCCCCAAGTCCAGTGGGAGCAGCGGAGAACAAAATGGTGCCTATCAACCTCCAGGTGGTGACCCAGCCGGTTCAGCCTGTGAAACTGAGTCCCAGGGCCACTCTCCCCAGCCCCATGGTGGATCGCACAGCTCGCCAGCGTTATCCCCAAATCCTTCCTAAACCATCGGCTACGAGTGCCATCACTCTGCACTCATCCTCCACGGTGCTGCTGGCCAACAGCAGCATCAAGGCAGTCATACCCACCTGTCACGTCAGTCCGGTCAACCTGGTCAAGATGACGGCCATATCTCTTGCACGCAACAGCATCGCAGCCACCACCAACACTGCTTCACAGTACGGGATGGCAGAGGAGAACCGAGGAACCAGCCCCCAGAAGAGAAGTGGGTCTGCCGCTCCATTGCTGGCACCCATAGCCAGACCTGAACAGGCTGATGACACCTCCACCGTCGATGTTGAGATGGAAGTTGAAGGTATACATGAGAACAGCCAAAACCTAAATGCTAACAATTTAGCCTTTAATCCAGGAACAGTGGCTAATAGAGGTCATCCGAGAGCAGCCAGTGTGCCAATACCACAAACCAAAGGCTACTTGGGGCTAGAGGATAGATCTAATCCTAATAGCAATGTGACATGCTCTCTGGGTACTATCACTGGAACAATTTTAGAAGGAGACAATAATATTAATAATAATGAAAGCACTTTACACTCAATTGTTTCTACCAGGAATATAAGAGATGTCCCTATTCCCAATGCAAATATGTCCCCATTATTTACGAGAAGCAGCGATGGATCATTATTAAAGGAAGGTCTCTTGTCTACCACAACAAGCCCCAGAAAGCGTACAGGCCTTAGTCCAGAAACTCACAATTCACCCCTGAAAAGAGTGTTTATCTCCAGGCAACCAGAAGGGGGCTCTGATGACTTCAGAGATGAGATCACGGCCATGACCAGCAAGCTGCCTACGACAGGTGTACCGCTTAGACCTGAGAGTGCACCAGCCATCGGCAAGGCGATGATGAAAGGGAGCTCTGCCGTGTCTCCTCAAGTCCTCGCTCTCTCGAAAGCCCCTTTCAGGATGAGTGGTTTCCAGACTGTTGCCAAAACACAGAGCATGATGGAAAGGAACAAAAACACGTGTGTTATGGAAACCACTACCCCGTTTAGTCGTGGTGCACTTATACGACAACAACAGCAGTACCAAATGACCAACATGGAAGCTATATCTAACAGCCCAGACCTCCAAAGACAACCTTTTTTTTGTAACAACAATCCACTATGCACCAAAGAGGGAATGAGTGGAGCTCATATGGAGCAGCAATATGGTCAGATGGACACACTGGCTGACGACAAGCGAACATCAACCCCACTCAAGGAACCCCTGTCTTCCATGGACCAGGCTCCAAACTCCAGTCACCCTGCTATGCAGATGGAGATGGGCTGCTTTCTCATCAATGACGATGATGATGTTACACAGGATAGCATCGTGGAGGAGCTTGTGCAGATGGAGGAGCAAATGAAACTCAACCTTCAGCAATTTGGTCCCTGTGCGTCATATCAGCGGCAGCAGACTCCGATGCAGGGCAGAGCAATGTCTTCCAATCAGGTGGTGACGCCATTTTATAACTCTCGCAACAGCAGCTGTACTCCGATTCAAACGCCAACCCCAAACCCCACACCTACTTCTGAAATAATTGGAGGAGCAAAAGCCATCATGAGAGAGAGCCCCTGCTCCCGCATGGCCCCCACTACCCCAGTGGACAGTGCAATGGGCAGCAGTTGTCACACCCCAATTGGTACCCCCACCTCAAACTGCAGTAGCACTGCACCAACTTGTCTTGTGGAATGCAGGAACCCCTTCGCATTTACTCCCATTAACTCCAGTATTACTGGTTACCATGACAGCAATATTGTCTCCAGTAGCCCGGTCAAACCCATGCAGAGGCCAATGGCCACTCACCCGGACAAGGCCAAGCTTGAGTGGATGAACCAGAGCTATAACAGCAGTAGTGAGAGTAACAATGGAATTGGAATCATCCCCAGCTACCAAGATCTGATTGAGGACCACTTCCAAAAGCCTCATGCATTTGCCATCCCAGGGCAAACCTTCCACTCTCAAGGGAGGCACCACAACAACCATTTTGGCCGCCTGACCCCCATCTCCCCTGTGCAGCATCAGGTAGCTAGCATGGCAAAGAGGGAAGGCTTTGCTGTACCTGCCCCTCTCGATAACAAAGCCACCATCTCCCCCTCAACGAATGCCGCTTTCAGGTGCCGCAGTGTAAGCCCCGCTGTGCGCCAGCGAAACTTGAGTGGTAACACAGGAACCAATGGCCCCCCGATTATGTCCCGGACGCTGGTCTCCCCCCAGTTTAACTCTCCTGTGGCCCCTGAGATGTTGAACATCTTTGCCAACAGCCAGCAAAATATGACTGTGACCAGTATGGCCCAGAGGAGCCAGTCCGTCCCAGTTAACGTAATGATGCAAACGGAGGTACTTCCTTTACAGGGTCGACACCAGAACATAAGTAATATACTGCTGAATAAGATGGATGCAGACTGTGATACTGCAGTGCGGGGTCTGGGCATGAATAATTTGCCCTCCAACTATACAGCATGTATGAACCTCTCCCAGCTTCTGGAATCTGCTCCAACCAGTGCCAATCACCAGCCCTTGATGTCTTCTACTGACAATAACAGTGAATACCGGTTCCATAAGTCAAATTACCTCAAGCAAAGCACGACCAATGAAGAAATGATGCTCTGTTCAGGTGGCGGACAAGCCCCATCAGCTGTCTCAAGGCAGTATCACCAGCAGGGCCAGGCTATGCGACTTGCTCCCAACCAGCAAGAGCAGCAACAACAGCAGGAACAGCTGCTGGATTTTAACACGACTGTTAAAAAGCGCATCACACACAACAGCAGCCTTAATTCTGGAATAATGCTCTCAGAGCATTCAGACCTGAATTCTGGGGGGCCGGAATTCCCCGGGGAAATAGGAATGACGTCTGATCTTTCCACCGCCATCAGTGACCTAAACACCCTGGACACAAACCTACTGTTTGATCCCAATCAGCAGCAAGGTCAATATCAAGATACTACACCAGAAGACATAATGAATGACCCCCTGTTCCAACAAATCTGCAGCGAGACGGCAAATGCAAGTGGATTTGATTGGCTGGAAAGCAAGGATCATCCAACAGTTGGGCTAATGGGTTGAGCAATAAGGAGTTTGGCTTTCATGTCATCTGTTGTTTTTTTTGTGTTCATGTCAAGGGTTTGTGTTCAAAATTGAAGGCCTAAAAACTGTCGTCCACATAACATAAACATTATCCTTTATGATGAATGATTTAAGGTTATTTGGAGCTAAAACAAAGAATTGCATCGTCTGCATGCGTTTGTTTTTCACTTTAGTTTTATTTATCATTATTTATTCATAGACAATTAATACTTACTACACATTTTCAAACAAAGCCAATTTGTGCTATTTAGAGTTAGGCCTATATCAATGCAAATGTGCGTTATTAGTGTTCTTATACATCTGTATTGCTATTGAATGGTAGTATTGTGTAATAGTCTGTTCCAGTATGGATTTTACTATGGATTATGCAGGAAAGTAAATATTACAATGCACTTCTTCCACTCTAGTATGTAGTTACAGAAATAAAAAAGGTGTTTATTCTCCTTGCTTGGTATTGCTTTTGACAGCAATGTAGTAAAATCAATACTATTACTGCTAGCGGATAAACCTACGTTATATTTTGTATCAAAATTTGAAAGCTCATCGAAAGGCATACGATCATGTGTAAGGGATCGTATTTCAATGAGGATAAGATTGATCATCTTAACATATTAACAAAAATGAAGCTATGGCTGTGTTAATGCTACCATGCCTCCTATCACCTACCACTGAGTCAGCTTTGTTGCCATTGTGAAGGTAGACATGCTTATTTTTTAAACTAACTAACTAATTTTAAGATGCTATTCACGCTGAAAGGTGATATTAGTATACTGATTTGTAAATTATGAAGTTGTACATTAAATCGTCCCTCACAGCAAAATGTGCAGTTCAAGCTCACCTGCAATATAAAAGTATTTAATTTGTGGAACTTACTCTGTAATGTGAAGTATTGCACTTTATTTGGTAGGTAAAAAAGATTTTTTTTAATTCAGTCGTTTCTTCTATGATAGAGAGAAATGCATCCTTTTACAATTACTTTTAAAGAAAAGCAAAAGCATGTGATTACATTGTAAGAACATGAGAATCATTAACAAAAAATATTTTGTAATTCATTTTTAATTATGAATAATTAATTCTAATTATTATTATGTGTATTTACTTTTGCTGCTTTTTCTATGAATTTGAAATGACAACCAACTATAATATCAGGATTGTCATGTTTCATTAAACCATGCACTGCAATTTGTTTGAATCACAAATGCTTCCTCACCAAAAAAATATGAATATGGGAACTTGTTTAAAGGGCTAAAGAACATAGCTGTTTTTCAAAACCACTACTATGGCAATATTACTATACATATTCACTTTTTAAAACATTTAAAAAAGGAAACAATTTGTAGATTATCGATATGTGATCTTTTTGCACCCACAGTTTATATTATCCTCATTTCTTCTACAGCTTCAGCAGTTTGTTGTGATGTAGTATAAGCTTTCTACTTCCACCCACACAACCAATATGTTCAGCTTATTTTTTTTCCTGTAAATTCATACTTCTTTTTTTGCAAATAGTATTTTGTATTGTATCGTTTGTATTGTATCATTTTTGTGACTTTAAAAAAACCAAGTGAAAACAATGCAGTCAATGAATAGGAATTGTACTCTGAAAAAAACGCTGGAAAGTTTTTTTCTGTCCTAAAATTAAAGTGTATCTTGTAAGCTTAGTTAGAGGTCAAATGAAAAATAATGCATAAGTATTCATAACAGGGTTTTAAAAGTTGAAATGCAAATGTAAAACTACTTATTGAGATATTGTGTGGTGTCATATTTATTTGTTATAATATATTTATATATTATAATATAATATATTCTATATTCTTGGTGGGGAGTAAAAGGTGAAGACATTGACAGTATTTTGCATGTTACTATTTGAGTGCATGGGTTTTACATATACATTATTTAGTTAGGAGGACAGACCTTCACTCTGGTGAAATATTTCTAGCATTAATTTAGATAATATTTGTCTTTATTTTATTTTTTTTATGCATCTGAACTGGCAATTACGTTTTCAATATCTTTTGATTGAAGCACTGATTTTTGTTATCAAAATAAGGATATTACTAATCAGATTGTTGTGAGTTTAGGACTTTGTATACAAACTGGTGCTATTTCTAAGCTGTAGGTCTAGATCTGCTGTGATGTTTTCAGTGTACAGGATTTGTTTGTTTTTTCAGCTGCTGCAATGGATGTGCTTATTAATACTGATTTCTACTCTGGTTTGTAAAAGCAATAAACCTTTTAAACAAATTAAGTCCTTGAAATTGATGTTCGCTGCATCATTTGTGTAATAAACATTAAAAGACAACATAAGTAAGTTATTACTGGTTAATAACCAAAAAATACAGTAATAACTTTCACCACTGCTGGTCATAGTCACTATGATGCAAAATAATTGTTTTATATAGCTAAAAGAAAATGTAAAAGGTGTAATTAATTTTGAAATGTTTTTACATTTGGGGTACATATTTATAGTGTGCATAAATGTATATTGTTTGCATTTTTGTCATTGGTATGGTGATTTTGTCTGACATGATGTTAGCATTGCATAAAAGTAACGAAACAAACATGAATAATTTAAACAGGCTGCAATGGGATGTGGCCTGGCTGATCATATCATGATGTCAGCAATGTGCAGCGATGGCTGAGTTACACCAAGACGAGCTAAGCAATATATTGAATACTGATATATCAATATACAGGAAACAAATTTGCCATCTGGAATTTCAGTTACGATTCGATATATGATCTACATCCTAATTTGCACTTGGTTTTGAATGCTGTTTACAGTAAATTGACTGTTTAACAACACAACAGAAAAATACAACAAATGAATATACACAAGCTAGAATAATACACCAAATATATATCCAAGTATTCAATAAATAAATATTAATATTTGACTTTTTCCTAGCTGTAGTGCAGTCAACCACATGCCATTGGAATGGAGTCCTGCAACTGAAAACATTTATTAAAAGTTAGCTGGCTCATACACACTCAAAGATATCTCTGACCACACACAAGTGACTCACTTCTTTATGGATGTGTGGTGCCAGATGAGAAGCAGTGAGTTTGCTGCTGAAAAATCAATGACTTATTAGATGCAAGTGCTTGGCACAATAAGATCCAGGACCTTTAGCATGTATTTCCACCAGTTGGATGTTAATGCTTCATACGTGTGCAGGTCGAATACAGCATTGCACACAGGAGTCAGATAGTCGTCATCTGTAGCCCCCCTCAGGCCGACTTCTCAAGGATTCATCTGAAAGGCTTGGTCTTAGGTTTGTCCAGTGCATATTTGTTACTCTGCTATAGATGTGTTTTCCAGGCTCTTGTCAGCACGTATATGCTCCCCTGCACTCCATGATGTATGTGTCCTACTAGTATCCTTGTTTCCAGGGCAAAGTTTAGTTTTTACTGGGAGATAACACAACTGCACCTCACACATTTTATTTGAAAAAAGTTTCCTATCTGTAGGGTAGTTCAAGGCCTTTGCAGGGCTATATTGGGACCCTTTAGTCCTAGGCCCATGGTATATCTGTGAATACTTGATGTCTGCAGTTGTGCTGGTTGTCACTTTCTCTCAATCACCTCTTCTTATTTCTAGGCCTGCAAAGTCAATGCCGCTTAACCATATCAAATGATCCAGAGGCAGTAAAAGTGTTGACCTTTACATACTGTATTTCACTGTTCAGTCATGTGGTTTGTTTGCCCACCCACTTTTCTCTGCATCCAGGGAAAAGTCAGTCCTTAACTCTGAATGTATGTATGAATGTATGTATGTTGTACATACATTCTGTATGTTTCAAATGTATGTATGTTTCAACACTACATTTTATTACATTTAATTATATGGTGAACAGAATACAGTTCCAATTTGACTGAAGATTGAAGGACGATAAAACACAGTCAAAAGACATCGTAGAAAACAGTGTAGCCTTTGGTGTTATTTATATTATACAACAATACATATAGGCCTATATACATATATATATATACTAACAACATATTATATACTAACAACTTCACTTCAGTGGAAACAGTTGCACTGACAGCATGGTGGCCATATAACGCTGCCTATAGAATAAGGAAGCCTTATGATGACTATATTATATATTATATATAGATAGCCTATTACATATTATACATTATAAGAATACTAATGGATAGAAACATGTCTATTACATGTTTGGGGGAGTGGCAGCCATAGCGGGAGGAGGAGGAGGAGCAGCAGGAGGAGGAGGAGGAGGAGGAGGAAAAGGAGGTGGAGGTTGATGGCTAGAATGAGTGACAACACAACTAAATGAAAGTAGTTTATTAAATCCTGTCAGACTACTACTACTTACGTCGACCCTTAGCTCCTGGTCTTGGTTTCTGGTCTTGGTCCTGCTCCTGCTCTTCCATTAGTCTTCGTCCAGCGAGGAAGAGGAGGAGGAGGAGACATGGCTGACATCAGTCCGGAGATCCGAGGACTACAAACAGATGAGGTGAGTTTAGTTTCATCCTGTTAATGTCAGCTAGCTTAGCGGCTGTTACCGTGGACACACACATACATGTACATACATGTATATATGTACATACATGTATATATGTACATACACACACCGCCCGGCTGGTCGCCATTGTCGACGGTAAAACTTCTTGCTAGCTAAGACAGGTCGTGCCTGTGGTTGGACTCCATGTTGGGTCGAGAGGAGAGGCTACATGTTGAATCAACTGGTTAGCTAACGTTACAAACAGGAAGACTTACTTTGGAAAGAAGCGGCTCCTCCCGCTAGCTGCTTGTCAGCTGTCAGTAGTTAGTGAGGAAATGAAGGCCTAACGTAGTGTTCACTTCAGACGTAGTGTTCACTTCAGACGTAGTGTTCACTCCCTTCAGCTGGAGCCCTAACATAGTGTTCACTCCCTTCGCTCCCTTCAGCTGGAGCCCTAACATAGTGTTCACTCCCTTCAGCTGGAGCCCTAACATAGTGTTCACTCCCTTCAGCTGGAGCCCTAACATAGTGTTTACTCCCTTCGCTCCCTTCAGCTGGAGCCCTAACATAGTGTTCACTCCCTTCGCTCCCTTCAGCTGGAGCCCTAACAGTGTTCACTCCCTTCGCTCCCTTCAGCTGGAGCCCTAACATAGTGTTCACTCCCTTCAGCTGGAGCCCTAACATACAGCTAGTTATTAGCAATTTCACACTAATTCACACACAGACAGCTGGCTGGCTTTATTTATGAAAAATGTTTTAACAATATGAAATGGAGCAATAACTTATTTGCAAATGTGAATTATATTGTAAACAGGAACAATGGTTGAATGTATGATTATCCTAGCCTTGCCACACTGGCTGGGAAGGAATGTCCTGTCCACTACTTAAAGCTAGATGTTACATAAGGCTTAAGCAGAGTTTATAGGAAACAAGTATGAAATGAACTACCGTCAAGCATGTTAATAATGTATTAGTGTTTGTTTGCTGTAGGCCTACTTTGTGTATTTGTCAATTAGATACTATTGGTCAATTACGCATCATAATACTGATTCATTTTCTTATAATTATAATTTCAGGAGGACTCTAGGATCCTGAGAGTTAAGGTCATAGCTGGGATTGGGCTGGCCAAAAAAGATATACTTGGAGCCAGGTAAGTTGTAGATTAGAAAAGTAAATAGGCCTAAAGTAGACCTACGTGAAAGAATATTGTGTCAACCAAGTAATCACATTTAGACTTAAGTGAAGGTAGCGTTTATGTGGAATGGTTGTTTGAATATCTGTTTTCTGCACTCTATACAGTGATCCCTATACAAAAATATCACTCTATGACCCTGTCAATGGTGAGCTAACAAGTCTTCAAACTAAAACTATTAAGAAGGTGGGTTACACAGTTATTCAGAATTGATAGTCATATTGTTATTGGTTGGGCACATTATAATCAACATCTTTTTTCCCCCTATAATTTTTATTCCCAAGACATTGCATCCAAAATGGAATGAAGAGTTCTATTTCAGAGTAAGTATATTATGAACATATATTCAACGTGTAAATAAGTAACTAATTTATATTATTACACCCAGTATCATTGGCAGGATTGTGGTGGGCCATGGTAATATACTAGGCCAATTTCAGTCCAATTCACTGCTAAAATAATAACATCATTGTCATAAACATTGTCATATCCTCGATTTGTCAAATAAAGACTTAGGAATAACTTGTTAATAAAACGCAAACAACGTTGTGAGGAGTTTAGCCACTTAGACCAGTGTATCGGTCTGAGTCTCCCGATCTGCTGTGATATTTTGATTGGTCAGCATAATGTGTACATCTCAGAAACTATGACAACAAGGAGCGTATTGGGTAATGGATAGAAAATAGTCCGTTATTTCACCACTCAGAAATTATTGTGGGTGAAGTGAGCAGCACCCATATTGCTACTTCCTGCCACCACTGCTCATAACAACGAATGCACTCTGCCAATATATCCATTATTAATGTATGTCTTTTCATTAAGTGCAAACACTGTATTTCATCATATTACCTGGTGCAGGTTTTCACCAGGTACTGTTGATTTGATTTCCAGTCGTTAAAAGTAAATCACAATAATTAGTTAATAATTACACTCATGTCGATGTGGAAAATAACGTTGGGAGCCATTCATTGGCCGGTGATTTGATTAATTTGTTTATTTTGCAGGTTCATCCCAGGAAGCACCGATTGTTGCTGGAAGTCTTCGATGAAAATCGTCTAGTAAGTTTTTTACCCTTTGTTATATGATACATTTCATATCATTGAATGTCCCAGAACATTGAGCAAGCCTTTTTTGGAGTTTGTAGTTACAAAATCAATACTTAGCCGTGTTCGTAACTCCACTGACACTGTCCTAAATGGCGACGGGCTATGAAAAGGGCTGTGATTAAATAGATTGTGATGTGGTATGAGTTATTCAACCCCATAGAGCAAAGGCAATGTTTGTTTACTTATGGAGTGTATTAATATCTTACTGCATTAAATAAATTACAGTTTGTTTGTAATTACTAAATTACAAACAAACAAACCTAGCCTTGCTTGAACTGGAAAGCATCACAGAGTAATCAGATGCCACAGATTATAGAGTATACACAACAACTCCAACGAAAAGATTAGAAATTAATGTGAGGTTATTTTTCAGAAAGGGCAGATGAATAATGGAGTAGTGTGGGGTTTACCTTCATGTATATTTGCCAGTACTATATAGTCTTTCACTGACACCAATTTTCCAAAACAAGAAAATGTTTTTGTGTTGTTCTGTTCACATTAGCAAAGCCACCTTAAAAGCAATGGCGACCCTTCCAGTATGAAGGCTCGTATGAAAGCCAAGTCTCAAATGGTTATGTGGTGGTTGTCTCAAATTTCAGCAAATACAGGCTGTATCTGTATACTGTATATGTGTGTGTGCGCTGTGGTTTATGTGACCCTGAAAGATACAACCACCCTTATTATGGCTTGACATATATGATGTTATTGGAAACGCTCAACACCTTATTGTCGGGAACTTTAAATACGGGCAAAGCTAAAACCAATGCTAATAGTCCAATGTTTATCTTTGCTCAGTTCCAAGAATGAGGGTTCAAATATCAGAGTGGTATAGGTTTGTTGTCGATTGACTTTTGTATTATTGTGACTATTGGCAAGAAGATGTAAGGAGAATTTCATTTCATTTATAATTTGAATGAGATTTGAGCTTGCTACTCTAGCCATGCATGTGTTCTGTGCCTGCAGTGTTTGGTTGTGGAGGTACACAAAGATAATGAGAATGGTAGGCCAATAATGAATATTGTTGAGACACAAAAAACAATAATGATCAAGTGAATCAGTTATGAAAACACTTGTGAAAAAGGAAGCTAAATACATGTTGTAATGTTAAATATCCCAACACAACAGAATATTCAGTGTAATGTAATTAGAACCACTTATCAGCGAATTGGGTTAGAAAGGAAGACATTAAAGTAAATTATGTTATGCTTTCAAGAAGGAAGAACGTTATCAGTTATCTCATCATTATATTCCCTAAACAGCCTTCCAAAAGCCACTACAATGATTTCCATGAATTATGCTGCTTCCATTCAACATATATTTCATCCCTTTCATCCCCATGACAACAGTTTTAGCACATTGGCTTGTTTAAAAAAACAAAACATTTTCTTTAATTTTTCCGATTTCTTTCAAAACAAATGAATACTTTTTTTCCTGATGGTCAGATAAGATAACACATTGGGTTATGTGTTGGGTGTGTGGGACGTTTTTTTATTTTTGTCTTTTTCATCATACTCCTTCAGTTATCCTAATATCACACATATATAAGTCCAATATGAGGTAAAACAAGAACAGGCATGCATCAACCTACCAAAAATAGGTGGTGGGCAAGTTCACCAGGAAGGGTTTGTGAGTCATCTCCATGTCCTGGTTGAGCCACTTATCACACATGGAACTAACCTGGTTGAAGGCCAAGAGCAACGTCCTGAAATAGCCTGACCTCACACACAAAACAACACAGTACACCTAAAAGAAGTTGTTGGCTAATGAGAGCGGCGTGTGGAGGTTGAAACCAGAACTGACTGTTACATCAGGTGTCACATCACAGGTGACATGGCTTATCACGTTATTTCTCAGGGGAACAGACATCCTGTTCTGTCTTTGAATCACAGCTTCTGTGCGATCTGTAAGTGATGTTTATATAATAGTTCTTGAAATGGAAATTAGCTCTGGAATTATGGAAGTGCTATGTATGCACTGACTGAAAACTTGCCAGGTTTTTGTGGTTTTGTGATAAAGATCAATTTATTATGATTATTTTGATTATGATTATTAGGTATTCACAGTGAAACTGTGGCTACCTATTATATTATTATTATTATTATTATTATTATTATTATTATTATTATTATTATTATTATTATTATTATAGTTATTATATTCTTATTATTATGTTATTAAAGTTGTTGAATTCTCAGTTTGATATAGAATTATGTTGAAAGTCGTTCCCCTTGATTTCCTGTAACTTAATACCAGTGGGTAAAAATATTTGTGGAGGCACGAAGGAGAGGAAACATTAGAAGCGTAGCTGCAGTCGGTGGGAAGTTGAGTTTTGAGTGAGTGGACTGTGGCAGACGTTAGCAGTTTACCAGAGCGTCTGAGATGCAAAGTGGAAGACTACTCGGTTGTTTGTGAGTGCGGCTGTTGAAAAAGGCAGAGTGAGAGATTATACTGGACTGGCAAGAATTCAAGAGGAACAGTTGCAACAAGGCTCAGGCTTGCCTTTAGTGCAAGTCTGTTGTTGGAGCTGTGCTGTTGGAGATTCAGTGTAACTGCTTTGTTTCCATGTGCAGTAAGCGTCTGACCAGAAGGATCTCTGGAACTACTTCAAGATAAAGGCTTCATGTATGTTTTTTCTTTTCTAAACACAACTGACCTGATCTGACAAAAAGATCATCAGCCTTAACAGGAATGTAATTTGTCGGATTGAGCTCATGACAATGATTGTACTCACAGAGCAGAAGTCCAAAAACTTTCTTTGCTGCTTTTTTGTCTATCACTAGCATGTTTACCATGCCACGTTTGCCACTGTCGCAGGCATTTGAGCATTAAACTAATGGCACGCAGGCTCCGCATGCAGTTTGCATCGAGGAGAAGCCACACAGATCCTCTGTCGGAGACCCTGAGTAGCCATGGTGTGGAGAGTGAAGCGAGTGTGCCGGCTTGCACCCCCACAGACAGCCTAGCGCACAGTTCTGTCCACATGAAGGTTACCCCTGTGTCATCAGATTACAGGAATCTTTACCGTTACTCTTCAGTCTTCATACCCAAGTGCAACACTGGAGGATGTAATAAGAAAAGCACCCTGCAAATCTCTCTGCACCACACTGGTAGGCTCAGCGGGGAACTAGAAGGCAACGTGGAAGATGTGGAGCCTGCGGGCGGTGAAGTGGGAGCAGGCAGCAGCTCTGATGGAGGTTCATGTAGTAGCAGCATGGCCAGTGATGCCGGTTACTGTAGCAGCAACAACATATTTGAACCTGAGGCCGCAGAACATCTCAGGGCCGGACAGGGAAAGGGCTTACTTTGTCGCAAGCACAAGGTCCCTTTGAGGCGGTGTTCCTCGCTGGTTTTATTCCCCAGGAGCCCCTGTAACACACCACCCTCCTCTCCGGTGATGCCCATGGCCGTCCCGGGCTCAGTCACTCACCCATGTGGTCTGAAAAATGCCAACGAGTCCTCACATGAGAATCATGAGGTGGGCTGCAACATGTCCAGCTTCACGTCGGTCAATGGCCTCCGGCTCTCCAAGAGCGGGTGTTTGACCGCCGAGTTCAGGGATGCCAAACACATGGTGCAGTTTAACGTTCCCTTACCGGATGAACCAAAGTGTAGAAAGGAGGACATGTGCGAAACGCTGGATCATCCTTCTATATTAGACCTGCCAAATCGACACTCCAGCAGAGTGCTGCTGCACTTTGCCAACCAGAGACCAGTGATGCCTGGAAAGGGAGCCATGACCAGGACTAGGGTAAACGTGGAATATCCCCCAGCTCCTTACCCACTCTTTAAGCCTGAGTGTGAACACAGCCAGCGCAAACTGTATCGAAGTACCTCCGCTTGTTTGCCCCCATCAGCTAAGTTGTCAGAAAAGAATCCTAAAGTTGCTGCAAGAGAAAGGGAACAGGAACGAGCTCAGGAAAACCAATGGCAGCGTACCATACAGAGAAGTTTTTCCCTGGAAGTGCCCTACACTGGAAAGTCGACCGGATCTTGTGCCCAACATGTGCACATTCATTTATCTCCTTGTACTGGGCCTAGGGTAACCACTTCTGTAACTGATATAAACCCTGGTAACAAAATGGATCATATTATTAACAGCCCAGATCAAAACATGAAGGTGAGTAATATGTTTCTGCCTGAATTATCTGTTGCCGTTTACTCTAACGCAGCATGACCACAAGAAGAGAGATATTGATAGCTATGTTAAGTTGGGCTAAAATTGTTCCAAAATGGTTCCAATTAAAAATAACACATTAAAGGTATAACGAATATTAGACCATTATAATACCATAATATTAGATCATTTTAAAGTTAATGATTATGCTTTTTGTAAAAAAACACACAATATAAATATGAATACTAATAATTTTGTAATAATTATTTAAACAACAAGTTTGATTCACAAAATAGAAATAAGGTCAGATTGACACAGATAAGCTGGGAAGTGCGAGAGCATTTACTGGCTTATTATAAATATTTCAAATGAAACTGTAATGTAGTGCTGTTATGGTAAAGCTGTTTTCCCCATACTACTATAACCAGCTCTGTTTACTTCTGTCTTACCCACGGGGCCCACTACAAACCATCAGATAAGTGGATGAAGTCATGTAATTAACTAACTCTATGGACATTGGACAAACATTCAAATATTCTCTGTTTATTCTTTTACACACTGGTTTCAAAGAAAATAAAAGGAAAACCAATCATACAACAATATGAAGTCAATATTGTTGGCATATGTCTGGAATATGTCTATACACCAGCTTATATTCAGAGAGTTATCATTTTTATTATTCTGTTAACGCTCTGAGTAATCACCTTAAGTATTTACCGGGGCTATATTTAGGCGTGGGGAGAGCAGCGGACCTTCCTGATATAAATAACACTGTCTCTGAAATATTCACCCTGACTCCATAGAGTCTGGTAGACTATAGCACGGCCCAGCGCTGGGGATTCAAATTTAACAGTGTCATACTAGAGCGGTAGTCATGCCAGGCCAGCCATCTGTGGATCTGAGGGGAGAGCAGGGGGGTTGGGTCTGATCCCTTCCCAGTAAGAGAGCATGGTGTGTTCCCTACCCCGTTGGTGCCCCTTGCTAGGCAGTGTTTGTGAAGAATCAGATGTCACCCTCCCCTTCCACCCTCTTGTACTTAGCAAGTTGTCAAGAAGGAAAGTATGCTCACTATCAATTAGCTGTTGCCTTGACTTTCTGAAGATCCGACTAGGGTGATTTGTCTGATCACTGCATTGTTATCATGTCAAACGTTGTCCAGGTGTTGTGATTTATGATCTGTTATTATTATCTTTCAGGCACCTCCATTACTGATCATATATGAGACAAGAGCAGGCTCAATGGCTAGAACAACGCCACGATATATAGACAAAATTACTGGTATCTGACCAAATCTGGTTCTGAGCCAATTTGACCCAACCTGCAGAAACTATTACAAAAGTCCTCATAGAGGCTTTAAATGAGACCTACCTATCCATAGTCGGTATTGACCAACTCTTCCTCTAATCAATACGTTGACTGTCGGATCAGTAGCAGTGTTTGCCTTGTGATTGGGAACCACACACCTTGTACAGACAGAATTGTCATAATACATACAACATAATATTCCTGCCAGTCATGGAAAATGTAATTATTTTGTCTCTAAAAGATTCAAACATCAGACAATATTCAGCATCTTTGTGTTTTTTCTGTTTTTTATTTTATGTTTTCTGCTATTGTATTTCAAGGTTTAGGGTTAGAGTTAGATCTAGAGGATTATGGTTAGATTTAGATTGGATTATGGTTAGAGTTAGAGTTAGAGTTAGAGTTAGATCTAGATTGCTAGATCCTATCACAAAGTCCAGTCATGGTTCTTTGCAAAGCCCTTAATCAGTATCTAAGCAGTGATTGTGTAAGTTTTATCAATGAAACTGGCACCGCTAGTGTGTAATTTTCCACCCATACTACTGTACAATATTAAGTGTCGCGAATGAAACTGTAATACAGAACATAATTTTAAACACTAAAAATGCCTTATCTGTGGTTGTGAAAATGATCTCGGGCCAAGTAAGGTGGTGACCTACAATTTGTCAATGTCTTTGCAGTTCTCTGCATGCTTTGGGTTTGAGGCAAGGAGACACCAGTTCATAGCCAGCCTGACGCAGGGTAACCGGAAACCAATGCTTGCTTAGTAGAAAAGGAAAACTCTGCAAATACAATCCAGGAATCAAACCCAGGTCCAGCTCCTCATTTCCGTGAAGTCGAGTTACTCTTCCTTAATTTAGGAGCAATGAATGCCATATAGTGTGGCAAAGGTTTGTAACACAGTAATGAGCTGTGATAAGAGCGAGTGATAAGAGAGTTCAGCATGTTGTATAATTGTTGGAAAACCAATACTGCTGGGGACAATACTGCTGGGGGAAGTAAGTCCCCAGCAATACTGTCTGGAGTCCTCTCAATATGGCAACAAGTATCGGCAACAAAAAATCCCATGATGCATTCTGATGTACAAGCCCTATATTTGAAAACAATTATTGATGTCTTTAGGGTTAGACCTTATTTGATTTTAACTTCACATACTGCTCACCAGAGTGAAATTGATCATAAACTTGACATTTTATAATATTGCTGGTTACCGTTAAACAAATGCATGACTAAAAATGAAAACATCCTCATACCGATAGATTGAGAATCAATTGTAATGTGGTTAGAAGCTTTCTCTGGCTACTAGCTTACAGTGCTAGTAGCCTTAGCAAAGGCATTGTAACATGTCAACAGTAGAGTGCAACAAGCCAGGCGCGGATGGCGACAGAGCTCATCCTAGGAGGAGTGGTAACAACAGTGGGTGCCATGAGTTGTCAATAGAAAATACTGGTTCCAAACCAGAGAGCTGTCAGGTCTCTAGTACTTAGTGCTAAGAAACCAGAAACTCTTACTGACTCATATGGACCTGAATACCAAGCAACACTCTGACTTTTCTCTTCAGACTAAACATATGCGGCAACATAGACAGTGGAGGTCAAGGGTGAAGCAGATCAGAGAAACACTCTTCTTACACACTGTTCTTACCACAGGAAGGACCGTAGGAAGGAAAGTGAACATGGCATGCTGTTTGTCAGTTAGTCTGACAAAAAAAGCTTCACAAAGCTGACACTGACAACCTTCAGTGGCGGGGGTCAAGATTGTAAAGACTCGGGGGAAGGCGTAAAGGCGGGGGAAACTAAAGGTTGATCACACCAAAATAATAAGGGTTAGGGTTGTGGGTTATGGGTCGAATGATGCTATTGTCATCTATTGGAAATGACTCACAGCTGAGTAATTGATTAAACCTATCCAGTCTATCCAGCCTGTGTGTGTGTGTGTTTGTGTAATTATAACTGTGCGTCATGCCCTGGCACCTGCCCACTCTCTTTGCAGACACGTGATGACTTCCTTGGCCAGGTGGACATCCCTTTACAACAAATACCGGTGAGCCACTCACCTTGAAGCGTAACAGCATGTGTATTTATGTCTGGGGAAAATGTGCTTTACCTTGAAACATGTCAACATGTGCATGGTCATGCGCAATGGTTTGTTCTACTTTACTCAGTAGGGGTGTCAGTAGGGGTGTAACGATACACAAAAATCAGGGTAGAAAATGCGAAACCTAAATTTGCTTGTTGTTTAATTGTGTGCTTATAAATAATAAACAACAAATATATTTTGCTTGTAAACCAACAATTTATTGTGACATTATACAAAATATGAAAATAAAGTAAAAAATTGAATACTATTGCAAAGTTCTGCCTGGTAAGAAGTTAAATAAAATGTTCTCAAGTAAACAAAAAATATATAAAATAAGCTTTCCAATAAATAAAATATTCTCAAATAAACAAAAAATATATGAAATATTATAAAAAATAAATTCCTCACAGTTTAACAGCTTTTAACAATTGAATGCGGTCTTAGATCCGCTGCTATAAAAACTCTAATGGCAGTTGTTACAGCTTTGGGCCGATCTGCATGACTAGGGAGAGGAGCCTGGATGCCGACGTCCGCTGCCTTTGCATTCAGGTGGTTGTTGTTCTTGTCGCGGTGATGTTTCCACTGGGTGGTGCCGTTTCAGGTGCGTTAGCATGTTGTGTTGCCAGAAACGTAACCGATCTCTGTTGAACAGTGTCGACACACTGCCCTCGTTTTATCCACCTTTCTTTGTCCGTCGCAATACTTCACCAGGAAGCCAAAGTTTTCCCACGCAGGAGACTTTAGCGACAGGGGAGGGTCCACCAGCTCCGGTTTACCGCTAGCGGTAGCCATGGCGACACGTGCTGCACGTGTAGTTGCCGGCGGAATATAAACACACGCAACTTTCGTTCCGTGAACTGACCCGTGCAGCCCTGTACCGAACCAAACATCCCGTACCGAACCGGTTCAATACAAATACATGTATCGTTACACCCCTAGTAAATAGTCATCATTATTTCTGTTCTTCCAGTGCATAAAGATGTGTAAGCATTGAAAATAAGTGTTTTATTTTCATTTCTGCTTTTCCAGGTAGAAAATCCCAATGCTGAAAGGCCATACATATCCAAGGATTTTCTGCTTCATCCAAGAAGGTTTTTCCTTTATTTTACTTCTCACACCCTTTAAAAAAATATATTATTCATTTTTAACACATATTAGTACTTTATGTTACTATTATAAAAGTGTATGTACTGGCTTGACTTGAGCTGTCATAATAATTGCAACTTAAAATGGGACATTTCTTCATAACTCTCATGCAGCCACAAGTCCAGGGTGAAGGGTCACCTGCGTTTGAAAATGACCTACTTACCCAGGACTCCTGGCTCCGTGGAGAACGCAGATCAACCTGACAACATGGATGTAAGACTTACCTAATGACCCACCTATCTAGTCACCTACCTAGTACCTACCTAACTATCTAGCTAGCTAGCTATCTAACTACTCCCTCCCCTGCCATCCTAACCCTATCCCTGGCCTGCACCTAACCCTAACTCTGTTGTAATAGTGGTAATAGGGGCCGGATAGTGTAGAAGCTAGTAGGGCTGCCCCCGACTAAAGATTTTCTTAGTCGACACTTAGTCGCCATTTCAAGCCGAAGGTCGAACAAATCGTCACACTTTTAATGTCATTAGTTCGATTATTTTTGGGGGGGCATCAGAAAAAGGTTTGCGTTCCACAGAGTGTTATAAAATAAACATTGTTAACCTTGTGCTACTTTACAGATAATACAATACCGTCAGTGGCGGCTGGTGATCAAAATATTGGTTGGGGCGCTTGCAATGGCACTATGTAGTGCTCGTGCGCTAAAGCACATTTATTTATAAATAGAAAAGCTAAATACATCTGAATTTTGAATTTAAACATAAACAAATAAGCCACCTTG
>JAOPJH010000030.1:19935368-19948124 GCA_027122575.1 Merluccius polylepis
TGTGTGTGTGTGTGTGTGTGTGTGTGTGTGTGTGTGTGTGTGTGTGTGTGTGTGTGTGTGTGTGTGTGTGTTTGTTTGTTTGTTTGTTTGCTTGTTTGTTTGTCGAGTTTGATTGCAAACAACGCGACCACTACTTTGTTTGCAGCTTCAAAATAGCAATTTTAAAACCCCATCACCACCGTGGCGACATCATCATAGACCCTCACTGCGAGAGGCGCATGCGCGTCAGCATCAAAGCGCAACACAGGAGGCCACACCGGAGTAACATAAGGACACAGGACAGAGTGGGAGTACAATTTTTGTTTTGTTTTTTAGTTTCTTTATTCAACAAACAAACATCTGCTGAAACGTGGCTTCTCGTGCGCAAAAGGGGGACAGTGCGACCTAATGGTACTGACTGCCCAGAGCAGAGACCACCACGGCCAGGAACTTCTGCCAGGCCACCTGGGTCTCCACGGTGAAGGCGTTGCCGAGCTTGGCGGCGATCACGACGGTCAGGCAGTCGGCCAGCAGCTGATCATGGGGAGGGGGAGAGGAGAGATAAAGGTTAGATAAAGACCACATCCACCCACCCACACCCACATCCACCCTCAGCAGGTTGTTTGGCGATGCTCACCCTGAAGTTGTCTGGGTCCACGTGGAGGGTCTCGGAGTGCAGCACGCTCAGCTCAGCGTATGTGTTCTTGATGTCGTCCATGTTCTTCAGGGCGCGGTCCAGACCGTGCAGGATCTTGGTGCCGTGGGCGGCGATCAAGGGGTTACACATGATGGTCTCGGCGTTGTACAGGTTGCCGAAGGCGCCGAAGTAACGCTGGGTCCATGGGTACACGATCAGACACCTGCAAGACACCAGAAATGGGCCATTATTATATATATAGAGAGAGATTTTGTTTCCTTTGGACATGAAATGAGGTGAAAGGTTAGGGGTTTGGGTTTGGGGGGATGCATACCTGCAGAGGGACTTCTTGCCGATATCCACGTAGTCCAAGGTGCTGAAGATGCCATTAATGATGCTACGCTCTTCATCAGTCCACGTCACCATGGTTGCTCTTGTTGTGTGGATGTGGTTGTTGTTTCAGAAAGGAGATCAGACTGAATCATGACCCTTGCAGCCCCCCAGCCCGGCTTTTAAGCTGCAAGCAGGGCCCGCCCCCCCCGCCGCGGGCCGGCCCTGATAGGCTGGAGATGGAGAGCTGCAGATAGACCCGCCGTCCAGAAGTTTCTACACGCTTCCCCACGGCGGGCCTGCATGCCCCATACACTACACTTAGTAGTGAGTTACTTTGGGCCATTTATTAATCAGAAGTTGGATACACGACGCATTGACTGTTGAGTGAGGGGATGCTACGAATGGGCTACTGCTGCTAACCTTACCACTAATAATAATAATAATAATAAGAATAATAATAATAATAATAATAATAATAATAATAATAATAATAATAATAATAATTTCAAACAATTTCAATAGGGACCTTCCAGTTTTACTGGCTCGGTCCCTAAAAACGAAACCACGACGAAAAAAAACAACAACAGCAGCAGCGTCCTTAACTTTAAAGTCCCCACCGGACGGACCGGAAGTGCTGCTGCTGCTGAAGAATAGCGGTTATTGAGATGTGGCAGTGCTGCTGGGCCGCTCGCGCTGCTGCGCCGCTCGCGCTGCGCCGCGCGGCCAACGGAAAAAAAAAAAGAAAAAAAAGAAAATCTCAAGTCAGTCTCGCGTCGCTCGGCTCGCACGCGGCTAGCGGTCGGCACCCGATAGCGGGGGTCGTACGTTGTTGTTGTTGGAGGTACAGGTGAAGGGAAACAGGTGAAGGAAAAGGTCGGCGTTTCATTCAAATGGCTGCGGCCTACCGGTTAGTGTTGTGCGGTCGGGGAGGTTCAGATGAATTTGCATCCCTTCGTCTTTTTCCGCCGAGATGCTTGTCGCACATTTTGAATGGTTGCTGCTGCTGTGTGTCGTGTCACGTAGGGACGGTTAAATTCATCCCACGCGTCGCCCTGTTCTATTGTACTGTTGGATGTATTTCATCCAACAGCGATGTGTGTAAACATCTATTTAGAAACGTCTACTCCCATTTATTGCGTTTTTGGTTCACATTTGGTGTCTCTAGAAATAGCGTTTTATTATTGGAAGGGAAACGTGTAGCCTATTGCTATGCTTAACGAACAATAAGCCATTTCTAACTTGTTCACGTCAACTTAAAAGCAGGTATCACAAGTCTTTCTTCATCCCCTCATAGGATCTCCATACGCAGGGGACTGGAGTGAAACATGCTCAGTCATTGTTTCACCTTTCATAAGTTATGAGTTTCATGAACACATGAAACATGACTTACGTGTGTGTGTGTGTGTGTGTGTGTGTGTGTAGTTGTTACTAAATTGTACAGTAACAAAATTTTTCCATGCCAAGTTACACGCCAGGTAATTACTATTACAACTAACGCAACATATGAACTACACAGCGGTAAACCAACCAAGATCATATGAATGTAGGCCTGTGCAGGTGGGGAATATAACTAGAGGCAACATCGCTAAATTAACCTTTAATATCAACTCTTCTTGCACCAGGCAGGCTATGTGAATGTGTTTAGTGCTATATATAGATGCATCACGGGTGGAATGCAACCAGATAAGATGCATGGACTGCACATCAGTCAACATGTCAGGTTAAGCATTAGAAAGAAATTAGCAACTAATGAAACAAATTACCTTGGTAAAGAATTGAAAAAATACATGAAAAATGGTGATTAATAGTCTTACCTGAAATTTGGGTTAAAGGAATACCTATAATAACATAAATACATTGCTTTTGACAGTTACTTAATGATTTACTTTTCCATTCATAAAGAAAATAATAATTGAGAGAGTAGGCTACTTCATGTTTAAGACAATGGTAAACGTTTCAAAGACATTTAATGGTAATTTTAATTGAGAAATAATTTAATCGTTAGGGGGATCGTCCGACCTATCGGCTGCAGATCATGTTCTCAGATGATTTCACGGGCAATAGTTGCTATGACAACAATGCACAGTGTGACAACAGCACAATGAAAATAAATAAAAATAATTTCTTGGCCAGAGGGTGTGATTTCAGCAGTCACTGTCATTAATTTCCTTTATCTTGTCGAGATATACCATGGCAAGAAAGTTGACATCAAATACTAAAAAGTAAAGGGTGTTCATGACAGCAGGGTTTGTTTAAGACACTGAACTTGGTGTGGAATCTGAGATATATGGCATCTATTAACATTCAGAGGTCACAACATTGCCAAAAAAACAAATCAACTCAGGGGCCTATGCCAAACAACATACCATGTCAATTGGCCAATATCAATAGAAAGAGGCATTTGATGAGGAGTCTACAAGCTGTTAGAAAATAGAACCTTTATTGAAAAACAAAACAAAAAAACAACAACAATATAATGATATTTTCTGGGCTGATTAGTCTGCTGAATGTTGCCACAAGGTTCCTTCCCTAACATAATATCTATTTTATACAATTCCTTGAATAAAGTACTATTCTTTCAACCATATTTCCCATTAGAATATTACTTGTTTTCTTTGGTATAATGCATATTGTGACCTCAGGCACAGCAGGTTGACAATACAACAAAGATGTGTACAATGATCTGAGTTGACAAAGGTCTGACACTTTACATTCATCTGGGGTCCATCGTGGTAAAAAAGTGTCTAGACTGTCACGTGTCCCGGGGTCTCCATTATGTGGATCTGATGCTTCCACTGCACCTCAACCACCACCTCATTGTCCCAAGTCTCTCATACTCTCTTCAGTGGCTTCCTGTTTCTCACAGACTGCCATAGCCACTGTGAAGTATTGTGGTTGAGTGTTTGCATTATAGAAGATCATGAGTAATAATAATAATGCATTTTATTTATGGGCACCTTTCAAAACACTCAAGGACACCTTACAAGACAGTAAAAAATCAAAATATCATAAAAATCTAAAGCAGTGATATACAATAATAAGTTAACACAATAACTAGGTATAAAAATCATCAGTGCAAAAACTCAATGTGGATGTAACCATTAGTCTTGATCAGACCGAATATGCCAGTTGAAAAGGTGTGTTTTGAGACGAGATTTAAAAGTGAAGAGAGACTCGTGCACAGGTGAAGGAGGAGTTATAGATCAACTATTGAATGTCACTGGTGCCATGAAGTCTTGCAACATGTGTTATACTTGGTTATAAAATAAGTCTCCAATGTAAAGAATACAAATGTGGTATATTCAAGTAAAACAAAAGTTCCATGGTGTCCTTATAGTATCCACACATACAACCAGGCACGCTATCTCCAGATGTCATTGGACCTTTAAATGTGAAGGATTATTTGCAGTGTATGTAAATGTAAATATGGAAAGTGGTTGGTTTGCCATGACAACACAGGCATGCAAATGACCAGTAAGTGACATCCTGGAATATGATCCGAGACGAATGGGCTGCCTTGCGAAACCGACAAAGTAGTTATTTCAGAGCACCTTCAAGTTTCGTTTTGGTATTTGTACCCTTAAAGTCAGTTCAGTTGCAATGCATAACGATCAGTTGCAATGCATTGTAATAACAAATGGGAACACCTGATACCAACCAGCTGCTGGGCTCTTACCACAGTGCTGAGCTTACCGAGGGTGCCTCCTCTACCTCACCCTCAATGGAAAACTGCTTTTCTTCATCCTCTATGTCCTCCTCTGCAGTCACTACATGTGAGAAGATATGCAATAAGCAATATTTACAGGTTTTCAACTTCAAGGGTTACGATTATTCATAATATTACAAAATTGTATACATTAACGAGAGACTTGTGTTCACTTGGTTTGAATGCCTTTTTTCACCCTGAATTTTGACTTTCTTTCAATATTATCAAACGTAATTTTGTTTTTGACCACGTCCATTGTTTTGTTTTTTATCCCAACTAATCGGTGCTTTTTTGATTTGTTTGATTCTGGTTGCAACACAGTTTAATTATAAAATACAGGCCCAAAAGTGTCAAAATCAACTGCTACAATCTATCCCATAGATTTGTGGTTGGGCGGCTTTGTGTATGATAAGGTAATATGCAAGTTTTTACATGCATGAGTGAACATCTGATTGGGTTAGGGTTAATACCTGAATGGTGATAAGCTCTTATCTTCACCGGCGACATCATCTGTGGCCGAGTTACCAGTCCTTTTTTTCCTGGTGAGATACTGCTGCACCCCCAAATTTAGACAGAAGAACTGATCTAAAGACACATATTGAAAAAAATGTATCTAAAAAAAGAGTTTACATAATTATCATTTTAGGGATGATATTCATTAATTGCAAATTAGACATGATAATTTATATTCCCTTTTCTCGCATTTAATTGATCTACTCTGATTGAAAAAGATGGTATTATGGTAAATAGATGTTGAAATTGATCTGTAATACCCTGGCTTTGACTTTGTCCAACAAAATTGTTCTTTGTATCCCAGACAGACTATACAATATTTTGCACAAAATTACATTTCATTTTGATAATACAATCTATCTTTCAGCCTTGTAGCCAGCCATATGCCATCACCAGCAGAGCCAGGTACAGGTTGTGGTTCCTGACCCCTGGATCACATCCTTCATGTCTAGAGTCAACATGGCCGCTAGGTGGCGTACCAGTACATCCACATGGGCTCGCAAACCGTTAGTCCGCCGAGCACACACCCATGGCCAGTGGTTCCTGACTTCAGGTGGACCACTTAATTGCCATTAAGACATTTGATAACACCTCGTATGCAACAAAAACATGGGACACATTACAGTGGGAAAACACTGATGTCTTTTTGAAATATTAACAAGCCTTAATACTCAACTGAACATATTTACAATACATGTACTTTAAATCCTCTTCATTACCTGTAACCCCCACGTGCCGCAGGGACGTCTCCTCCCGTAATCCGTGGTGAAGCTGAAGACGACGCCATGTCGTGTCACGCCGATGCCATGATGCCATAGCTGCAACAAAAAGAGACAAGGTACACGTCGTAGTGTGCATTAGACAATACACGGAGTTGTACATCCTTACTGGAGGCTTATTTAATACCGTTATCCCTTCTCCTACCCACCACTTCCCTGCAGAGCGTGCGGAATAACAACGCGCTTCACAGCCAATTAAGCCAATTAAGTTTAGCGTTACAACAACCCAGTTATCAAAACGCACTTGACGCGTCGAGAAGGAGGAAACACAAATAAAAAGCCAACCCTGCCGTCTGAAAGTACCGTAAGTCTTTCTCCATCCGGGGAGCGCTGATTCAAACGTGTAGTTTCCGTGTCGCCAAAGCCTGGACCCGGTGCGTGGACTGGGCTCGGGATGGGGGACGTGGTCCTGATGGGGACGGGGTCCTGGTGGTGGTGGTCGTCATCCTCTGACCGTGTCGGTATACTTAGCGGGAGTGGGTCTATGGGAGTGGGCGGGGCGGACCCTGCGGATGGACCGTAGACCCGGTCCACCAGTAGAGCCGGACGCAGTGACTGCGGAAACTCCGTTCATAGTGGGGTTTAAAAAAACACATGTTAGGACGTTGACATGTGGGTGGCCGTGCATAGACCACCGCTGTATCTGGGTTGTCTTTTGCTCCTTTTCTCTGGGTTTTTTTTTTTTTTTTTTTAGAGAAGAATTAGCGAACACAAAATGGCGGCACGCATTGGCAAAACGTACATGCGCATTCAAATGAGTGACGGAAGAGGGGCGTGGTCTTTTTACCTAATGGTTATTTAGCCATGGATGTGACCATCTGTCTGTTCCTACTCCTATAGGAGCTCATTATGGTTTCCACCATCCTCAGTCGTGGTCACCAGTATCACCAGTATGTAAGGTTTATCTCTGAAGGTGTGTGCAGGCTGCATGATGTAGACCTACCCTACATCATGCCACCCTAAAAGCCACCCTTTTATATATTTTTATTTCGTGAGGAGGCCAACCATTTGGCTGATATCAGTATGGAGGTAATGCCATTATCAAAAGTCAAAGATAAGATTAAATAATACCTTCATGGTCAATGGTAGAAAATGTAGTTCATGGACCACTGCAAACTTTCAATCATAGCCTGTGAGTTGTTGCAGCATGCAACAATGTAGGCTATTACCTAAGTCCTTTTAAGTGCCATTTAGGATAATCATCTCAATCAGACATAATCAACAGCTATGAAACCCGTTTAAATCCTTTTGTATAGTTCCTGATAGATTAAATACATCATTCATTATTTTAGCTCCACAAAGGGTGCTAATTACAGGGTTGTCTGGTGAAGATGGACCATCATCTTGTCATCATTTCACCCCATGTTCTCTGTCCAACACAATTGTTATTGTTCTCTTTCCACAAAAATGGTGTACCAATACAACATCTCTTCAGCATTTCAAAGCATCTTCCGCATATTCAAAATGAATTATTAATGTATTACACAATCATACAAAATGTTGTTCATTTTGCGTTATTGCTATAATAGCTTGTTGACCTATGTTATGTCCTTTATACATGAAATGATCTGCAATCTCTAATTTGTTCTTTCCCATTTTTTTCACTGCTCATTCTTGCATTACCACCATCCTTTTTCTCACGCTTTTCCTCTGTGAGGGGAGGGGTGGAACAAGGCGAGGTCCTGTTATCAAGTCTGTCAGTCTAGCCGGCTTGTCCCCTCCCACTTCAGCAGAGGCATTACATAGTGCTGGTACTCCTTAAACATAGCAACGGTGCCTCGGCAACAGAGCCAAGGCAACGCGGCTCCACGGCAACAGAGTGCCGTGTCTCCCCAATGGAGCTGCCATTGGGCGGACCAGCGTTGAGACACTACACCCAGAGCAGACCCAGACCTCACCGGCAGAAACTCAACCACCGCCCCAGCAGACCCCAGGTACTGTGACACAGACCCGTACAAATTGAACAGGCAGAAGAAAAAGGTGGGTGTGTGTGTGTGGGGGGGGGCGATGGTTCTGCACGAGAGAGGAGAGATAGAGACGGTGACGAGAGGAAAAGGGAGATTCAGTATGTGGGTGCGGGTGTGTGTGTGTGTGCATGTGCCCTGTGTATGCACACAAAATGGAAGGTAATGAGATAGGAGAAATGTAATAGGGTAACGGTGGGAGAGCCGTGGAAAGCCTTGGAGCAGGAGAAGAGAGGGATGGTCATGTGCAGGATGCATGGTGTGGGGGTGTGTGTGTGTGTGTGTGTGCGCGCGCTCTAATGAGATGTTCCCATTGTGCTGGCCACCAGCTGTTTCATCCATACACACTTTACGCATTTATCTGTGTGTGTATATTGATGTGTAATTGATGTGGGTGTTAGAAATCCATAAACCGTTCATGCTTGCAGTCTCTAATGATATCTATATATAACTATAAATAAATAAATATATATATATTTGTGGAATTCTGTGGGGAAAAGACACTAGGAAAATATATTGACTTGTGCCTAAATTGCACTCTTCAGTCTGTCTGTGATATCATTACGTTTGGGCACACAGATGTGAAATGATACGGTTGATATTTCCCTGAGTAGCTGATAATTGTGGGGGCCATGTTATTATAAATTCCCCTGGTTGCAAGGGCAATCTTCTTCTTCTTTTTATACCAGAACTGGATGTAGAACTGGTGCAAAAAACCCCAGCAGCGAATGGAATTGAAAAAGGGGGCGTGTTTTCTATGTGAATTGCACATGACACTATAGAGTTGTATTTGATGACTGTGTATTGCTTGGTAACTGTATTGGTGTGTCTGTTTGATTGTATGTACTTAATAGGAGCCAATAATTGAGAGTGAAAATGAAGCCCTTGAACACATGGGCCGGGTGGATGAAGGTGTGGAAGAGTTCTTTACTAAAAGAGTTCTTCCTGCTGATACCCTGTGAGTACATCCACCAATCTCTGTGGTCTGTTTAACTTGCACTGACACAAAACACTATTCAATGTAAATGAACAACCTCAATAAATGTTACGGTTATATCACACCGATTATATCATACCACAACATTTTAACAGTACATTATGTAATCGAATCAACACATAATGGAGTTCTTGTGGTTTTTTCTACAGGAAAAACGAAGATGAGATATCGGTTATAGTTCAAGAATCGATCCCTGCCAGCGCTGCATCTTGTCCACCTCCGACCAAAACATTGAGGAGAAAGCTTGGGGATTTCTTCACTCTAAAAAGGAGACGAGGCCTGAAAACCGAGACAAGCCAAGAGGGGCGTTCCAAAAAGGCGTCCATCGCTGATCTTATTCGTCCTCTCAGAGAGGCTGCTAGAGCAGACAAGAACAAAGTCAAGGAAAACGATAAAGAAAACGATAAAGAAAATGATAAAGAGAAGCAGAAAGAGAAAGCGGATGGTGCTACTACTGAAGATAAAGTGGTGGAGGAGACACCTGGTCCAGGTGTCCAGTCTGCAACACTCAGGAGCGATGCAGCCCCCCCGCGACGTGCCCTCAGAGAGGGGAAGTCACAGTCGCTCATCCTCCTGTCTGGATCAACCACATCTGGGACTAGCAGTACCAGACACACTGCAAAGGTAAGGTATATCTGCTTTGTGTTAATCAGAAAGTGCTTGTGTTTAGCAGAAGTTAGAGCGGATGTCTAGTGTACTTCAAATGTTTTTGTTTTTTGCAGAAAAACTACGAAGGCCAGCATAGCTTTGAACAAAAACTGAGTCTCATGCTGCAACGTATTGGTGTTACTAAATCACAGCCAGCAGAGGAACAGGTGTGGTATACAGCATGCATCATTTTACAGACTAACCATAGAGGAAATATACAGGGACAGCACCTGGTGAACCAGCAGTTATTACACTGGATGTTTTGATTTGGTTGATTCAATTAGTGCTAATGTCATTTGCCATCTTAGCACCAACATGTCAGTATGTTTCACCACATATGGTGCTTTCCCTGCAGTTCAGTTTGTCTGATGTGTTGGCATACAAAAGCAAATGAAAAATCAAATTATTTGATGCAATTCTCACAGAATCCTGAGGGAGAGATGAAAAAGGCTGACTCTGAAGGTAAAACTTTTTTTAGTTGAACATAATATTTAATGTTTTTATAAATGTTCGTCATTATTCTTTGCTTACTAACATTAACATTAGAATAGATATATAGAGATTAAATATCTTTCTATATATATTTATTTTACCTAGGAACTATAATTGACAATAAACCTGAGCCACCGCCTACTTTCACAAAACCACGGACAATGTCCACTTCATCAGGTAACACACTCACTGCACATTTTAAATTGGCTTTTTTATTATAAATTGATTATGATTATGAATACATCTTCTAAATAAATTGCGCATTTGCTCTCTCGTAGATACAAGACATCAAATTCGTCAAAGTGCATCCGCGCACGAGTCGGCAGGAAAGCCTGCCTTGCCTCCAAAACCACTCATCAAGCCCTGCCCACAACCTCCAACTTCAGGTCGCAACACACCAGAGAATGAGCTCACTAAAATACAGGAGGCAGACACATCTACACCTAGCAAACCCAGTTCCCCAGATCCTTCAGCCTCCTCTCCCTCTTCCTCCTACATCCTCAGTGCCACTACTCCCCCTACTGAACCCTCCATCTCAACCTCCATCCCTCGTTCAGATACTGATGCAACCTCTCCCCCGGCCCCTACCATTGCTCCCTCTGACACAGTTGTATGCACTGACGCCGTTGCACTTGAAACAACCTCTCCAATAGAGGCCACGTCTCCAGTGCTTGTGGATAGCAGTGCTGTTATCACTACAACCAGTGTGACTGCCACTGTCTCATCCTCACACCCCCTATCTTCATCAGCCATTGCCATTCCCACCAGGTCCACAGAAACGTTATCGCCTGTCCCTACGCCCAGTGCTACTGACACGGTCCCCTCCACATCTCCACTCTCTCCAACCACCATTACGATTCCCACCACAACCTCGGAAACATTATCACCTCTTCCTGTATCTTCCACTTCCTTCGAGTGCATTACTTTGACTCCCCTCAGTCCTTCAACAACATCAACAACAACAACAACAACCACACCTTTTGTCACCTCCTCTGTCTCAGGGTCCATTAGCGAGGGTTCTGCTGCCGCAATGCCACCCAACCCATCAACTCATTCACCGTTGCCCATTCCTAATGGTGCCCTCACAAACTGTACTGCTTCCATTTCTCATGTGACGTCTTCAGGCACTTCAACTGTGGACACAGCATCCGTAGTCTCAGCAGGAGTCTTCCAAAACACACCATGCTCCCCCACTGCTCATTCAGCCAGTACCATAACCCACGCTGACTTCATCTCAACCACAGATCTCTCCACCAGCTCTGGAACTCCAGCTTCATCCGTAGCTGCTCCGGCCCATGATTCGGTTCATACTTCATCTTCTTTCTGTAAAACTACAGTCCCGATGGACCCCATCCCCAGCACCGCACCAACAGCGCGGTCTTGCGTTAACACTGCCACTCATGTTACCAGCCCAGTAGCTACCGATAGCGCTAACTCTATTTTACCTTCTCCAAGCCCTCAGCCAGGCGTCCCCATCCCCTCAGACACCACCAATACCTCCTGCCCTAAGTCATCCACCTCATGTTCCACCGATGCAACACATCCATCCGATACATCCACCACTCATTCAGAAAACCTGGCATCAGTTAACCTTCCTGTCACAAACAGCCAAGGTGCAACACACTTGAGCAGCATCAGCAATTCTGAGGATACAGAAGTCCCCTCTGTTACTATGCCAACGGCAGCTTCTCCTCTGGATTCGACAAGTCCAACATCTAACAGCCAAGCTGAGGTTAACAATGTACAAAAACCACCAGAGGAAAAGCCCAGGCATGACTCATTAATAAAGGAAAAAGGTAAATGCTGAACATTTAAGTATATAGATGCCTTGATTTTAAAGTTGAATTAACGCTGACTATGGTGTTTTCTTTTAGCGACAGATAATGACGAAGACAGGAATGTTCAAAAGAATGGAAACAGACAAGACTCAGAGGATAGAAGCAACAAGCAGCCAGACGTGGAAGGAGAAAAAGCCCAGCAGAGTACAACAGCAGAGATGGAGGAATTCAGGAGCACTGATGGTAGCACCATGGGTAAAGAACCTGGACCGGAGAACGCTCTGCCTCAGAAAGATGACCAACAGAATGGGACAGAGGGCAGACCAGAGGCCGAGCAGCAAGATAAAACCAGTCCTATCAATGAAAAATAAGTTTTCAAAAAAGGCATACAATAACAATAACATAAACGTGGGACCAACTACTGTGAGAGGGGCAGGAGAGGCTACAGTAAAGGGTGTTATAAGGAGTGAGAGGGACTGCCACCTTACAGCACCACACCACAAACAGTGGGGCCATGGGACCAAAGAACCGCCATCCCCATTGGGTGACATAAGATAATCCAGCAGCGTCTTTGTCCGTTTTTTGTTGTTGTAGTTTTTTTTATGGATATGTTTGAATATCAAATTGCACGTATAATGATGTACTGTATGAGAAGAACTGTGGTAAAATATGTTTACAATTGATGGATGAGAGACATAAGCCTACTCTTGACTATTAAATGGATTGTTGATTTGGTCATTTAATGTTCTCAATTTACTCAAAGAAATATATGATGAAATGTATTCATTTACTGCTGATATGATCTGGATTAAAAATGGATAAAAGATTGTAAATTGTGTTCACTTAGCTAACTAGGCTTATGTGGTATTTGGTACAAAATAACGAGCCATGGCAATAAATAACAAATATCCATTGTATATAGCCTATAGA
>JAOPJH010000030.1:20010810-20027878 GCA_027122575.1 Merluccius polylepis
ACACACACACACACACACACACACACACACACACACACACACACACACACACACACACACACACACACACACCTTGAAGTTGATTTTTGCCGTTCCGCTTGCCACACGCTGGCTGAGGGTTGGCACGTAGATGCCGCCATAACTCTCACCAATGATGTAAAACTCATTCTGGGCGAAGTGTGGAAACTTCACAAAGAAATTCTGCAGCGCTAGGTAATTGTCATCAGCAACCTAAAAGACGAGACAAACATATGAATATTGTTCCGTTACATTAGCTCACCTGGTAATAATTACTTTAATCGTGCATTCAAATTGCACTCACCAGGTCATCGTTGGTCGTGTAGTTCTTGTGGTCAGAGTAAGAGTAGCCCACTCCCGCAGGAGCTTCAAGATACAAGACGTTGGCCACCTTGTTCCAGCTGAACTCGTTTTCGTAAAGCGTGTGTCCATCGTCGTGTACCTAAGAAACAAACCTCAAAATTCATTCAAGTCAGGGCTGGACTGGCCATCTGGCAGACGGGCCACTTTCCCACTTTTGTTTTTGTCTGACCAACCCATAGAACAGGTAGATCGGCCCAATCACTTCTTTAAACCCCAGTGTGATCGATTGGGGTGGGCCGGTCTGGGCCAAAATGCCAGGGCTGATTTTTCTTCCCAGTCCAGCCCTGATTCAAGTACATTCATGTTGAAGATACTCCACAACAAGCACTCACATGAAAGGGGCCATTTTCAGACAGGAAGCCATCCAGTGAACTACAGCCCGGGCCCCCATTCAGCCACAGAACCAGAGGGTCCTTTAGAGGGTCCCTCTGAGAGGTCACAAACCTGGAAAACAGAGCCCACAGCATGGGTCCACCACCTACATATTGCACATCTCCAAGTACACATCAAGCCAGACCCAATCTCATCTACACAGATGATGGAAAACATGCAAAATCCAAAATATCCAATTCTCCGAATAGGGCTGAACGGAGACATACACATCAGATTTGAGAATGAGTTGAAGTCATTATGTCAGCCCCAGGATGCTCGTGTTTCGTGAGGTCTACTCACCAGTAATGGAGGAACTTCCCTGGGCCAGCCTGGAGATAACCAGACCACTGCTGGTATTTGGGTTTGAAGGCCATGCCGGGCAGCACCTTCACTTCATCTGGGCCGTACTGGGCCAGCGTGCACACGGCAAACAACGCAAACACAAACATCGACAAATGTCGGGCCGACATCGTGACTTTTCCGTTAATAATCTACTGTTAAAATGACTGAACAATCAATCAATCAATCGATCGATAAATGAATAGTCTGCCTGCGGATTTCTGTTAAGTCGGCTACTTCCTGCACGGACAGACAACAGTGCGTAAAACAACTCAAAACGCGATCATATGACACTAACGGTCTGGAGCTGCGGTGTCACGTGATCAGTGAACAGCTGACATAAATCACTTATTAATGCGGAGATCCTTTATTTATTTATTTATTTATTATTGAGTCACACCTGTGTCAAATACACATCCAGTTGCATTAGTACACAAACTAGTCCAACAACTTTACAGCAATAATAATGCCGGGCTGTTTTATCATCTCAACCCGTGACTCAAAGAGGTAAGGATATGAAATACAAAATATATATATATTGAAGATGTATATACGAATATGAATACTAAAAAAAATACTATGTAGGCTAGATATGTTTCACTTGGTCTTGCCTCCGCTGTTTTGTTTTGTATGTATTATAATGCATCAGAGTTGTATGCATTAGACTTTTTTTTTAGCCGCAGGGAAATGAATAAAGCTCAATGTATCTCAGAGTTGACTTCTATACCTCGGGGTGTCACACCACACCTCAAAGCCTACTAATAATATATTGGTTTTAATGTTAAGTGGCACGTTATTTTTTTTTAAAACAACCTCAAGCTATTGCGCAAGGAGGACTTTTATTGTGAAGGCAGGCAAAAACCTTCCACCGGAAATAATGCTGCGTTCTTGCGGGGCTTCTTCCGTAAACGAGAAAGAGTCAAGATTATGGAGCGAGTTTTAAATGTCTTTTAGTTTTTCATCACATTTACTTTAAACTTACACGTATTGTCATCTCCGGTCGGCGGCGCCCACGGCGAGCAGAGGACCGTTACGTTATCCCGGCCGCCGCTGCCGTGGCAACAGTCCGGGAAAGGAGGATAAACATCTTTAACTCTGTAGTGTGTAAGGGGCGCTTGTTTTGGTTTTGAACGGAAACTTTTTTCCCCCCCCCTTAGACGTTGCAAAGTTGTTAAAACTGTCACTGACTAATTTTTTTAAAGAGACGGGGTGGGTTTTAACACTACGATATGTACGACGAGTTCATGGAGGCAATCACCTCTACCTCCACCGTGAGAAGTGAACGAAGCCTTGGGCTTCTCACCATCAAGTTTGTCACTTTGCTGCAGGAGGCGAAAGATGGTGTGGTCAACCTCAAAGACGTGAGTACTTAATTCTGGTGTTCCGCACGGCGGTTATTAGGTGCCTGCCGACTTCTGGGTTATATGCATGTATGCGGATGGGTTTGATTAAGGCGGGATTTGTTTTTTCCCGTCTTTTAGGCTGCGGACCACTTGGCTGTTAAACAGAAGAGACGGATCTATGACATCACCAACGTCTTGGAGGGCATCGGTCTGATCGAGAAAACGTCAAAGAACAGCGTACAGTGGACGTAGGTCTTCAACTTTATCTTTAAACGTTTCTGCGTGCTTGTACTTCGCCATCATACTGTGTGTGTGTGTGTCTCAGGGGTGTAGGGCTGTCCGGCAGCCCACAGGATGACAACAGGCTGACGCTGCTGAGGTCTGAGCTGGAGGACCTGGAGCACAAGGAGACCGTGTTGGACCAGCAGAAGGTGTGGGTGCAGCAGAGCATCAAGAACACCACAGAAGACTCTGGAAACTTGTCATATCCTTGTCCTACTTGTCAATGGTGGTCCCTTGGTTGCATATGTAAATGTGGGAATTTCACATATCCTTGTAATATATTAACTGAGGGGGGGGTTCTCATATCTTTGTTATATATGGCTATGTAGTATTTATTGCTTTGTGTAATGTTTTTCTATGCATTATTTCAATTGTACCTTAACTTATACCAACTTTTGCATATGTTAACCATGAAGATATCTGCAACTGTTTCAATGGTATTATAGTTTTCTCCTATTAAAACCATCATTTATATTTCCTCTTAGAAGAGGATCTTAAAAAAATAAAAATGATTTATATATATATTTTCTTGCTATGTAATTCATGGCCTAGATGATCACATGTCATATTCAAAGCAGAGTACATCTTAATGACCTCTATAGATTAGTCCTGATATCATTTGAAAATGCAGAACAATATTGTTGCTGTTGTTTGTTCTTTTACTTGAGTGTTGCCAACGTGTTTCTCACCAGGTAATACCCTCCTGGTAGTACGGGCTCCTCATGGCACATTGTTGGATGTCCCCATACCCAAAGCTGTGAGTGCTGCTACTATACAAATTGTCATACACATGTCATACTGTCGTACATAATCATGCTGGCATAACCTACTATTTTGGAGTAATCTGGTGCGTGCCCTGCGTTTGCGCTCAGGTGGAGGACTGTGAGGAACAGTATCAGATTCATCTGAAGAGCGTTAATGGTCCCATTGACGTTCTGCTCATCAACAAAGACCCCACTGCCTCGGCTCCTGTTTCACTGCCGGTGCCACCCTCCCGAGATCTGTTCTCCAAAAGCAAACGTGCAGCTTCTTCTGAGGCAGCCCACCAACTTAAAGCAAGGGGCAGACAACCCACCTCACAAGGAACCCAGCCTGTAGAGTCCCTACCATCTGCTGCTGCTGTGTGCAGTAAAACAGGTCCACGAGAAGGTGAGCAAATAGAACAAATGTTAAGTCTGTGAAATCAAATCGGGGGGTACAGTTACTACTAACTAGTCACAGTTCTCTCTTCTATCTATTTCTTTCACTCACTCATTATAATGTGATTTGTATGATCACAGAACATCACACAACGCATATTCCCTTCTCTCTGCAGACACAAGTGCAGATATAATAGCAGATCTAATGACTTCTGAAGGTATGTGCACTACTTTTATCATATGGTAAAGTCTTATTAGTGTGCCACGCTGTATCTGCATGATGGTACCACGCACAATCCTGTTCTCAACTCTCTCTCCTTAGTGTTCACCCCCCTGCTCAAACTTTCTCCTCCCCCGAGTGAACGTGACTACAGCTATAATCTGGACGAGAGCGAAGGCATTTCTGATCTCTTTGATATCCGTGTCCTCAAAACTTGACTTTGTCAAGTCAAACTAAAAGGCAAGCAAAAATTGTTGACCATGACCTTGGTAATGTATAACATATCAGAGCTTACACTTACAAACATATAATTTGTTCAAGTCATCATTTGTCCCTTCGGGGGAGTCCATTCACTACAGCATGTCATCCATAACATTGTTTTTTGCTTTTAGGTTATGTGATTCCTGAAAATATTAAAATCACATCATCATCGACATAAAATATATCATCATTGATATATTTTCAAATATGTTTTGTATGGTGCTTGCAATTTTGTCATTTGCTTCAAACCTTATGCTTATTTCTTAGACTCTCTGGTATATCACTACTGCCTTAAGACAATCCCTTTTGATACAATGGATAGATGTAAATACATTTTTATGTCCAATGAACATTAAGGGAAACCAAGAAGTTTGTTTAGGTAAAACAAAACCAAAATAAGTATTCGTATTCCCTCGCTCTGTACCTCTTATTTTATTCACTCCTGTCTATTCTGTATCATGTGACCATGTGCTAAATTACTTGCTTTGAGTGGTTTAATGGAAACCTGAAATCTAATGAGTAAAACATTCAGATTGTATTTTCAATAAATGTGATGAAGCCAATGCATTCTCCATTATCATAATCACCCAAGCCACCACCACCACTACCAGCACACACAATGATGTAGATAGAGCACTGCCATCTATTGGTGCACAAATAAAACTACAGCCATACAATAGAAAATGTATGTCACACAAACAAACTAAATATAATATGCCATCTGCATTTGTGTATGATGGTTCTACTTGTGGGTAAGTCTTTAGTATGAAGAGGCAGAAAGTTCAAAATCCAATGTAGAATGGGAGAATGTATAAGACAGGATAGCACCTATACTTTTATGAAAGTGTTTGTGTGGGAGCTATTAAAATGAACACATTAAAAGTCAAGACTACATGCAAATTGTGGCAAAATATATCACTATAGGGACCCTGTAACAACCACAAACATCAGGCCTCCAAGTACTGGCCCCAACCTAATCACAGCAAAACCAAAAACTAACACATACTGCCATGTAACACCTTATTAGACCTCTTTTGAGTCTAAAAGAGTACAATGTGACGCTGACCCCTGTGACAAACCAAGTGGGAGAGATTTGTACTGGACACAGTCTATATAACAAGATATATTGCAGGTAAACCTGGTGAGAGACACTTCTGTGGCGGTGACTTATTTATAATGTATAATATATAGCCAAATACAAAATTATAACAATGAAAAAAACTGTGTATATGTGTGTAAGAAAATACATACAATTTGTCTTGATATATCTGAAAACTTGGAAATAAAACATCTGACAAGGTCTATATATGCTTTAATAATAAATAAATGAATATACATATATTGAAAAAACACGTGCTTGGAATTTTTTATTTACAATTCTGTATTGTTTATTTGTATGTTGAGTGCTTTAGTGTAAAGTTTCAGTAACATTATTTTAAAACACATTTGCTTAGATTGGGTTACCTTTCTGTATTGGTTGAATCACAAGTGTTAGTTTTAGTGTTATCAACAATTGCATTATTTTGCTTTGGCAGTGTTTTGATACATCCATGCCAATAAAGCACATTCAATTGAATCGAATGAGAGAAGGCGAGAGTCCGGGATCCGGTTTCTCATTGAATATTCCTGTGGCCAACCGAGCCGGGCCGTACTGAGTGACTGCTGTTCCCCGTGCTATCAATAATAAAAGAGGAAGTTATTGTCCCAAGCAGGCCACAGTATCACACAGCTAAAGGAAGGGTAGAAGAGGGGTCCTTTCAAGCAGCCCTCTAGGGTTTCAGCCCCACCAGACTGATGGTCTGGGGCCGAGGGGCCCACTGCCGTCCCCCTGTGTACAGAGCATGATTGTATGACTGGACAGGTCGAGGGATACACGCGTCCAAAAGGTGACAAGCTGCACAGAGTCCTGCTGGCCCTGGAGCAGGTAAAACTACACCCCCACTGAACCAGAGTCACAGGATGAGTCCCAGCGGAGAGAGGGTTCAATAAAGAATTAGTCAGTAGGAGACATTAGACAGGGGGAATGGGGCTGGATATCCTGTGTGTGATTAACTTGATCCAGATTTTCACCTTGCTGGAGCAGCCAGCTGACATTGCTGACCTCTGTCCAGCTGTATAATACAAAAACAAAATAATACATTGAATTGGAAGTGTGACTAAAGATAACAAAATTACAAAAACCTAAGCTATTCTTTTATGTAAGAATATTATTCTTTTTTTAAATTACAATTTTGGATTGAAAATAGGTGACATAACATCAATGGCCAGGGTCACTAATGAAATAGGACACCTCTGAAACCTATGAGACATTTGAGCAAAGTTTACCAAACCAAGAAAAAACAGAGGGGGATAGAGGACGTGGGTGGGAGGGGTGCAGGACGAGAGAGTGAAATGGAGAGAAAGAAGGGGACATGGCCAAAAAGAGGGTGAGCCTGAGCACCACTGAGACCTGTGGGTTGAACATGTTGACAAGCCTACAGGGCATATTTGGAGGACTCAATGAGCAATAACTGGTAAGTTCTACAAAACATTTATTACATTATAATAGTGCCATTTTATTGTTTAAGTGTGTACACACGGGCTATGTATTAGCTGGGCATTATAATTATTTGTTATTATTTGCTTGCATCTGATAATGTATTCCTTTTATTATTTAATTAAATACACCCCGCATTTGAAAACTTAACAGAACTCAACTTGTGAACTAGTATTTCTGCGGTTTGTCGCAAAGTGCAGAGTGAAAGTAGTAACGGCAGGGTGGCCGGTCATTAAGGTTTAATTCACCCTCTGCAGTGAGATGCTTTACTCTCTATCGTGTCCCTCTCTCTTCACAACAGAACGGCCACTTCTCTAAACATGTATGTCTGTGTGTCGTCAATGAAAGAAACCTGACTTTAGCGAGTCCAAAAGATGTGACAGGACTTTGTGCACACTGGCATGAGATAGAGATGGCAGAGAACGGGCTGGGCAGGGCTACCATTGGACTCACCGGATTCACCATCGCCATAGTTTGGATTAATCTTCTGGGTCAAGCTCTTCCTGAGAGGATAGGTGAGCTCCCTGTGTGGCTTGTATATACAATACAATAAAATAATCATATTTTTGTATGCGTGTTACATAACGCTGGCCCCTCGGATATTTCTTTCAGGTGAAGTGAATGATCCGAGAAGTGAATTTCTCAAGGAGCTGCTATCAAAATGGAGTAAAGGAGGAGGTTTGAACAAGAATCCTCCTGTGCAGGACAGAGAACAAGACCTTCACCCTCTGGTGAGAAGCATCATGGGTGGCCTCAAAAGCCTTGGTCTCTTTCCCAGGAACCTGGGCCCGGCCTCTCTGAACAAGCCGGTGGACAGACATCGTCTGTCCAGCTTCCTCTACAACATTTCCCAGTATCTCCAAGAGATGGGTGCTGAACTGGAGGAGGGACAGCTGCCGTCCAGTGAAGAGCAGCTTTGGGAGAAGGTGCTGCAGAACTTCATCCAGTCCGAGGGCAGCGCCACACAGAATCAGTGGAATGGCCAAGGCCCCCCGCGCCCCAGCGTCAGACTCCAAGACTGGTTTTTGTCCCTTCGGGGGAGTCCACACTGGGACTGGCTGCTGGGACTACTGGAGAGCCTTATCTCGCTTTCTGAACGTCAGCCCCAGAGGCCCATTCTGGCTTTTCTGTCTCAGAACTGGAGGACCGTGAGCGCCATGCTGGACGCCATGCTCCAGGCGCTGGTCAGTGGAACCTACGGCCAGGCTAGCGCTGGCCTGCAGGGCTTCATCTGTGCACTGAAGGGTCGAAACGACTGTTCATTCAACGTCAGCTGGCTTCAGCAGCTGCTGCTGTTCTTGGAGACCCGTAGCTGGAAGCCAGTGGTCAGTGTGCATCCGATGGGAGAAGGGGGCGAAGGCAACCGGGCGTCTTCGGCGTCCGGACGTTTGAAGCCCTTCAGCCTGCCCCCCGAGGCCACGAAGGAGGAGGTGAACGCGTCTCTAGGAGTCCCAGAGGAACCATGGTCCCTAGCGGACGACCTGGGCTCCATGCAGAACTTTCTCTTGCACGCCTTGTCCCGCTCGGGTGGAGGAGACAGGTCCGGCCCGTTGGTAGAGAAGAATCCCGCTCTTGTGCAAAGACTGGATGGGTTAAGGAGGGGCCTCCTGCACAGGGTGGGCAACACAGTCTACAGCAACCTTAGAAACAAAGTGTCGAGGGTCACCATGGCACTGCTGGATGATGTCAGCAGTCGGGTGGAGCTCCCTCACCCTAACCCTCAGGGGAGATGCTCCGTGGGTGAGTATAAGCACACCGTCATACTGTTACATCAACATTATGAAGGATCAGAGGCCAGCCGTCAATACAACACAAGGCTCAGGTTTTTCCATGTTTGAAGGAATTGCAGCGTGAATACATAGATTTGAAAAACATATTATAGTGGACTGTGTAATGTAAGCTCAGATTGAAGATGCTCTGAAACACTGATACACACAGTCTGAATCCAATTATAATACACTTTAATGTACACACTAATACAGGAGTTTAGTCTGTTCTGAAGAAAAGGAGTATGTGAGACACAAATGGCAGGATTACCAAGTGTTTGTTTCAATTAGTTGGAAATAATATACTTTTGTCTTAAACTGCCTTGTGCCTTAACTAAAATAATTCCCTAATGGTCAAAGGCAAAAGGTATTTCTAAACGCTATAGAGCGATTCTGTTTTCCAACTAAAGAAAAGCTAATACTGCGACTGTGCTTTAAGACCATTAGCTTTATGTTGCCCATTGAAAGGACCTCTCATACCCTGGATCCCTTGGCCCAGCTAATCTCTTAACTCTCTCAGCGATGCCAGTAACACTATATCCTGGCCATTGTTAGTGCCAATATGCTAATACATCAGGTATAATTGTATGTTGAATAGACCTCCAGTGGATTTTTTTCCATCATTCAGCAGTTCTCTCACCTGATTGAGCTGTGATTTTAAAATTCTTTCATAATTTGCTCCACTACTTTTTCTCCAAGGTGACCTGAGACAGCTAATTCTATGGTAAGACAATATTATCAGTGCAATTCACTTTATGATCAAATATAATATAATGTAATATTATAAAATATAATATATTATTATAATTATAATTATATATTATATATTAATTATATTATAATACTATAATATAATATACTATAATATACTATAATATAATATAATGTAATAATATCACTGATGCACAGTGCCCAAGCCAATGGGTCCTATTGGGTCATATATAATATTAACGTGTGTCTCCTGTCCACCTGTGGACGTGGAGGGGGATAAGACACAACGTGACGTGGAACACCGAGGCCTTAGGGTTCAGTTCCCACGGACCCCCCACCGCCCCTCCGTTCCTGTCCTGCCCCGACGCCGGGGGCGACCACAGGTCCTCCGGGCCGCCCGGCGAGCCGTACGCGGCGGCCCACGGACCAACGCTGCCGTACAGAAAACAACAACAGCAACGCAACGTCTCCACCGCCGCCCGTCGCTCCGGGCTCCTCCAGCCCGGGACGGCGGCCGCAGACCCCCGGGGAGAGAGGGCCTCCGAGTCCTCGGTGTCCGCGGAGATCCTGGAGGCGGCGTGCAACGCTTCCATCCCCGGGCTGACGGGGGTGTCCAACTTCACCGTCTTCCTCTACTGTAACCTGTTCCAAGCGGAGAACGGCTCGGGGGACCTGGTGCTGGCCGACTTGGGACCCGACCTCCACGCCACGTGCTCGGACGCCGCGTGGTACTTGTCCGCCGCGGAGGAGGATTTCCTGTGGGTGCACGTGTGCAGCGAGTTCTTCGCCCACGAGTTCAACAACACGGTGTGTGCCAACTCCTCTTTCTGGCTGCAAAGAGTGCATCAGGTAAGCGAGGGACTCATTTACAATTTCATCTGTACAAATCGCAATTTTGTGTCATTTATACATTTAATTAAAATTTAAAGAATCAATTTTTCCCCCCCATCCATTAATGATAAGGGTTACATTTATTTCATGAAGCTTTTCTAGATTGTATGTTATATTTCCTAACAATGGCTTAATGTTGGACATACTGGAATCATTTCCAGGCCGCAGTGACGAAGGGCTATCATTACTTCAACCAGTCCAGCATCAACGACCTGTGTGTCCAGCTGTCCACGGAGACAGGGAGGGCCACGGCGGCCCCGGACGAGGGCTGTCTGAATCGGCTGGCCATCAGGGCCCTGACCGCCCAGGACTTCCAGCGCTGCTTCCTCCCCAACGACTCCGCCCTCGTCGCCGCGCTGTGTGGCCAAGCCGCCCTCCCGGAGCGCCACCTCACGCTCTCGGAGGGCAGCTGGGCGGCGGAGTACTGCTCCAAATTGTACAACGCGTCGTCGTCGTCGCACGTCCCAGAGGAGATCTGCGACTACAGGAAGTGGGAGCTGCGGCGTTTCAACAACTCCACCCTGCTGGAGATCTGTGGCCGTGCGCAGGGGCTGAGAGAGTACCTGTGTGAAAATGCGTCCCTTCTGCAGCAGCTGCAGCAGTTGCGGCCCGACATACCTGGGTTCTCTGAGCTGTGCGCTGCCAGGGAACCGGAGGACCCGGACGCCGGGAAATGTTTCCTGCAGAGGTTCTTCGAGCTGCTCCCGGCCCCGTACGACTTTGACATGTCCCAGCTGTGCGTGGATCCCGGCCCGCTGCTGGTGGAGGTCTTGCAGAAGCTCAGCGTGTGCGAGCTGGAGGACGGGGGCCCCGGAGGGGGCTGGCTGGGAGCGCTGGGCTATGTGCTGCGCGTGCTGGACTTCATGGTGGGAGTGTCCGCGGGCCTGGAGGAGGGAGAGGGAGAGGCCAGGCAAGGGTTGAGTCAGGCCATCCTCCTCTCCAGCCTCCTCGACAACGGCTCCTTCTGGGCCTTGCTGCAGCCCGAGGCGTCCCTGAGCGTGCTTCACACCGTGGCCGTGTTCCTCCGCAGGGAGCAGGACCCCGCCCTCAAAGAGAACCTCCTGAGTTGCTTTAGTGTGAGATGCGTTCATACTTGCGCATATACATGCACATATACATGCACAGGAAGTCATGCACTTAATCATATTTAATGATAATCAACACTGATGTTCTGTCCCGCCAGCCTCTGTTGTGGGAGCTCATTCAGAGCGAAGACAACTCCTCTTCTCTCCGAGTTCTCATGCAGGTGCGTCATCATTACTACACACAGCTATGCTACCAATGTTAATTGTCACCTGATTTGGCATTGAATGTGATTGTAATGACCTTAATGTCCCCAGGAGTACCTCCAAATGCCCAGGGAGAGCATCCGCACCCTGGTGATGTCTGCTGAGAAAGACGCCGTGAAGAGATTCCTTTCCCATATGCATCAAAGCTGGGATCAGCTTCACGTCGAAACCGCTCAGGTATAATTGCCTCTGGCTTTCTTCGACCGCTTGTCACAGATCTCTGGAGAATACATTAGGAACCACGATTATGATACAGACTGTAATACTGCGATAGTATTGGGAGTGTATGCGTTCCAGTGGTTTCTTTTCCTTTTCTCAAGGTGTCCCAGAAGGAGCTACAAGCCATGGAAACGATGACAGCTGCCTTCATTCATAAGTTCCCTCATGTGACTCCAGAACTCTTTGTGGACCTGTCTCAGTTTATTCCTTTCATGTCTGTCTCCGACATTATGACCTTTCCAGCCTCTCTCATCGTCAATGACAGTGTGTGAGTTATGAAACCTTTGTTTCTTTTAATATATATATAAAATAGTATAATTTTAGGGTTTCAGATTCTGACAACCGGTGACTTATTGTTATGAAGGTTGATGGCCATTCATGATCGCAGTTCAGAGATGAAGTTGCCCCAGAAACAGGCCTTTGTCAAGAGACTACTGCAGTCAAGTGTTGTGGGTGATGTCCCAACATGGCCACCGTACTTTCTCAGCTCAATGCTCCCACTGCTACCGTACCTCCCAGTCAGCCGCTTTCAGCAGCTCACCTCTCAACAGGTCAGTGGGTTCACAAACGATGTGTGATACTGGACCTTCTGAAATTGTTTCCCTCCAATTTTGCTGATGTGACACCTGAATATCGAATATCGGATGAGGATTTTTTAAAAGTTATGTCATGTTATATTATCTGATTTCATCTAATCTTAATCTCCCCCCCCCCCCCCCCCCAGCTGACCCCTCTGGTGGAGCTGTTGGCCAACAGCAGCTTGGATGGCACCAGGGGACGGCATGTTCTACGGACCCTTCTGAACCGCAGGAAGAACCTCACCGGGGATAACATACTGAGGTACAGCTCCTCCATGCTTCATCCGCAGCCCAGCGATCGCAGCTGTGCTGTGTATAACAGCGTAGCGCTATCTGTCTGCATGTGACAGGTTGGGAGTGCTGGCGTGTTACCTGGATCCAGCCTACCTGGGGCTCTCTCTGCACGCTGCATCCCAGTCTTCTGGTCTCTGGCAGCAGCTGGCTCGATGCGTGTCCGAGGGCCACGTCAGTCCCACCGGCCGGGTAGGGTTCAGAGTGATACTTGTGTCCATTAGTGATGCACTGTTAACTGTTCTACCCAAATGAGTACATAGGCCTGTTGAACTGTGTGTTTGTGCAAGCGTGTATGCATATATTATGTATGCATGTGCATGTGCGTGTTTGTGTATGCCTGCATGTGTGCATGGGTCTCAATGTGTGTATTTATGTGTGCAAAAATGTGTGTATGGGTCGCGATGCATGCATGTGTGTGTGTGTGTGTGTTTGTGTGTGTGTGTGTGTGTGTGTGTGTGTGTGTGTGTGTGTGTGTGTGTGTGTGTGTGTTAGCTATCCACATGGTTACTCCCAGCAGTTGAAGCGCTAGATGCCAGCAGCATGTCCTCTGCGGAGCTGTCAGCGCTAAGCGGTCTGTTACCCCAGCTAGGAGCATCCTTCTTGCAGTCGCTCTCCACGAAGCAGCTCCTAGAACTTCTGACACGACCAGGACTACCAAGTTACCTGCCAGCTCAGGTCACAAGCCCATTTGATCAAAACCGTATGCCTTGAAAACCATTAAAACTACATATCTACCTGTACAGAACAACACTGCTACTAGAGACTGCTTTGCTTTTGAATTTGCATGAAAGCTGTTCACCATGATGCTCAATACCTTCTTTAGGCTTCTCAACTGTTGTTGAAAATCTCAAAGGACACAAACGTAAGTGCCCATTCCTACCATTTACCACCATATAAATGATGTTGACATAGGCACATGCTGGTTGACGTGTGTGTGTGTGTGTGTGTGTGTGTGTTTCTGTGTGCCAGCTCACTATGGAGACTCTGTGCCGGCTGAAACCCTTACACCCTGGTCTGTCCCTCACTGTGCTGAAGAACCTGGGCTGGTCTGAGATCAGTGTTGATGCTCCTTGCCAGTGTTGGAGACAGATTGTTTCTGAGCTGAGACCGGGCCAAAGAGCCATGGTTTACACTGCACTGCAGGAGGTAATGCAGCTCCACATAATGTGCTGTTTTCTCTCTCCACGTCTGCATGGATTGCATCTCAATTGATCCTGGATGCTTTTTGTTTCTATTTCTATCTATAGTCTTTTAAATGCGACCACCCACCTGGCACTTCTCGAATGTTTTTATAACACAGAACACAACAAATACCTGCCCTATATGTCTTCCATGTGCTTTTCCTTGTTGTCGTTGTTTGTCTGTTTCCCTTTTGTCTACGAATAGATGGTTCCAGGCGGAGGCGTGAAGAACGCCTCGCTGCTTCCACATTGTCTCCTGTCCTTCGTCCCGCTGAGGAAGCTAATGGAGGCGGTGGATGGTGAAGCGGTCCTGAAAGACCTCCGCCCATACAGAGACGTCCACTGGTTTCCACAGCAGGTGAGCAGTCAGCTTTGACGGCCCTTTGTGCGACTCTCCAAACAGGACATCGTCGGTGTGATACAATGGGGTGGTGGCTGCCTGTAAAAAAGAGAAGGTGCTAGCAAAGGTCCAGGCTCCCATTAATCTGGAGCTCATTGGATATGCGTCAAGTGTTACGGATATGAATACACCACACGCATCAATCACCATCAAGCTAATTAGTTTGGATGTCGTACAATATAGTCCCACGGGTTGTTATGAATTAGTAATAGCCACTTCAAAGACATTTTGTCACAGCCAGGGCTGCATGGGGCTGGTTTCCCTGACGGAATAGTATACCACCATGGGTCACTTTCATATTGATCACTATAAATAAATAGTTTTACAGAGTTTTCTTTCTCATTATAGTTTAATTTGTATTCACTATTGTTTGGTAAGAAGAAGCTAGTTAACATTTCTTTTGTCATTTTCATGACAATATTATAGCTTACTTTCATGCGGGAAAAGGCTTCAAATGTCATGGCATTTTGGAATAATCATGAACATAATCAGTACAATTTGTAGGACTTTTCATCAGTGAATTTTTTTAAATAATTAAACACTTCACAGGTTTCTTAAGTAAGACATGTCAGCACATTTAAAAATCACCTTTTTAAGGAGATTTAAGGAGTGCAACCTGAACTGAATCAGCCCTACAACATTGTATGTATTTCTTTAATAGGCCCAACTTCTGTTCAAGAAGATCCAAGGAGTTAAACGCATCACCAGAGAATATGTTCAGTAAGAAGAGATAACTTTCCATAGCATTTTCAATGCAAACATACAAAGAAGTGTTCATTTTGTGATCATGTAGACATCAAAATATGTCAATATCTTTTGGTTGTAGGGATTTGGGTCACATGACCAGTGGAATGAGCTGTGATTGGATTAGGCTTTGGACCAATGACACAGATTTTTCAAAGTTAGTTAAATTGGTCAGTGATCTTCCTGGAAATTTAAGACCTGCTCTGGTGAGTAAAAAACAGTAACACCCAAACCCATAAACATTAAATATATATCTCAATTACATTTCCATTATTTATTAAATTGGTCAAATACTAACAAAATCAATGCTTAGCAGTTTATTTAGCTCAAATATTAAATAATAATATGAATATATTTTAATAATTCATCTCGAGGTTCATATATGTATGTATTTTACAACCAGCGGAAATGTATTGTGGAAGAACTGAGGATCCACCCGGAAATCAACCTGGATGATCTTAACCCATGGTTTGCTGCAGGTTTACCGTAAGAATGCACAACATATTTAGTATACATATTTACCATCAGTGATGTATTATCTATGCATAATGAATCGACTGTACATTTGTATTCATCTGGTTTGATAAGACCTGTCATTCAATGAGACCACATCCTTTGTTCCAGAGTTACGATGACAGAAAGGCTCTCTAACACATCTTTGACCAGGATCCTGGTTCATATCAAGAGGCACTTCCCAGACTTTCTGAAGCTGCCCCGTTATAAGCAGATGCATTTAGCTGAGCAGGCCATGGCTGTACTGGTAAACACATGTATAACCTACTGTAAAGATATTACATCTCTATTGTGATTTAGTTTGGTTTTGATGATATGAACATATTAAGTATTATTAAGGGTCAAAACCTCTAATAATAGTGGCTCAGTGATAATATAGAGTGAAAAGATGTGAAAAGACCTTAATGAACTATACATTATTCTTTATTATACATTATATGCATTTAGGACTCAGATATAATGTAATAATATCACTGATGCACAGTGCCCAAGCCAATGGGTCCTATTGGGTCATGTGAGTCACAAAATACGTATTCTGGTTATCTCAGATAACCAGAATACTGGTTTTCTGAGTATTCTGGTTAGGGTTAGGGTTACTCAGATAACCAGAATACGTATTCTGGTTATCTGAATGTGTTCAGATAACAAGAATACCAATATTTATAATTTAGATGTTGGTATTTTTTGTCCTTACAGTGGGTTTGTTTGTGGTTTTGTTACAGGGATCCTTTAAGTCTCTCGCTGAGGGGGAGATAGAGGGGGACACTCTGGACCTGCTGGGTCCCTTGGCCCCCTTCCTGGAGCGTGGGACTTTGTCCCTGGTGGACAGGGAGGATTTCACGGTGCGACTGGATGACGTGAGAGGTTACTGCCTGCCCAGAGAGACCCTGAGGGATCTCAGCACCCTGCTGACTGAGAGGGAACTGCTGGGGTACAGGAACACAATGCTTTGGTCTAGTGGTGCTTTATTGTAGGGTCTTAAAATACAATAACGTACAAAATAAATAAATACTGTGGTGGGTAACCTGCCAAGTTACGCCCATTTTTCGGTGGTATTTACGCACATATGACCTGCATTTTACCTCGTGTTATTTGCGTTTTACCTGCATCTTACCACAAAACTGTGTACTGTAAAAAAAACCATATATAAACAAGTTTATATAGCAAGTTTATTAAGATGAATTAAGATGAATCATCTTGTTTTCAGGGGGCTCCAGAAATATGCAATGCTTGTGTTATTTTTGTGTTGTTGTCACTGGACAGGAGTCGAAACATATTTGACAGTAACAAAAGATGAATAAATAATTATGATATATTATGCATGAATGACTTTATGAATGGTTATATGTGAATGTTTTCCAGGGACCCATCGAAGTGGGAGGTTGAGGATGTGGAACATTTAGGCAGGCTGGTGTTCACTCTCTCAGCCAAGCAGATCAATTCCATCCCCCTGGTGAGTTGAGTGAGTTGCTGGTTTAACACACACACACACACACACATGCACACACACGCACGCACACGCACACACACACACACACACACACACACACACACACGCACACGCACGTACACACACACACACACACACACACACACACACACACACACA
>JAOPJH010000030.1:20050740-20062580 GCA_027122575.1 Merluccius polylepis
GATTAGGTCCCTTACAGCCCTTCCATCCAAAAAACGTAGCGCTATGCATAAAGTTTGCTCTGATGTGAGTGCTCGTCTGCGGTGTGTGAGGTTGGTGATATATGGCCGGAGAATGTGATTGAGATAAATGATACTGTTGGATGAAAAGCGGTAGCGTTGGAAAAGATATTCGTCTGGAAATGATAAGGCGTCTAATCTGGGTCGGAAGATTCTCTCGCGACGTAAAGCATTTCCAATCAATACGGCTTCGATGTCAATCGGATTGCGAATGAATGGGCAATCCATGTCTAACCGCTTCCTCGTGTGGGAGGAGACAGGTAGAAACTCTGGGTTTCTTAGAGTAAGCCTGCCAGCGAGCAGGTTAGGTTCACAGAGTAAGTTACCGCAGTAACAGACCCAGAGTTTAAGTTACCTCTCTTTCTGGAACGGATAACTCAGAGTTTCCCTCATCTCAGGGTTAACAAACTCAGAGTTTTCACATAACCCGCTTTCTGGAATACCCCCCTGGTGAGAAAGTTGTAGTGGTTGGTTCAAAAGTGGTGGCAGCAATGTTGGGCTGCTCGGTGGACGTTGTGAGGACTTGGGAAAGGTTGTGAGTATAGACAATGAAACAAAACAACAAAACAAATGACATCATACAAACATGTCAACAAAACAAATAATAATTATTAATTATTGACCTATGTATCATTATTGTTTTGAAATTTTAAAAAGTTGTCATTCAAATATAAAGTTGTCATTCAAATACGTTTCAATTTTCTCCTTCCATGTAAAAATGGTTTGTAGGTGGTAGGGCGTATACCTTCGGCCAAAGTGGAGAAGAGAGGTGCACTAAACACAGGCCCCATCCCTGCCATGGTACTGGCCCGGATCTCGACATTGTACTGCGTGGCTGGTCTCAGGTTATTTAACACGGTGCTCTCCAAGCCTCCGGTGGCTCGCACCCTTTGGTGGTACCACTCCTTGGACCGCCGGCTGGCCGAGTCGTACTCGCTGTAGCTAATCTTGTAGTCGCGCAGCACCCCATTGCGAAGCTCCATCTTGGGAGGCTATAGGCAGCGCAGGAAACAATGCAATACATACGTTATTATAGTCCAAGTGCTCATATACCCGCACAACTTTTTTTTGCTGTGACATCTGAAAACACAAATTTGAAGGAGATATCAAACAATAAAATGTACTTAGATCATTAAAAAAAAAGAATGGCTTTGTGGCAATGCTCCAAAAACTTTGAGTTTACCTTCCAGGTGACTTTAATGCTACGAGGCGTCAGGGCCTCCAGCTGTATATCCAATGGGGGGCCTGAGGGAGCTGGAGACAAAGGAGAGTCATGAGACGGCGACTCATCCATCCTCATCCAATTGTAACAACTTTGAACGGTATGCCATGATGAATAGCTATAATAGCACACAACTGAGACCACACACACACACATCTAAATAGGTTCACCTGCTTCTCTAGTGGTGACCGTGACGACATTGCTGGCCTGGCTCAGGCCCTCGCTGTTGACAGCAAACATCCGAATGTCGTAGCTGGAGTACGGACGCATGTCGATCAAAGTGACTTGAGGCTGCAGAGTGTTAATTATCTTGACCGTTGTGGCCGTATCCCAGGATGCTGTGCGACAAGAAAAACCACCAGGGCCATCATGGCTCATCAATAAGTAAAAGATCCATACTGCAGTGGTTGCACAACATCTCACACACACATGCACGTACACACAGACACACACACACACGCATGCAAGTATTTTTGGGGTATATGGGTTGTTGTGAATACGCAACATGTTGTGTTTACATGTTTTCTTTTTAATGTTGATCCTATAGCCTGTTATGGAGCTCCCCCCATCTGGGCCGGGCGTCCACCGGATCGTGATGGTCTTCTCCGTCACTTCTCTGGCCACCAGTTTGGCCGGGTGCGGACGACCTGTATGCAGAGGCATGAATGTTGTCATTGAAAAACAAAGTTTAAAAATGTCCAATGTCCAGTTTTCATTGTCATATGAGCTTCTTTAAAGTAAAATATAAGGCAAATGACAGGGGTTCTGTGTCTTTTATTTACACACAGAACCCGATGAAGTGTCCCCTGACCTTTCATTCAGTCTCACCTGCCACCACGCGCAGTGTCGTCTCGTGTTTGTGATCATTGAACCAGCCGGGGATGTCCACGCGGCAGCCAAAAATGCCCGATTCGCTGAGCTGCACCTGCTGGATGGTGAGGGAGACATCGCCCCGGTTCAGGTTCCCCATGAGCTTGTAGCGCTCCGACTGCCTGCTGACCACCGATGTGCTGTCTGCCTTGAGCACCTCGTCGTTGCAGCCGCTGTTGGGGATGGGCCCGCGGCCCCAGCACAACGCCAGTCTGCCGTAGTACGCCGCGTCGTAGGAGCAGGGCAGCGTCACGTCCTGGCCCGCCGTGGCCGTGACTGTGGTTGTTCCACCGACGCCTCCTGAACAAAGTCCATCCAAATGCAATATAATTGGAACTACTTTAAAGCTGCACTATGTACGTTTTCCCATGCGCGATAGTGAGGCTTGAGTTGTAGCTACGGTTTTAGGGATATAATTTTCAGAGTTTTCCTACGGTGGGATTTTTTTTTTCTTGAGAAATTATTGTGTATTTTCAAGAAACGATGTTACATAGTGCAGGGTTAAAGCAGATATTTTTTGTTAATTTTTTACAAATGACGAGAAGGGAAGACAACTTATCATATCTTACACATTTGAGTCAATAAATACATAATGACCTGACTTTGCAGGCCGGGTTAAATGTTTTTCACTGCTTTTGGGTATTTTAATTTCTTTTATACTATTTTGGATCACATCTATCTTGAAAGTATTACTTCTTGTTATGCTTTTACTTTATATATATATATATAATTTTTTTCTATTATTTCCTGAAACAGTGGTCTTTTGGTCTTTTTACATCTCTAATCTCCATTTTCATATTTGTTTCTTTATTTCTTTATTTTTGTATTCATTTATATTAATTTATGTAAATGTATTTATTTCTATAGAAGTCCACAGTCACCAACATAAAAAAAAATATTGTCACATTATTTCCTAGTCCTTAACGGCGTTCATCATTTAGAAATAGATCAATTAAAGATGAAAATAACATGATATTGACTTTGAACGATTGAAACGTCTTACCGAGAAGTAGACAGAGGCCCACCATGCAACCAAAGGTCACGCACCAGCAGTTGGCAAGGACACCCATTTTGAATCAGCTCAATATTCTTACTAGAAAACCCCTGAAGTCCAACGCTACTAAGTCGAACACACAATGCGTTTGCGGCTTTGAAACCTCTCCAAGGCACATGACCAACAATTTGCTCACACCGACAACTTCTGTTTCGCTAAAGGATAATGAAGAACAGGGTCACTTCCACATTGCGGCTTTGGTTCCTTGAAAAAGAAACTGGGGTCTACCCCTGTTTATTCGATTATAACCAGAGATAATGGACATATATGTGTCTGTATTTATACAGAGAACAAGATGTTGTATCTCTGACAGGTCAGGTGTCGCCACCGTTATAGTCGGCCTCATTTGGGATTTTATTAATGTCCACATTTTTTGTTGATTAATTTATCGGCTTGCCCCACTATTCTGAGGTTTGAGAGCAAACAGGTCAAAGGGGCAGACCACAGGACAACGAGTAAAAAGAAACAGAAAGTCTTCACTCGAAACTTAAGGATGGCACTGAAATGATACAAAACTAAATAAATATGAAGCCCACATCGAAACAAAGGCCGTTCCCTCTGCTGTGTAGTCTACATTTGCACGATCGGTTTTCTATCGCATATTTGCACGTCACATCAATGATCATGTCACCATGTGGGTCAATTAACCTCTTTCAGCAACCCAGTCTCACAACAAAGCGTGTAATACCTACGTTGGTCCACGGGGGAAAACGTGGCATATTCACAATAAAGGCTCTAAAATTGTGATATTCTTACGTTTAATTTGGCCTATTCATTTACATTGGCTACGCACCGGTCACGTGACAGTCAAGTTTCCCCCTGCGAAAACAAAAAAAATGGCAGACACTCCTTACATTTTCTGTGGAAAATGCAATATTTTGAGCTACCGTCAACATTTACATGCATTAAGATGACATTTCTGGAGAGAAGTATGCGTTATATTTTCATAATCTTCTATCAGAGAATGTAGAAGACCTTCCGTTTATTAGTTTCTACAACGATTTTAGTGTCTCTTTAGAAAATTGTATTGCGCGACCACGGCTATCTGTGGCTATCGACCACGGCTATCCACAGATAATATGAACAAAATATGTTCAGGTTATACTTTCTCTCTTAAAAAACGGGCAAAACCCTAACCCTAACCCTAACCCGGAAAATGAATCAAAAAAACTACAAACGTTCGGAAAATGTAATACACTTAAGTGTGCGGCGCCATGTTTTTTGTAGTTCTAAAGTGTTTTCCCTATTATGTGAAATGAATGTGGATGGTAGCTCAAAATATTGCATTTTCCACGGAAAATGTAAGGAGTGTCTGCCATTTTTTTGGTTTTCGCAGGGGGAAACATGACCACCACGTGACCGGTGCGTAGGCCAATGTAAATGAATAGGCCAAATTAAACGTAAGTATATCACAATTTTAGAGCCTTTATTGTGAATATACCACGTTTTCCCCCGTGGACCAACGTAGGTAATACACGCTTTGTTGTGAGACTGGGTTGTCACTGCTTCAAGGCATAGCCCACATGCCGTTGTTTTTGAATGCAACTAGTAGCAAATGATTTAAGCTGCTGATCACTTGTTTTTTAACAAGTGATTTTTTGTATTGATCCGGCGGTTCAGGGGGCTATGGATGTCATCCATCCTTGGGTGAAATCTGACGGCTGCCACGTTGAGTTTTGCTGACCTCTTGTGGCGGACCATATATCCTGGCATGGTCCGGTGTCTTCTGTGTTGTACTGTAGTGGTGGTCATTTCATCACACCTGAAACATGTTCATGTGCCGATATTTTCTCTAAGTTTTCCTATGTTATATGGTGTGATTTAAGGATTATAGATATCTAGTCGATGTAATTTAAAACATGGACGTTTGTTTGTGCTTACTCTTCCCACACCCTTAACACATTTTGTAAAGAGAATCCATCACGTAAGGCCTCCTGAAATTAAATTAGGTAAGTAAAGCACAATTACCTTAAAATGGATCACAATGTATTTGGTTAATGGCATGACATAAAATAAAATGTCTTGCCCATTTTGGTGTCAAGTGTGGAACATTATAAACTATATCAAATGGAGTATAACAATGTCTATGGTTGGCCAAGCTTTTGCTTCAGAGAGCACATCTCAGCCTTCATTGGCAATCATACACAATAGACTGAAAATAAAGGCAAAATACTGGTTTATTATACAATATAAAATAGTTGAAAAGGCTATACATGATCCAAGAGGATGGTTTGATTTGAGTCAACGGTATGATACAAGTGAACCATGACATCCATGGCTGAAGAAAATACCAAATGTATACTGCATCAGTTCAGGGCTGAGCTAGAACCAAGTCCAACACCTCTGTTGAAAGTGCTTAGTGAGTAGGTGTGTAAGAGTGGGATTCCTTAACTTTTTTTCAGAGTACAAATACAAATACAAAATGGGGGTCAAACAAAAGCATTTTTAAAACAATATAAAAAAGATACAAAACAATAACATCTAAACAGGATTTTTCCGCACGTCGATCAATGCGTTGTTTGACAGCAGGGGTCCGGTGTTGAGGCTGGAGCGCCGGGACTCTCTGCGAGGCTTGACCAGGGGCAGGGAGGTGGTCCCTCCCCAGGGTCCGGGGCGCACGGGAGGCGTCTCCCCGGGCGACCGCTGTCGAAGCTCCTCAATGACGGCCGACGGCTCCTCCAAGGGGAGGGAGGAGCGCCTCCATGTGGACGGGAGCGGTGCGTTCACCAGCTCCCTCATCTCCTCCCTGGACTTGACCCGGCTGCCCTGGGCGTCCTCCGTGCCTCGGCTGGCCAACGTCTCTGTACTGCCGCCGCTCCCTGCTGCCGACGCTGGATGGCGGTCACAAACCAAATATGCTAATCAATTATAGGGTTGGATATGCGAGAACTAAGCCATAAACAAGGCATTTTCATTAGATTTACCAATTGGCACAAAAACTTCAAATAGCATGGCAGAAGAAGTCTTCTTTTGAAAATAAATTACGTCGCTGAAATGTTAGGGATACATTTGCATTTTGCCAAGAACCAGGGATGTGGTTGCCAACGGTTACCACATATTGATAACATAAAAAATATGATATGAAAATATGATTACAGGTGAAAATATTTCCTGAGGCGAGGCTTGAAATTAGCGTTAATAGCGTTAAACGTGAACATTGAATGTCCTTTAACATAGAACCGCAGACAAGCTCTGAGAAAACGGTATCGTCTTCTCCTCAATTCTGAATGTGAATTAAACAGTGGTTATCTACAGTAAGCAAGGCATTGTGGCAAATGACGAGGAGAAAATGACTAAGATTAGATAAGAAGACTCATTAATGGCTCCTATCAAAAATGATCTCTGTATCACTATGGGACGTGCGTAGTAAGGGGGAGGGGTCGGTTGCTCATTCATAGCAGTAATCGGAAAAGGGCGACGCCATTTTAATATCCAAAGATCTATTAGAGAGGATTGTCTGCGTCAAAATAAACACACATGTGATTAGTTACCTTTGACATACTCCTTTTGCTGGCTGATGGGGGCACAAAGGTCTCTGAGCCTGTTGCTCAGCTCCAGGTTGGTGGCCTTGTAGTGGTTAAGCTCCTTAGTGAGGTTATGGATCCAGCCTTCATACTGCCTCTGCCTTCCTGCCAGCCCTTCGTCCATTTGCTCTGTGGGGACGGTAAACACACATGCTGAACATACGTGACACACAGACTTTTAGGGACATAGACAAAATGGAGACACAGACTTAGGCCGATATACTTCCAAGCAAAATCGTAAACGGTGTGTTCACACAGCCAAAATGGACAGTCTGCGACCAAACCATCGGCCGCATTCAACAACAGTTCGGCCGCCTATGTGAACACAGCAATTTTTCCGATTTCAAAATGACGGCGACGCAGACTTACGGGCCCCCCCCCCCCGGCTTCGGTCGCTTACCTCGACACTGCTGAAGCAGCAGCTGCACGCTCCTCTCGTGCTCCTTCTGCTGCTGCGTGAGGCGCCGGTCCGTGTCCAGCTGAGTGCGGTCCAGGGCGTTCTCCAGCCACTCCACCAGCCTCTGCTGCTCCTCCAGGCGCATCTCCAGGTCGGCAAGCGCCAGCTGCAGCTTCCGCTCTTCCTCGCGCAAGGAGACCACCTGCGCAACGCACAAACACAAAATGCAGTTTAAATAAATGTCTGAATGAAACTTGTATGATAAACATGTCCAAGGAGATGCAGCCCACGGACCTTGTCAAAGTACTTGCAGAGCAGCGCCCGCGTCTCGGAGGCAGACAGGTAACTGAGTTTGGCCATCAGGTTCATCTCCCACTGGGAGAGCATGCTAGCCGACGCCCTCAGCTGCCTCTGCCTCTGGGTGATGGCCTCGTTCTTGTACTCGATGGCTGCGTCTAAAGCCTCGATGGCCTCGTCCAGTTGGAACAGCGTTCGCTCCTCCTGCAGGCGTGCGAGGCAAGGGTCGGGTTTTCAGTTGGGTTCTCGCAACATACCTAACAGCGTCTACGGCCTCCCTGTAGCCGTCCTTTAAGCAAGATGTCCAACGTCTACCTGCTACCTCACCACCTGCATCTCTGTCCCCCGAACGGCGCTTTGGGTAAGAGTATCTCCTAAATGACTAAGCAATACTAGTAGTATTCAAGTCTACCGTTGGCTCTCACTGCATAAGGGTTCAGCTTTTTTGTCATGAGTGTATAGGAGGTTTTTCTGTTACAGGCATTGAGCCGAGGTGGTGAGCCCAAGTGGAGCACGGCAAAAAAAACAAAAAAAACGACGTGTCGTCCCTTACTTGCACTAATATTATCATCCTCATAGCATTATCATCATATCATTATTATTATCATGTATTTCATTGGGACTATTGTCAGATATAATATCATCATAATGTGTACAGCTTATTTTCACATTTGACAATCTTTTTAAAATGTTCCTGTATTGTGTTTACTTGCCAACTGTTCTACAGGCCTCCGCAAATCGCCCCTCGGGGACAAATAAAGTGTTTCAATTGACTGACTACACCAGGGAGGCGCCCGTACCTCGGGGGAGAGCAGGCTGCCCTGTCTCAGCTTGTCGTCCAGCTCCACCCGTTGCTTGAGCAGCGTGTCCTTCTCCTGCCGCAGGTTGGAGATCTCCTGGCGGATCTGCTCGGAGTCCTGGGCACTGCTGCTGCGCAGGAGCCCGTTCCTCTCGCTCAGCTCCCGCTCCAGGGACTCGATGCGGCCCGACAGTGTCACCAGGTCCTTACTGAGGGCCTTCAGGGGAACAGGGGGGGGATATGGTTTTGAGTAGCGAAGCACCGATCGATCGTGGAAGTCACGTGACTCTCACGTGTGTGTGTGTGTGTATTACCTGGCTGGACCGGAGTCTCTTGGTCTCCAGACCGCTGCGTTCCTGCAGGAGCGCCTCCTTTTTGGCGAGGATCTCCTCTCGCTTGGTGAGCTCTCCCTCCAGGTCTTCCAGGCCTCTCCTCTGCTCCAGCACTCGCTCCATCTCCTCGTCCAGCCACCGCTTCTGCTCCTCAATCTTCTGCTCGCAGAGAACAACAACACTTTTTAATATAGAAAAATCACTTAAACGTAGTCTCAATATACTGCTAATGGAAAGAGACTTCGAGATGGCGTCGTGGTTCAGCACCTGTTGCTCCTCCAATGAGATCACGGAGCCGTTGCTGCCGCTGCGTCTCTGGCGCTGGAAGGCGGCGATCTCCTCCGTCTTTATTCGGAGGATCTTCTGCTGCTGCTCGTTCTTGATCTCCAGTTCCTGTGCAGTCAGGGGATGTCACGTTCAAGTAGGGTCCGAAATTAACCTTTCACCTGCCTGAGTGGAAAAATCTCCCAGCCAAGCATTGTTTTAATATATAACCCTGAATTGTTTTAACCTGCCAGAATGGTCAAGTCTATCTGCCATTGGCTGGTGGCAGGTGTTCATTTTGGACCCCGTCAACTGCATTCCCCGTTGAAGCCCGCCTCCTCCCAACATCTTTTGAACCACACTGACCATTGACACCCAATAAGAAGCCCGCTTTCCCCCCACGGTACCTTGACCCTGTGCGTCCTGCGCTGCATCTCCGTCTCCAGCCGTCGCTTCTGCTGGCTCTCCTGTCGCAGGCGGCGCTGCAGCTGCTCCTGCTGCTGCCGCATGCTCTGCACGCTGCGCTCCAGCTCCGACACACGCCGCTCGCTCTGCGCCGGGAGGGAGGCCAGCCGCGCCGTGTCCCGCTGCCGCTGGCTCAGGACCTGTGGCGTGGCAGTTATTTATACGTTAGTTGCGTCGTACACATGACCATCGCAACTCCCTTGCGAGGGAAACTTGGAAAGAAATCCATTTATAAATGAATGAATGAATAAATACATTTATGGTCCGACGAGTTCCTCATTAGGGTAAAGACAAAGTAAGCGTGTTGACACCCAAACCTTTTTGAGATCCACATATTAGCAGTACCAAGAAAGCCTCTGGTGACTGTAGAGATCCACTTTATACTCCCAAGAGTGAAAATACACATGTGTTGTGTCACAAATGCGTGAACATGGAGGCATTAGGAGCCAAACCTGGACTTTGCTTTGAGCCGCCGCTATCTTCCTGCGACACTCCTGGGCACGGGTGCGGACAGTGGCACTGGTCTCCTGCCTCTCCTGTCTCTCCACATCCTGCAGCTGCCGCTGGGCCTCCAGCAGCTCCTGGCGAGCCAGCACCGCCTCCCCCTCCAGAGCACAGATCTTGTGGCTGTACTGCCTGTTGAGGGCCTGGGCACCCTTACCTGGAGCACCACAGACACACACACACACACACACACACTTGTTTGATGCTAGTGAAACCATGTTTCACAAGCATCTCAGTTTAACGGGGCACCTATTTTAACACCAGGTGTGATGTTTATTAGCCATTACAAGCCATTTCAAAATCTACCCTGTAGTGACATCACACATGGGTGTCCCCGCCACCCAGATGTATGATAGATAGATCAGCCTAACAGCCTAAACAGTGGACGGAACCAACTGGTAGGCTGATCTATCTATCTATCATACATCTGGGTGGCCACTCCCATGTGTGATGTCACTAGAGGGTAGATTTTGAAATGTCTTATAATGGCTAATCAATCCTGGTAGTACAATAGGGGACCTTTACACTTTAACATCATGAGACATTGGACATCATTAGCGATACTGCTTTATGACTATTAAAGACGATGTGAAATGGTGTTAAGGGACGTACGTCCAGATTTTTTGCCATAGATGGAAAAGGTACATTTTCATGGGGATTCTTGACCGGTGGGTTAAGAACAACGTAAGGTGTTTCATACCCGTCTTGACCAGCTCTTTAATGAGTTCCTCCTTCATGCGGATGGTGACTGAGAGCTCCCGGATCTTCTGCTGGGCCTGCACCAGACCCTGTCCTTCAAAGCTCTTCAGACTGTCCCGCACGGAGGACTCACCCACACTGGAGTGCGCTACACACAGGTTGGAGTCAAAAAGATATTACAGGACATGTTTTGTCAAAGTGAGGCAATTACTATTAGGTGTCTGCAGATGGGGAGATGTAAATAGGCATATTTTGGACAAGGATAAAATATAAGTAAGCCAATAAAGTATTCTGGATGAGGAAAAGGTGTTTCTACAATCCTAATCCCTCAACTACACAGTAGCTTATTTAAGACATGGTGATTTTGGTAGGGAATTATTCAGAACCATTTCTCTATGCCAAAGCATGTTTTTGGAAACACCACACACTTACAGAATCGTCTGAGGGAAGCGGAGAGATGGTCTAGCCCCGACGGCTGCGATGTCTGACCTTTAACCCCAGACCCCAGCAGTCCTCCACAGAGCATGTCCTTTTTAGACCAAGTCAGGTTCGTCTGTCTTAAGAGATTATACACGTCTTAACATACAAGAGCAGAGGAGCCAGAGGAGACCGTAGCGGTAGTAGCGGTAATTTACTAGCCGCGACATGGTGTCGTCTTGCAACTTACTTTCGCCTCTCCCGGATCAGGTTTTGACTCTCCTCTTCGTCGATGTCTGTGAGATCTTCTTCAGGAATTTCGTGTTCCTCTAGGAGAAGGCTGTGAGCGACACCGGGCTGGTCGTCAGTGTAACACCCGTTACTGAGAGAACCCAGCGGACTGCCCTGCAACCACACACACACATACACACATACACACCGATGAGTGTCCAGAAGTAGTAGCACACGCTACAGTGCAAACAGTGCAAACAGTGCAAACAGTGCTTGGATGTTTCCATTTGAATGTCTTTGCACATCAATCCCACCACTATTCAGCATGCACTGCCCCTCTATACAACACACGTGTATTCTAACGGAGGTTCAAACAGGAACTGTCCTATTGACTGAACTCCACCTGTCTGAACGGTCCTCCGTTTGGGCTGTGCCGCGTGCAGCTCAGCGGGGCTGTGTGTGGCCGGGGTCTCAGGTTGAAGCCCAGGCCCAGCAGGCCCGGCGTGGACACCAGCGCCTGCAGGTCTGATATCAGGTCTTGTTGCTCCTGCAGTTTGTCGCTCTGACACAACACACACACACAACTCTGTCACATCATTTGAGGCTAACATTATGAATGTACACTGGAAGGAGGAACACACACACACACACACACACACACACACACACACACACACACACACACACACACACACACACACACACACA